>CAUJNA010001476.1:0-75729 GCA_963377175.1 Effrenium voratum
GGCGCTGTACGGACACCCAGATGCGGGAACATTTTGGGAGCAGCACTGCGATGAGTCGGTGCGTGCCGTTGGTTTTGTGCCCATCGGCGAAGAATGGCCTTCAGTGTACATTCACGAAAAGCTCCAGCTTGTTCTGGTTGTGTATGTCGACGACTTCAAAATGGCAGGGCCGCAGAAGAACCTTGCCCAAGGGTGGAGCATGTTGCGTACACGTTTGAAGATTGAGCCCGAGACTGGAATTGACATGTACCTTGGTTGCAATCAAAGCAAGGGAAACGTCACTCTCGGGAACGGACACCGAGTAACAACGGTGACCTATGACATGGAACAGTTCCTACGTTCCTGTGTCGACCGCTATCTTGAAGTTGCGGGCGACGTGAAGTTGAATAAGGTTGTCACCCCTGAGTTGCATGAAGAAACAAAGAATCACGTCTCACGGAAGCCTGCCAGAGAGGGGCCGTCAGTCGTGTGCAATTGGTGTAACAATCTTGTGCCCACCGACGGTTCTGCCACAGTGCCGTACCAACGGGGAGGGACTCCTGAGTTGGCCATGAAGGAGCCCGTGCGTGGACACCTTGCTCCGCATGCCGCTAGCGTACTGATGAAGTTGCTGTACGGTGCGCGGATTGCTCGCTTCGATTTGTTGCGGCAAGTGAATCGCCTGGCACGGAATGTGCATAGGTGGACTGACTCCGATGATCGGGGTTTGCGTCACTTGATGTGCTATGTGCATCATACTAAACATTGGCGCATGGTCGGTTGGGTTGGAGACCCTATGGATGATGTGCACTTGGCCTTGTATGCGGACGCTGACTTTGCGGGATGCATTGACTCGCTGCGTTCCACCTCCGGTGGACACTTGAATATACAAGGGCCTAATACCCGGTTTCCGTTGTCTGGCAGCTCTAATAGACAGGGTTGTGTGAGTCACTCCACTCCCGAGGCCGAGATTGTTGCGGCCGATGTTGCCATGAGATCGATGGGTATGCCCGCTCTCAAGCTGGTAGAGCGGATTCTCAAGAAGTCACCGAACTTTGTGTTCTATGACGATAACAAGGCTATGATCGGTGTCGTGCGATCGGGAAGAAACCCCACGATGCGCCACCTTGAGAGAAGCCATGGTGTTAGCATTTCGTGGATGCATGAGATGTTCACACGTGATTACATGTACTTGGCGTATGAGGTCACCGACAGGATGGCGGCCGACATCTACACCAAGGCGTTCAATGATGGGCGCAAATGGAAACATGCATGTTTGCAGATTGGTCTACGTGACCCGAGCTTGCTGTCTGACCCGGATACCCTCAAGGCGCTCACACCTACGTGTGATCCCATCAAGGGGACCATGCAGACCGCTTCGGGGACAGTTGACGGAGTTCCAACATTTCCGTACACACACATTCCGATCATGCCCCCGGACCTGTGGTGGTCTGGATTAACATCCAAAGAGGGATTGCATGAGCATGAAGGACATGATCCGGTTGTTGTTGCCAAGGGACCCAGATTGATGCGTGTGAAACCTCCACTCGCGGTTATGACACCGTTTGGGAGCAAGTGGATTCGTTCCACTTGGTTTCTGAAGAATGGGTCATGGCTCAAAGTTGAGGATAGAGTTGACCCGGGGCTACAATGTGTGCGAATTGATGGTTGGGTTGAAAGCGCAGTTTGGCAGTTTCATCCCGTACCGGTCGCTGCACCGGCGCGGGAACGGTCTCCACGACCACGACCAATTCACGTCGGGTCCGGGGATGTTGACATGCAGTCCGTGCTGGCCGCATTTGTTGAAGGACTGTCGAACGAGCGCATAGAGTTGAAGTGTGTTAACGACCTTGCTTTGGAAACGTTGCTCCGATTGAAATTGCTCATGCGTTGTCTGCATATCAATCACGAGCAGCTTGTCCCTGGTCGTTGTTTTGTTCCGTATCGCATTGCGGTGAAGCACAAACCACAGTTAGCGCCGGGTATTGAACTCGCGATGGTCAAACATGACGGTGGTGTGCGTCGCGCTCCTGTTCATGTCTCGCTTCCTGGTATGAGAACTCGCACAGTCGTCACTCTTTACAGTGTTGACTTGGCTCGGCCCATCGTACTGATGGCATGTTCCGAACCACGTAACTGGTTCACTGCTCTTGCCCGCCATGACGGGCCGCAGGTTGTCACCATAACTCTGGTTGATGACTTACTGAGCGAGTACGGGGGGAGAATCGCCAGACATGTGCTTACCAAACCTTACGATTTGTTGTTCTTCGCCGGGCCTTGCACGGGGGGATCATCATGGGCACGCCTCAACAAGACTCGCGGAATTGACACCGCAGAGAAAATCGAGGCCAAACAAAGAGAATTTTGGAGATTGTTTGAACGGTTCGTTGAGATAAAACGGCATGCCATGACAAAACGAGCCGCGATTTTGTTTGAGTTGCCTGGAAGTTGGGATTATTGGAAAGATGAGAGACTGCATGAGGTTGTGCATGATGGGACTAGTCACGAGTTTGATGGGTGTCGCTATGGCTTGAAACAAAGATATGCAAAGAAACCCATGCCATTCAAGAAACCATGGAGAGTTGTCTCATGGAACTTTGAACTTGGTGGCTCGTTGTCTAAGAAATGCAATGGAAACCATGAGCATGGACCTTGTGCTGGTCGTGAAACCAAAGAAACCCAGTTGTACACGTCTATAATTGTGGGTGTGATCCTTCGCAGTTTTCGTGCTCGAGCAAGGTGCCTCAAACCGGCACCGTTGAAACTCGCTCTTGCTTGCATTACGCGAAGGAGATCGCGGAAGCACCAAGCTACTGCGAGCGAAATCTGCACCACCCCAACTGCACAACCGAGGTGCTGGGTCTGTCCCGAACCTCTGGTGCATACGGGGAGCTGGGTCAGTCCCGAACCCCAAGCTTCAAGGAGGAGCTGGACGAGTTCGTCACCTCAATCTGAATCTGGGATCGTATTGGGACAATTCCGTGGCTTCATTTGCAGCTGCTTATTTTGGATTTTCCTGGGTCTGGAGAATATCATCAAGATGACCGCCAATCCGACTGTCGTCAATGCGAATGAGTTCTTCTGCGTGCCTGTCGGGAAATCTAGGCAAGCGGCAGTCTTCTTGGGAAATTTGGTGAAGAACGCCATCGAGGAAGGCAAGAGAATACCCAAGAGGATGGAGATGAGCAGCGACCTGGGTATGTGCGTGAAGTGGATCGAGGACATCGGCGTCCCCGCTATTTATGCATACTCTGCGTACTATTCTGCCAAGGGCCGCGGGATGATGAAAGGCGAAGGGCAGTCTATGAGGGTTGCCTTAGAGTTCATCAGCAAAGTTTTCGGACAGCTTTCTGCCGACGAATGTATGCTTGGATGGAGGGAAGTCTGCAGCAAGGGAAAGAAGATAGTGTCGGCGCTGAACCAACTTTGCGGTGAGGCAACGATGCTAGCGAAGAACCCCGAGTTGCTCGACGTAACCAAGTACTGCATAGAAGGGGCGGATATGTTGAGGTCAATCGCGAACATCTGGGATCTCGCATTAGGCGTGGCCGAGGACAACGATGAACGGTCGTTCAAAGCTGCATTCCACCAGGACACCCCGGTTGGGGAGGTATACAAAGAAATCATCAGCGACGAGTCATCTAGGGCATCGTCATCGAGAAGGTGGAGGAGCTCCGAGGAGTTCCAGACGACTGCAGAGTTTGAGAGGCACGATCGGAGAATTGCAAAGTACAGAGTTCGAAACTGGGGGAAAGTGTTCACGTTGAGCGTGATCAAGGCTCCCAAGATCGACTCCTACGGTCGTGGTTCCAAGGACGACTACCAGAAGAATTGGGACTTTGGGTTGGTCTACCAGAATGAGCTGCAGGCATCGATGAAGAACCTCGCATATGCAATGAGGAGGGATGAGAATGCCAGCCAGAACAATCTGTTGCGCTGGATGATCTGTGGGTCAACCCCCAGTGACATCTCAGATGCGTGCATCGGGGCGGTCAATTCACTCATGTGCGTATCGTTCATTATGAGGAGATTGCAGCCATTGATCGGTGAGAAGGACTCCAAAGATCAGTCGTATACAGCTTATTTCCGTCCAGACAAAAGGGAGCTGAACGATCTCTACCGGGAGATCGAGTACGCCAGGGATTTCCTATGGTGCATCGATATGATCTATGAGTCAAAGCTGCCTGCGATGAACATCAACTCCATCAGTCTGGCACCGCACGCGGCTGACAGGGCCGCTGAGAACCAAGATCGGCGCAAGTGGGTAAGCTGGATGAAGGAGATCGAGAAGAAGGCCGAGAAGGACGTCATGATCGAATTATTCCAGAATAAATACTGCACGATTCATGAAATCGAGAGGGAACTGGAGAAGTACCCCGAGGATTTCGTGGTTGGGGAAGAGCCGACATGGTGGGTGATGGGCTCATCGAAGACGGAGCCGCCACGGAAGACGGAGCGACAGCAGAATTCGGCATCAAGCTCCGGACAAAGGAGTCAAACCGCTGGTGGGTCAGTCCCCCAGCCGGGAGCTCCAAGTGGGGGGTCGCAAGCCAGCGATGCTGTCAAGATCGACAACGAGATCATCGACTCCATTTTCCGAATGAACTCTGGCGGTGACGACGACTATCAACCCAACTGCTGGACATGATACCTACACTTCATTCGAAGGGGGTATTACTTTGAGCGGCGCGACTGTCAATGTGAAGTTCAACATAGACAACAATACGGGGTACCCGATCATACAAACTGTATTTGGGCCGTGTCTTGCAGAAGGTAAGAACGCAACATACTGGGAGTGTATGCTGAGATGCCTGACCTCTTCGCTATTGCACTTCGAGGAGAAGACCAGCGCGGAGAAGATTATTCTTTCATATGTTGGAAAGGGGAACGCGGCATGGCTACAGCTATATGCTTTTTTGTGTGCCCAAACAGGATGCTTGTTTACTGGACGCCTTCCGGGCGCCAAAGCCATCAACGCGTTGATCCAGGCGGAGATGAACCCGGACAACGCACCTGGACAGTTGAACCGGATTATCAAGAGACAGAAGAGGAGCCCCATTGGTGAGGCAACGATTCGCGACATGATGATCCAGAAGAAGAGCTTCTTGGTCCTGGGCTGGCCCCTGAGGGCCGTCAACTCAAAAGGGAGCACGAAGACCTTCCAGATGATGGTCAACGAACAGGGATGGACAAATATCGAAGAGAGATCATACTATGGGTCGAGTGAGCAAGTCTCCTCACCCAACGACACGTTGAATATCATCTCCCGATTGCAGAAGCTGGATAAGCTCATCGCTGGACGGCGGAGGCGAGACATGGATGACTCACCAATGTCGGTGCACATTTGGAGGTCGCTATATGATTGGGTGTGCATGAGAGGATGTGGGTGGCAGGTGACCGCCAATCCCATCATCGACTCCCTGCAAAAGGCGGTATCTGACCTCGTCAACACGTGCAAGGGCCTGGTCGTGGTGCGCGTGAATCGTGATGTTGCTTTCCATGGAGGGAGAGGGGACTTGGGGACGATCGCCAACAAGGTCAGCGAGATCTGCAAAGCGGCAGGCGCGCTGGTGACTGAGAACGATCGCCTGTGGCGCGTGGTCCATGCGCTCACAGGAAAGAACTACAAGATCCCTGGGAGCTCGAACCTGCAACATTTCCTCCTGAAACGATTGCTGGTGGAGAAATCCATCGATGTGATTGCACCAAGCAACGCGTTTGTGCGTGAGCTGGAGGAGACGTGCATAAACGAGCCCGACCTTCGATTCAACATCCCGAAGAACATGGAGGAGTCGAAGGTGAAGTTTGAGTACAAGCCGACCTTCACTGCGCAATCAAAGAGAAAACAAGAACAGCAAGATGAAGGACACGGCGAACAAGATGCGTTTGGGAAAGCCGATGTCGGTGATCAACGTCTTCGATGGTATTTGGTCACGGAGCTCAGCAAGTTCATCTGTGAACTTTGCGCTAGAGAGATGCAGGTGTGCAAGTCGAAGGTGCTCGGACCAAACTCGAAGTTCAATCCCACTTCTTGCGTGAACTGTTGCGCGAACTGGAATGCGGACACGAACGGTATTGCGAGGTCTATCGAAGGGAAGAAGCTGTACACGCGCCTCTTCGCGGAATGCGTGGTTGCAATCCCTGGCCTTCAAAACCTCATGGTGGACGTCAACAACACACAGGCCATGATCACGATTATACGGGAGCTCGCGTATTCTAAACTGAAGAAGGAGCTTTCCCACGTGGGCTTCGTGAGCATGACAGTGGATCAGGCAGCGCAGTTCTACAACAACGGTCACGGGAAGCAATTATGTGCATCCCGGGATGTGATCATGTGCAAGAATTCCGAGGGAGTCGAGGAGAGAATGTCCATCTTCATGATAGACAAGGATCTCGGCAACGTGGCCTATTCCTCCTGGATCAAGAGCGTGCTCGACCAAGGGACGATGTATGAACTCCTGGGACAAACCTCAAACGAGGAATCCTTGGGAGACGTCGTCGAGATGGTAGTGGGGTTCTTTGAGGTGATGTCGTACTTTCAGCACGAACTGCCACTGTGGAAGGATGTGTGGAAGATCAAGAGGGAGTTCGAGCAGTCAATCGTACGACACCTCGCCGGGAACGTGACCCACACGACGGGCCAGAACCGAAAGCGGAACAAACCTTCCGCACAACTCGGGGCGCCCGCGATCATGAACAAGGCTGAGCCCAGACACCCGCGGTCCCTAATAACCGAGCCTGCTGCCCAAGGGTCCAAGAGAAAGGCAACGGAGGGCGAAGGTGACGGTCTTGGTCAAGCACCAGACCCGAGCCGAAGCTCTCAGCCCAACGCTGAGAAGGAAGAAAAGAAGCAGCGAGTGATCGACGGGCGGAGAGCGGCACTAGGATTCCTGGAGTCAATGGAGAAGTGCATGGGAGAAATGGGAATCTGCATGAAGTGCGCGAACCTGGCCCACGACGGCGACTGCAAAGACATTGAGGAGGCTGCTGGCAACGAGAAAGCGATGAAGATGCTCCGTAAGCTACTCAGCAGTGATCCCGTGTCATCGGATGAAGATATGGGGGATGCGGAGGAACCGCCCTCATCAACGTACAAAGAAAGAAAGAGAGGAGGACAAGCAGGGAAAGAAACAATTGAGATGTATAGCTATACCATCAACTTGGTGGAGATGGCTGACACGGCAGAGGGAGGAGAGCTACAATGTGGTGGCGTGGACCTCACCTACAACCCGTGCGGGGACAACAGGACGTTCAAGAAGACGCTTGAGTTGGGATGCGACACCATCCCGTGCTACATCCCGAAGTACGGCGACGTGAGTGATGTGCACTTGCCATGGGCGTATGCGTCCATCGTTGACCCCAAATACTTTCCCAAAGGTGCCATCCTTGAGCAGGTGGACGTGATGCAGCTTGGCAAGAGTGTCAATTTCTGCGTTGCTCCTTTTGACGGCGCTCCACTGTGCAGGATTGGCGATGATCGCTCGGTATTTGCTACGAAAGACCAAGCAAACCAGCTATCTCATGACCTACGCCGAGTCCTTCGACACAAGATCGGCAGCTGCCGAGGAAGTGCTTTCAGGTGCGACGAAGGTGGATGGGTCGACATTGATGCAGTCATTGACGACCGGAACAACGACATATTTCCGCCAGGCACCTCGAGAGCGAAGCGATACATGGGCATCATGGAGGTGATCAAGTGGCAGGAATCTGGAAGCAAGAAATCAAGATTTCAGGTCCTGGCAGCAAGGTTTCCAAGCATCATGAACCCGAACGACACCAAGGCGGCCAGGGAGGAAATGACCAAAGCTGGCATGGATCGGGACGACATCGACAGGATGTTCAACAGATGCGATGGATGGTACAGACCTTGGTGCATCCGAGTCACAACTGGTCACAGCGATTTTGGATTCATGAGCTCATCTGCACTGGCAAATAGGTACTCCGCAAGGATGGGTGATTCTCTCGGAGAAGCATTCCATGTGACGTATGTGGAAAGCATCGTACGCCGTGGGTTAGTCCCCGGCGGAATCGATGGCGGTAACAGGCTAGCACTGCACTTCGGAGCGTTCGCTCCATGGGATGAGATGAACGTGGCAACAAAGGTGACGCTGCGGAACGTAAGGAAGGGGGACCCGATTGCGATCATCTACATTCCCAGTGCAACCCTCGCGCGGTATGGAGCTGGAGTCGCGGCAAATGGGACTTTCATGGTCTTTGACGTGGTTCCGTTCTATGAGGTCAAGTCCATTTGGATTGGCAGAAGCAACGGAGGGAAACGCCTGGAGTACGTTGATGTCAAGAGAGCGTACTCAAAGTGTGTGGAGAACGAGATCTGCCCTGGCTTCGTCAACTCATCCCAAGAGTCGGCTGCGATGTTCCTCCAGAACGTCACAAAGATCAGCGAGAGGATGCCCGAGACCGAGACAGGTGCCGATAATCTGCACTACATCAGAGACATGGTTGATCGTGCATGCGAACTCTATCGGAACAACAAGATGGAGGAGTTCAACGCGCAGGTCAACGAGGTCAGGGACGAAATCAGCAAAGTCGTCATCCTGAATGATGAGACATGGGAAGGACTGAGATGCCGGATATGTCCATCGTGTGCGACCGCGATCCCCACCTGCTTCTGCTTATGCCTGGAATGTGAGGCGCAACTGATCTCCACCGGGAGGTACTACGTCCACGTCGACTCCGACGATGAGGAGGACAATCAAAACCCCAACGTCTCGGGAGATGCCAAGCGCGCACAGGAAGAAGCTAACCACGATGCGGCGGCACAGGAGGATGATGACGAAGCGGAGGAAGTTCCGGGAGAAGAAGACGACATGGACACGCAAGGATATACATCCGGATATGCGTCAGAAGAGGATGACAGCGGTTGGTATTACCGCGACACTGATCTGACGTCACGGGATATCATAAATTCCCAGCGGATGGCGATCTGCCTTGACGAGCCGCGTGAGGCTCAGTACATGGCAGGATTTATCGCACTCCAGCTGTCCAAGATGTGGGGGATGTTTGAAGGGGGTGAGGATAGAACGATGATTGCCAAGCTCGAGGGGAGAGAGGGCTGCCCTTACCACAATGACTTCAGGAGGTACCCCAACATCACTGAGCATGATCAGGAAGGTATACTTTTGCCATCAACAATAACGAAGATTTCTCAATCGGAGAATGTTCGGACATGAGCCTTCCGATCGGTTGAGGAGCGTGACGAATATATTCGTATGATGGTGAACAAATGCGAGGGACTATACACATTCTACAAGCTGTGGATTGCAGCGAGAATCCTCGATGTCACCAAGGAAGAAATGAAGCTCCTGGTCAAGGACCGAGTGCACCCGGTGGGTGATATTATTTTCAGATGTTTTGCACTGGCTTTCAACTGTAAGTATATATCATTCGTGAGGGATGGCCTGAACCTTGGCAAATATGGTTACGCGGTCAACGTGAGCGCCATCATCTCGGCCGTCGACCCGAACAAGTGTGACACACCTCTGCTGGATTGGTGCCTTCGGAAAGGGCACTGGTTACCAGAGGATTACAGCAAGAAGTGTGTCCGGGCACGAGAAGCCCAGAAGAACTTGGACGAGGAGTTCCGTCGACGCACTCACAGACTGTCCATTGGGGACCGGTATGCGTAGTGAAGATGCTGATTGCGGCACGATGTGGGTTAGTCCCCATCTGTTGCTTGCGTCTCATCAACACCATTGCGATGGAACGACTTTACATTATGATATGATTTCATGTATCCAAGTTGAATGGATGTGTACACGGTTACATATTCCGACGACTATGACATTCCGGATATTCGTGGATGGAACTATTACCTCATGGATGATTTCCTTTTCATTATTTATGCATTGTCCATGGTATCTGGAATGGCTATGATTTGCATTGATTGCTCACCGATATTTCCTTGCCGGAGATATGCAGATTGATCACGAGCAGGCCCCTCTGATGGACTTTTGTGGCCAACCCATTTATGGATGACAGCTGCGCGATGCGCAAATGCGGCAGCTGGAATGTTCACTGGCGGTCAAGTGAAGTGGCCACAGTGTATTATATACACCTGCATATGGATGTGTGCTTCGATTGGAGGATGAATGTTTCACTTTTCGTACAATCGAACCACTTTTCGTACAATCGAAACCGGCATGTTTCACAGCGAATGAACGGTGTAGTGATAGCAAGTAAAAGAATGCACGACACGATTTCGTAGTTGAAGCCGTGGCCAGTGGAACGTTTTGTGGTGTTTGGACCGCATGATGAACAATGCGACCCAAATGGGGGATGTTAATACCCTCTAGGCCCCGTGCCGAAATTGGGTAGCTGTTCTGAGGTCCTTGTTGGTGTTGCTTCCCAAGTTCCATTGATCGCCATTTGGCTCAAGACACAATTGAGGTTCAAGATCTGATGTGTGACTGCATACATACGTGATCGGCATTGAGAGCGAAAACACTTCGCTTGCGCTGCCTTTGTCAGGACTACTGTTGTAACTATCATTCCTTCTCCCTTACAACGTTTACACGGGTTCGGCTATAACGGCATCGTCCGTATACACCTTTCTACGTGGTTGGTGTTACAGCTTGAGGGTTCGGTGCATAGCGTCCCACGGGACGTCACCTTGCCGTCTCTTGACATTCTGGATCTCAAAGTCGGTGCTCAGCGTGGCTCCCGCCGGGTGCGCCCCGGCGTTCTCGGACCACAGCGCTGTCGTCGCGTCCGCGAACTCGATCTCTATCACCAGCGGCGGCAGCATCTTCCCGCAGCGCAGGATGCCCACCATGGTGGGGCGCAGCAGCACGTCCGCGTAGCCGCTTTGGTGCACCGCTCGGGGCGTCCGAGAGTTGTTCACCTCGTCGAAGCCCTCCACGGCCTTGTTCTGGTTGTACTCGCGGCCCTTCAGCAGGTCATGCACGGCCACGGTGCGGCCGTAGTAGTTTCTGTCGTCGCAGCGCTGGCCGTTGGCGAAGACCTGGATCCTCTGGATGAAACAGGCGGGGTTCGGAGTGGCAGGCGCCAGCGGGTTGGTGGCGTCCGTGTTTCTGACTCTGTAGGCGATCTTGATCGACTCGGGGTCGATAAACGAGGTGCCGCTGGTCAGAGGAATGCGGCAGACCCTCGAGGTGGCGGGGGAGAAGGAGCTCAGCGAGCTGGGAAAATACTGCACGTCGTGCCGTGCGGTCACGTAGTTGGTGTTGCTGGTTTTCAGCTTGTAGTCCAAGCTCTGCATCAACTCATTCTGTGCTCCGGCTGTGACTACCTCCATGCTTCTTTACATGTAGCGCAACACTCATTTTTGTTCGTACGGCGAAGGAGAGTCTAGGCCGCCTCGATGTCTCGGTCCAGCTGGTCGTAGCTCGGCGGAGGCAGGCGGCTCTGGCGCGACTGCCCCGAGCTGCGGGAGCTTGCCCGGGAGTTCGGCTGGGACTGAGGCAGAGTCACGGGGTTCAGGCCCCTGGAGAAGGGGCGGGGCGTGTGATTGGTCTGCGCCTGGACTCGGAAGCCAGACTGCGAGGAGGCGCGGCTACTTGCGGGGCTGCCCGAAGTGCTGCTGCCGGTGCGCAGCGTGAAGTGCTGGGGCTGCGTGGCGTCGTTCATGTTGTTGGCGGACCGGACGTCCTGCACGGCCGCGTCCTCACTACCCAGCTGAGGCCGGAAGAGCGTGTTCTCCAGCACCCAGCCCGTGCCGCGGGCCAGGCCGTAGGCTGCGCCGCCTGCGAGTCCCACAGCCAACCCTGCCGTGGCCGCTGCGCCGACTCCCGCCGTGGCAGCCATCGCTCCAGCAACCTCGCCCGCCGTGGGCGCCAAAGCAGCGGCCCCTTCTGCCAGGCCCCCCAGGTAGCCAAAGGCCCCGCCCACGCCCTCTGCGCCAACGGCTACCTCTCCCTCCTCCGCAGCCACCGCTGCCGTCTCCTCTATGGCCTGCGCTGCGCCGCGCTCCACCTCCTGCGCGCGCTGCCCCGCCTCGTCCAGGAGGCGCTCTACGTCGTCGGGTCGGCCTATGATCTGCGGCGGCGGCTGCGGCTGCGGCACTGGGCGGGGCAATACATTCATGCGCACGTACTCAGCAGCGTCCTGGGGGAGCTGGGAGCGGAAGGCCTGCACCGCCGCGAGTCCTGCTGCTCCTGCGCCCACCAGGTCCGCTGCTGCCTGCGCTCCGTCGGCCGCGCTGCGCAGACGGCCCGTTATTGAGGGCGGGCCCTGTCCGTTGTTCGTCAGCGCGTCGGCCTCTGGGTCTCCAGCCAGGTCGTCCTCGCCGAAGCGGTTTCCTCCGCCTTGGCGCGTCCGGGCCAAGTCCTCGTCCGTGGCCTCAGCGGGAGTGCGGAAGCCTTCCTCTGGAATCGCCCTCAGGGGCGTGTGCTGCAGAGGCTGCGGGTTGGGGTCTGCACGAAATCGTCCAAGTAGAAGTGGCTCGTGATAGCCCACAACCTGCTCGAAGCGCGGGCGCTGATTGAAGCCGTGGGACCGAAGCGTCTTCATCTCTTTATGGGTTACTGCGCGGCAACTTCGCCCGCTGCGCGTTCCACGCCCCTGCGCTCGGCGCGCGCGTAGCGCAGCGGTACCTGGCGGTGCACGGCCTCCGTCAGCCGGCTCACGTCGTCCAGGTGCCGCTGCCCTCCTGGGCTAGCCGGCGCTCGCCAAGCCAGGCGTTGAAGGCCCGCGCCTCCTCCAGCTCTCGCTGGCGCTTCAGCAGCAGCGGCTGCAAGTTGTAACTGGGGTGCGTCCTGCGAAACCACTGGAGCATCTGAGGCTCGTTGCGAGGTTCTAGGGACATCATCTTGCTTTTACACTAGTACGCTAGCGCCTGCCGTCAGCCGGTCGTAGGCCGACTGCCTCTCCAGCATGCGCATGGCGCGCTCGCTCGGACGAGGCGCTTCTACAGGCTCGGGCCGTACCTTGTCAGGCCGTACCTCGCTGTGTACCTCGGGCTCGGGCTGTACCTCGGGCTCTAACTGTGGCTCTAGCTGTGGCTCAGCCTTGCGCGCTGCCTTGGGCGCTGCCTTGGGCTTGGGGGCTGCCTTGGGCTTAGGAGCTGGCGCGGCAGCTGCCTTGGGCGCAGCCTTGGGTGCTGCCGTGGGTGCTGCCTTGGGTGCAGCCTTGGGTGCAGCCTTGGGTGCTGCCTTGGGTGCAGTTTTGGGTGCTGGCTTGGGCGCTGCCTTGGGTGCAGCCTTGGACACGGGTGCTGCCTTGGGCGCAGCCTTGGGCGCCGTCTTGGGCTTTGTGGGAAATCTCACCCTCTTGGGACGGAAGGGGGAGTCCGCTTCATACGCCGGCTCCGTGGGCAGGTCGTCGATCATTTTTTTTTCTCTTCGCCAGGTCGTCGATCATTTTTTTGCTCTTCGGCAGGGGCAGCTCGGGCGGCTTGGGCTTGTTTTTACTACCCGGGGGCCTGCCTCTAGGCCTTGGCGCCGGTTGCGCTTGCTTCATCGGTTTTTTTAATAGAAAATATTTTTTTTAAAGACCTTCGGGGGATTAGACGTGATCCAAAAACAGCACGAAGGACAACGACGAGCCCCGCAGTCGGACGACTTGGCCTTCCAGGTCTGTCAGCCGGAAGCGCAGGTGTCTCAGGGTGATGGGGCCCCTAACAGCCATGAAGTGCCCGTCATCGGAGCCGGTCTCCACGATGGTGCCCACGCCGCTCTTCAGCGTTATCTTGGACAGGATGTCGTCCCCCAGATTCCCCAGCACGCGGCTGGCGTTGGCCAGCTGGGGGCAGCGCAGGTACGTTGTATGCCATCATCCTCACGAACTCAAAGACCTGCTGCCCGCCCGGAGACGAAGCTGGGGCCAAGCATGTGGTCGATGCTGAAGGGCTTGGATGGCGAGGCGGCCGGCGAGGTGGGGTAGTCCACAACGTTAGGGAACTGCTGCTGCAGCTCCAGATCGTTCAGAATGAGGCGGTTGCCGTCGTAGGCTACGCTGAGGCTGTTCGTGGTCTTGCTATAGGTAGCAGTAGCGAAGTTGGAGCTGATCCAGGCTGCCAGCCGGGAGCCCGTGTAGGCGCCTTCAGGAAGGAGCGCCCAATTCAGCGTGCCGAGCGCGGCGTCTACCCAGTACAAGTAGCGGCCCCGGTCTGTCGAGAGGAAGCTATCGGCGATTCTGATCTTATAGACGGCCAGCCTGGCATCGCTCTGCAGGTGCAGAGACTCTCCCAGGTCTACCTCGAAGTTGCTGTCCGAGCCGGCTACCCTCTTGCGGCTGTCCACGTAGATCGTCGTCATTCTTTTCTTAAGGAAGCCACCTGTTCGGCGAACGATGGGTGGCTGGACTGCTGCGACGGAGGTGCAGCAGGAGATATTCTCGCACCTCGCATTGATGAGCGTAGAGCTAGCGAACAGCTTCTGGCCCAGGAAGCTGAGCGCCGCTCCCATCGGCTTCTTTTTCCAGTGCGAAACGCTCTTCGAAGCGCAAGTAGAACATCTCATTCTTTGGCTTGAGGTAGTAGACGAAGAGGAAGCTGTAGGGGTCCCGGGTCGCCTGCTCGTAGATCCTGTGCAGCTTGTCCTTCGGCAGCAGGGCGCGCAGCTCTTCGATGACGGCCTCCAGCTCGTGCTGGTTGCGCAGCCTCCAGCAGCAGAGGAATTGCTGATTGACCCGCTCGGCTGCGCTGATTAGTCTCAGCTTCTGGGAGCTCACCCAAGTGCTGATCTGCATATGGCGGCCCCTGATGAAGAGTGTATCCAGGGCGCCGTTTGGTTTATGCAATTGCGGCATGTCCGCTAGGTCGTCCAGGATGATCAGCACCTGATACAGCTTCTTCATCTCCAACTTCTTGGATGTCTCGGGATGATGCCCCGCAGCGCCGCCTCGTCCCAGTCCTCCCAGTAGGCTTGCTCTTTCTCCGTGTTCACGCCCAGGTCCTGCTCAATGTACTTTTTGACGGGGATCCAGCCATCGTCGATGTTCTCACTGGGACTGAATATGTAGATTTTCTCGAATACGCCTCGATACTGCTCCAGGATGAGGCTGATCAGCGCCACGGTTTTGCCGGACTTGCTGGGCCCGCGGAAGATACCTGTGCAAGGGACCAGGGGCACCACGGGGTCCGAGGATTGTTTGCTGCTGTATTCTGGCGTGGGGAATACCTTGATCTTCCCCATTCACTCTTTTGCCTTTACTTCCCGAATTCGAAGCCGCAGCGCGGCGGGCGGTGCGTTCATCCCGCTAGCCTCCGGTGGTCTCTGCCGCGGCGGGCGGGCTGGCGCCTGTGGGTTTTAAACAACTCGCAGCTACACAGCTGCCTCTATTCTGGCGCGTTCATTCGCGTCGCCGCTTGCCGGGACGTGTAAGAAAACACTAAGAGTGTTCAGCGATGCCACCTGTGCGCCGGCCTGAGAAGAAGTGCCCGCACGGGCGGCGGCGGCAGCGGTGCCGTGACTGCGGCGGCGCGTCGGTCTGCGAGCATGGACGACAGCGGACTCAGTGCCGTGACTGCGGCGGCGCGTCGGTCTGCGAGCATGGGCGACTGCGGCAGCGGTGCCGTGACTGCGGCGGCGCGTCGGTCTGCGAGCATGGGCGGAGGCGGTACCAGTGCCGCGAGTGCGGCGGCGCGTCGGTCTGCGAGCATGGGCGACTGCGGCAGCAGTGTCGTGACTGCGGCGGCACGTCGGTCTGCGAACACGGGCGACAGCGGTACCACTGCCGCGACTGCAGCAATTTTGTGTGTCAAATCCAGGGCTGTCCTCGGCAAGATCTCCCGTTTTCCGCGGCGCCGAGCTTGCTGGGACACATGCGAAGGATGCACGGCGACAACCCGCGCGCGGTGACCAAGAGTAAGGAGCTTGAGGTGCACCAAGCACTCCGCGACGCGCAGATCACCTTCGAGTACCAGCACTACCTGCCCTTCCGCGGCTGCGGGTTGGAATCGGAGACGGCGCACGCCTACGCGGACTTTGCTCTGCCGACTCCGTGGGGCTACGTCCTGCTGGAGGTTGACGAGGAGCAGCACCGGGCCTACGACCCCAGCTGCGACGTGCGCAGGGACTTCGACATGGCCGCCAGCGTGCTTGGCAGCGGCCACAAGCTGCTGGTGCTGCGCTACAACCCGGACGCCTTCAAGATCGCCGGCGTGACGCGGCGGACCACCAAGAAGGAGCGCCACGCGCAGCTGATCCGCCTGCTGGGAGAGCTGTTGGCGCGCGAGCCGGAGGCGCCTTTCACCCGCCTCTTTCTCTTCTACGACCGGGACACGGAGAACAGCGCGCTGCCCTGCGTGGCGGCGCACTGGTCCGCCGTGCGCGCCGTGTCCCGCTGCGCATGATAGTCCCCAGAGACTAAAAGGCTGGCATGCAACTGAAGTACATGGGAAGTAAATCCTGGTTAGCTCCTCACGTGGACCGGCTGCTGGGGGACGTCGCTGTGCTTCACTCTCCCTTCTTCGGCTCTGGAAAGCTGGAATGCTACCTCGCCGTCGAGGTGCGTGGTGTCGACGCCTTTGAGCCCGTCGCAAACCTGCACCGCTGCTACTTAAGGCAAGACCCGGTCTTCCTGCGCTCCTTGCTGCGCCTGGCGGGGCGCAAAGTAGACAGGCGCTTCTACTTCAGTCGCCTCCTGCCGGGCACTCAGAGAGGCCGCGCCGGGCGCCGGGCCGCCTGCTCGTACGTCCTGCTGCGCAACAGCTTCTCGGGAAAGTGGGGCTCCTTCACACAGCAGCGCCCGCTGGGGCTGAGCAGCGTGCGGCGTATGCAGCGCCCGCCGGCGAATGTGACCGTGCGATGCCAGGACGCGCTAGCCTATCTACGCGCTCTGCCCCGCCAGGCGCCCCGACAAGCCATATACGCCGATCCTCCCTACATCTTCCCAGGCCGCAGCATGAACTACTATGGCACGAGGAGGCGGGGGCATGACCTGGCCTTCCACTCGGAGCTCCGAGACGCGCTCTTCGCAAGCGGCCTGCCCTTCGTCCTGAGCATAAACGACGTGCCTGATGCCTGGGAGCTCTACAGCAGGGCCGGCTCCATCACGAGGCTGTGCTCTGGCAAGAACGGCTCCAAGCCCGAGCTGCTGGTAGTGCACCGGGGCAATCCTGCTGTGAGCGCAGGAATGGGTGGAGCAATCCTGCGCCCACAGCAGGATTGAAGCTGCAATCCTGTGCCCAACACAGGATTGCCAGGCCCGCACCAGGCCCGCACCAGGCCCGCACCAGGCCCGCACCAGGCCCGCACCAGGCCCGCACCAGGCCCGCACCAGGCCCGCACCAGGCCCCAATCCGACTTCGCTTTTCCAAGCCTTTTGCGCACTTTTCGGCCAGCGGTGACATCGTTGATGACCGTTTTTGGGCCAAAAAGCGCCGTTTTGGACAGGTAGCGAGAGCCCCATGGTGAGATGGTTTAGGCGTTGCTCTCCGCAGCGACGTTTCGGAGGTTCGATTCCTCCCCGGGACCTCGGCGGGCTGACGTGTTAGAGACCGGTGACATCGGCGGTGACAAGTTCAGCGGGCTGACGCGTTACGTGGAAAAACCTCGGCGGGCTGAGGACCTCGGCGGGCTGATGTGTTAGAGACCGGTGACATCGGCGGTGACGAGCTCAGCGGGCTGACGCGTTACGTGGAAAAACCTCGGCGGGCTGACGTGTTACTCGGGAGCACCTCGGCGGGCTGCCGCGTCAGACGCTGGCTGACTCTGGGCTGTGCCTCGGCGGGCTGACGTGTTAGAGACCGGTGACTTTGGCGGTGACAAGCTCAGCGGGCTGGAATTCGCAGGTTTTTCGAGGCAGAATACGGATTTCGGAGCATGGCGAACACCTGGAGCCGGTTTTCGGAGGAAAACGAGCGAATTTGGAGGCCCAGGCTGCACTTTTGACGCCGGACACGAAAAACGCACTTTTCGGAGTTCGCCGTTTTCAGCGCTTTTTGCACCAAAAACGGAGTGGTGACAAAGACCGGTGACATCGGAAAAACGTTCAGCGGGTTGAAGAATTTGGCTGTTTTGCAGGGTTTTGGGACCAAAAATCCAACCGAATTAGGGTGGTATAAGCAGACATTCCTTACTACTCTGGTCAGCACCCAGAGCACTACAGGAACTCCAGGACCGGCAGCTGGCCGAGCTGCTGCAGCTGAGCGTGGAGGAGGTGTGCGCGGACTTCGACGCCATGCTGCGCCACGACTGGAGGCGCCTCGGCATCTCCGCCGAGGAGGCGCGAGAGTTCTGCGTGTGGCGCAACGCGCCGATGCGCGTGCTGAGCTCGCCTGGTGGACAGCTACGACCCGGCGCTGAAGGAGCACCGCACCGTTTGTTTTTTGGCCTTCGACGGGCACTGCTACATGTACAGGGCCGTGAAGAGGGTGCTGGAGAGGCAGGCGGCGCGCGTGCTCTACCGGGGCGAGGCGAGGCAGACCCTGCCGCCCATCGGAGAGTGGAGGCGCTTTGACGCCGCGGACGTGCAGCCGGGGCTGTTCTGGTGCGAGGACCTGCGGGAGGCGCGGCGCCAGCTCATGGCCGCCGGCGAGAGCCCCAAGGTGGCCATCAGCAGCCCGGCGCGTACTGCGGGCTGAGGCTGAGGCGGGGCACCAGGATCCGAGAGCTGCCAGAGGAGCACGAGGTGCTGCGGAGGTGGTGCGAGCGCTCAACCAGGAGTACAGGGGCCAGCGCCTGGCCGGCTTGGCGCACGAGACCGCAAGGAAGCTGGCGGCCGACGTCGCTGCCCAGCTGCATCTGTCCTCCTGCCTCGCCGCGCAAGTGCGCGCTGTGCGGCTGCGGGCTGACGGCCGGCACCTGCGAGCTGGACCACGTGGTACCGGTGAGGCAGGCCTTTGCGGGCAGCGTGCAGATTTTGCAGGCCCACCCGGTGTCATGGAGTACGCCCGGAGCCCCAAGCTGCCTCCCCTCGTCTTTGAGGCGCAGACGTGCGCAAAGGACGCACTGTACTCTCTCTGTTATTTGTGAAATCTAAAACCGCTCACAGCGCATCTTCAGAGGTTATCGTTCAGCAAATGGGATTCTGCAAGAATTTGGTGGTTTTGCGCGGTGCGGCCACAGCCCTTCTGCTTGCACTTCTGCAAGGGTTTTCAGCTTGCTTCAATGTGCAGGCAAAACGGGTCCTAGTCGCATTCTGTGCGTCTCGGAAGTTTAAGTTGCCCGGGCTTAAAGTGCTGTTTCTGGCCTTGTAAGTGCGTTTCTGTTGCGGAGCTTTGTGGCTCGAAAAGCATGATAAGTGCTTTCTAAGCGCAACGGTAACTCAGAGCAGAAGGGTGGAATTCTCTTGGCCTCATTTGCTGCATGTGAGCCTTGGGTTGCGTCTCCGTCAATCCTGCGCCGGCAACAGGATTGCATTGCTGGGTTAGCAGCCGCAGATAGGCCACGTATACTTCAGCCCACTTGCCTGGGGAAGTACACGCAGCAAGCAAGCAAGCCTCGGACCCCGTGGTGCCCCTGGTGCCATGCACGGGCATCTTCCTTGGGCCCAGCAAGTCGGGCAAAACTGTGGCGCTCATCAGTCTCATCCTGGAGCAGTACAAGGGCGTGTTTGAGCGGATCTACGTTTTCAGCGCAAGCGATCCCCGTCAAGAAGTACATCGAGCAGGACCTGGGGGTGAACACGGAGCGTGAGCAGGCTTACTGGGACGAGTGGGATGAGTCCGCCTTGCGGCGCATCATCCAGCAGCAGCGCAAGATCACGGAAGCGTCCAAGAAGTTGGAAATGAAGAAACTGTACCAGGTGCTTGTAGTCATCGACGACTTTGCTGACACGCCGCAACTCCACAAGCCGCACGGCGCCCTTGACACGCTCTTCATCCGAGGCCGTCGCATGCAGATCAGCACCTGGGTGAGCATTTTCCTGAGCATTTTCCTTGTAACGACCCTCACCCACTATTGTGATGAGGGCCAATGAAAAGTTAACCCCGGAGAGGCCGTGAGGACACAACCAAAACGAACCCGCAACACCAAAAACCCCAGGGCCCCACCCCAACCGAAAAGGGGAACCCACGGCCTCATCCCAACATGTCATGGCCTTAGGCCAAATCTCAGGTGTCCTGAGCCACTTGCATAAGGTGAAACGTCAAATTACAGCCAATTGCTCCAGTGCGGCACTTCAAGGGATGCACCGTGCGTGCTCACAAGTGAGGGAATCGCCTTCAAAGTTTCTTCGCAAGGAAATCCCGTCGGAAGTTTTGGTAGTGCACTTTCGAGTCAGCAGCCCGTTCGCTGTGAATTGCGTCAACCGCAATGACCGCCTCAATCTTTGGGATGACCGGCATAGCCGGCAAACCATGCTGGGGTCGGCCATATGGGATTTGGATTACTAAGTCCCGCATCACATCTTGCAAAAGCATCTGCGGTCTTTGTTTAAAACCACAGGTGGGATCGTAGCCTGTGACGTTCGCAAAAGTTTGCGCTCTCTGAGTGGTGTCAGCTGGGAAAAGCTTTGTCTGCAGAATCTTTTCCAAGACACACAAGGAATCTCTAAAGTTCCGCATTTCCCTGGCCAACGGCAACGGGACGAGAAGCGCTCTTTGGTCCACATCGGGAACAGCATATTGAACATGATTTTTGGTGCCAAGGTTAACCGGTACCCTGGACTGAGTCGTGAGTCTGAAATTAAGCAACAGTTCATACCAAGTGACATCGGGAGCGCGAGGGTCGTCCGCAGGCGGCCATTTCAAGGTCTGAACCCACCGGCCTAAACGATTCATATATGTCTCGCCCCAATAAAGGTACTGCGTGTGCTCATGGCTCAGGCTTGGCACCTGAAGAAATCTCGGGTGGTCTATGCTTGGTGTGAGGTGCTCAATTGCCAGGTCCCGCCCCGGTCTCGCCGTCAAGGGCGGTTTCTTCCCCTTGCCTTGCATTTGCTTCTGGCTAGACTGTGTCTTGGATCTTTCCAGATCAGCCCTACATGCCATAGCCATGGTCGTGCGGCTTTGCATGGCTCTGTGCCGCACTTGCGCCTGTCTCAAAAGATTTGTGGTGCCACGGAAACCCATCAGTCTGGAGGCTCCAGCAGCTTGGTCTGCCAATCTATTCCCCTTTATGAGATAGCGCTGCCACGCATCCGGGTGTTTTGCTTCCTGGTGGCTCTTTATCTTTTGGATGCATACATCCTTGGTGTCATCAGCCAACGCTGCACACAAAGCCTGAAGCAAATCGTAGTTAGGCGCGTTCCAGAACCGCAATGGGTCGGGGTGCTCCTTGACAATCCGAAACATTTGAACAACATACTGGGAATCAGTCACGATGGTGCCCTGTCGCATGGCTTGCGTTGCCACACATACCGCCATCAACTCCGCTCGCGCAATAGTTTGATGCCCTGGTGTGTACCCACATTGCAAGGTACGAAAGGCACTATCAGGCGGCACGTCATGGAAGCCTGCTGCCCATATCTGTCTTAGTTGGTTACTGACACATTTATCCGTGACAATTGCCCAGCTGCTTTCCCTCAACTGTGCCCGAGCATGAATGTTCATGGAGCCATCAGTCCACACAATCGGCTCCGCCTCTGCTTCAAAAGTGAACTGCGGCTCTGGAATCTGCATCTGCATCCGCATGGCCCATATATCCCGCACTTCCTGCTGCATCGGGAAAAAGGGGTATTCCACACTTGCTTTGTTGACATCCATGGAGGCGTCCAGCCACTCCTGCCAGTTGCCCCTTGTAATTCCCGTCTCGGAACATTCCCAAAGAGTGTGGCGCAAAGTGTGCTGTTCCTGGCCACAGTGTGGGCAAAAATTTTCCCCTGGCAAGTGTGCACGCTGGTTGTCGCCGCACAGCGAACCGCTGATCGCATGCCTTATGTACAGCTGGTCACTTCGGGTTTGAGCATGGAAAGTCCGCGCTGTTTCGACAACGTCCACCGAGTCAATGTCTTGCCACTCCTTCCTCAAGAGCATTTTGGATGTTATGTAGTCGTTCCACGACCGTTGGAGAAACTGCTGGAAAACTGGTTTTGTCATGTGTTCCAGTTCAATCCGCAACCCTTCGGCATCGGTAATGGCGCTGGGTCTGTTCAGTGTCCACCCCATTAGGAGGGCACTCTTGGCCACTGCCACAGCCGGACCTGCCATCCGACTGAGCTGCATGCCAGTGTAGTTCTGTTCCTGCAAGCGGCAGGCTTTTGACCACACCCACCCAAATAGCAGAGGCACTTTTGCTAGCATTTGCCGGTGTAATGTGATTACCCTATAAATAACATGGTACTCAGGGTCGACAATTCTTTCAGGAAGGCAGGAGCAAGCCAACCACGGGTTCGTGTACTCCCTGGATCCCACGAACATTTTTGCCATGGTGCTCCTGAGTGTATTACATTTTTGTGCGGACGGGAACAAGATTTCGCATCCCGGCAAGGCCACCGGCAACACACTCGCAATCGCCGTTCTCGTTTGGTGCAACAGGCTTAAAGGGAGCGTGGCTGCCTTACTAGCTCTTTTACCGGCTTCGGTGAATCGTTGTTCTTGGGTCCCCACCCTCCTACCTTTTGAGTAATTTACCGTGGCTCCTAAGTCCGTTCCCCAGTTTCGCACCGTGAAATCCAGTCGCTGTCCCTTAGGGTTTGTCATCACCTTTGCCAATTGCCTAAGTTCGGTGCGTACCTCGGGAGTGTTACCCCACGCCCATGATTTGTCAAAAGAAATGATCTGTTTCCAGTCACTCATGAACGTTGTGGTGTGTTGCAATCCTTCCTGAAAGGCCTCGAGTGTGTCCGAGAGGTACTCAAAGTTGTCAGCAAAAGCGAATGCTTGGGTGTGTTCTTGTTGTAAACCCGACATCCACAATGCAGCCAACGCACACACCGCTGGTACTCCCATTGGATCCCCTTCCGGCACTCCATTGGTTGATCCAATGGGATTTGAGATGGCGTCCTTGATGGTTATATACCTCTGACACTGCATAAGGCCACGGGCCCAATGCTCGGCCAGCACTTTGGGAGCTCCAAGTTTAACCAGCAAGGCCGTAAGCGGCAATCTAGGTAGCTCATTGAAGCAGCGTTTCAAGTCCAAGACATATCCGAAGGCCTTTCCCCTGCTTTCTTCTTTCCTATCCAAGGTTGCCGCAATTTGCCACCACACGTCTGCTACCGTCCTGCCAATCATGCCCCCGGCGATGTTTTTTGGCAGGGTTGTAGACCATGCCTTCAGCAAGGCACGCGTCAAGACCTTACTCCAAATTCGAAAGAGCATTGACAGGATGGTAATGGGGCGAGTTGCTGATGGTGCCACTGCCAATGTCTCATCCATGTATTTAACCAGCATGATGGTTTTGGCGTTCATGATCTGCTGGGGCCACATGTTTTCCCTTTGGCCTTTCTTAAGGTCCTCAAAGGCCCGGTCGGGCAGGGACATTAGTTCACGGCTAGAGAACCCACATGGCCCTTTAGCACTGTTTTTCTTTGTTCGTTTCAGTGCTTCCCGCCACACCGGCACACTATACACATCTACATCAAGCTCGGCAAGCTGCGGCGCATGTGGACTATTAACCCACCTCAAGGTGTTTTCCCAGGAGTCCCGGTTTGTTTGCTCGTCAATTTTGTCTCTATTCCACACTGGTTTCCACTGATGTTCCAAGGCTTGGATTACCTGTTCAGGCGACGCACGCCACGCCCGATGTTGTGCCGAGAATCTAACGGGGGCACCAGCAGGCATGGTGGTCACGTGCAAAACTCTCCCGGTCACCCGACCAACCACGATCTCCTCGCCAAGGCAGAGCAAACGGTCGCCTGGTTTAACCTGGTGGTCGTGCAATGCATAGACGCGCGGCGGCGTTTTTGCTGACATTCTGCACCTTACCAAATCGATGCATACCGATGTTTCCAAGTGGCTCACACCTGGCGTTGGTTGTTGCTTGATTATTCTGCAAGTGAATTTACCCCCTTGCTGGCCCCAGTCCACTTCAAGTTCTTGCTCAAACTTTTTCTTCCTGGCATTGGCAGCCAGAATATGGTACTGGTCACAATCAAATTCCACAGCCGCCGTGATGCACAATATCCACTCGAGCTGGCCTTGGCAGTACGGAGAATAATGCCACACTGGGTGTGCGTGGGTTCTAACCCATTCCGGAAAAGATGGGAGGTAGCCTTTTGCCTTTGAGATGGCAAGCCACTCACTCCGGATTTGGCTTTCATCGGGCCCGTCACCCCGGTGCCATGCAAGGAGCTGTCGGTGAATGGATTTTAGCCGCCGAACCTGCCTTGTTTTGTGCACGGCTGCAAACGAGGCTACATCGCAAAAGGGTTCATAATGGTTCCCCCCTCCCGGTTTTGGTGGTGCCGGATTCTGCACTTTCCGCAGAGGCTGCTCACGGCATCTGCCAGCAAAATTGGCAGGCAATTGAGTGGTCTGCCCGTTCGAGATTGTGAGTGCCACTGCCGCCTCCGTATTGGTCGCCCATTGCCGCAATGCACTATCCAAGTTTCCGGATGTTGGGTTCTGGCTGTGGATTTCGTCTCCGTAGTGTTGGTAATGTTCCGCTATCTGTTTAATGTCGGGCTCTAGCTGAGACCAGTCTTTTGGGTATCTGATGATGGATTGCACTGTCTGGCCTTGTGGAACACTCAACTTGAGCACGAATGGCAAGTGAGCTGCAAAGGCATGTTCCTCCAATACCGCTGCTTCTATCACCTGCTGACTCAAAGGTCCCTTGATCAAGATGGTATCGTTATAAGAAGCACCCAGACACGTGGGTCTAATGTAGTTGGGTTTGTTCTGACGAGCCCACTGGAGCATGTCGATGAAACCGTGGGCTTCGTAATGGACCCTCATACCTGTGTCCTCAAGGGAGGAGTTGAAGTCACCTGCTACTATGACGTGGGCACCTCCGGACTGTGCCCTCAGGAGAGTCTGGTTCAGGAGTACCCTATTCATGTCATTGATTTGCTCAGATTTTCCCACTTTGGCGTAAATGCAGATCACAAGCACGTCAAGGTGGGCTATTTTAATCCATCTTTCCATGTACCTGCAAGATTGTAGCAACCACGGCTCAACCTGGTTTCTGCTCAACCTAACTGGCATGCGCGAGTAAATGGCCACACCTAAACTGTCTCCTCGCAAACACTCATCAGGCACACGCGTCTGAGACCTGGGTGGGCACGCTTCTCCCCAATGGATATCACCATGGTTCAAAAGTTTGGTTCCTAGGGTCTTCTGCACCGCCTTGGTTGCACTGGTTTCACTGAGAAAGTAAATGTCAGCTTTGATATCAAGAATCGCCTTAGTTTTTTGCAGAACCGAAGTCGGGTTCAGAACACACAATGTAACGTTCAGCGGTCCCGGATTTTTGGCTTCCCCAATTCTCACTCCCGTCATTGGCGAAAAGGAATCATTGGTGCGGAAGTATCTCAAAACCTGGATGAACCAACGGCCGACGGACCTTTGTTTTTGCCTCGCGTCACAAATGCAATTCACTTGTGCGTACGGCACACTGCTTTGTTCTAGCACTTTCTGCTTTCGGCTGGATTTGGGCCAAGGGCGGAGATTTGCCATTGCGACTCCATCCCACGGCTGATGCACTGTCGCTGCGACCCCACTCGAGCACGCGACCAATGGCACGTCAAGGAGACTAACACTGAAGGGCACAAGTCTTTCCTGGCCAGACCTGTGCATGCCATCCGGACGGGTGCTGCCCGGCATCACCAATCTGAGATTCACAAAGGCGGTTCCACAGTGCGTGTTCCCGAGTGCCTATATCTGTTCTTATGCTAATTAAGGTATTAAAGCGGCCCGGCCACGGGCGGGATCCCCACTGGCAAGATTGCTCCACCAACCCCACACAATGCCATGATCTCTTCCCTGGCCGCACAGACCACCATCTCACTTTGGCAATTTCGATTTGCAACATTTCCAGTACCTGGCCTGGCGGCCGTTTGCAATTGAAGCACTTCAAGGCTACAAATCATCCATTGCCGCGTCATCCCCCTTGTACGATCTGGTTTTCTGCTTTTTGTCCTTGGGTCCGGACTGCAATGACGTGATGGCTGTCAAGAGTTCACTGCTCTGGGCTGCAAGAGCTTGTTGCAGAGTATCCTGGAAGGAGGTCTGGAGCTCATTTCGCACGCTCGCCATCTCTCCTTGGAGTTTCTTTTCAAGCTCACGGATGTCTGTCTTCTGTGCTTTTTGAACATCTTGCATCTCGTCTCTGAGGCCGGTTGCAACATCCTGCAATTTTTTCTCCAGTGCCTGGATCTTGGTGTCCTGAACATCCGACAGAGTCTGATTAGGCCCTGCCGGTTGCCTTGGCGCCGGGACAGGAATTTTAAGCTGGCTCCCCGTGCTCCTTGCCCCATGCTGTGCCCATGGATCTGCACCTGACTGCCACGGATCTGCACTGCTAGTTTGGAGCGGTTTTTGCGGAACCGGCTTTCTGTGCTGCGGGTCTGTCAGGATGACCTGCTGCTGCTTCATGTCCTTCGGTCGGACTTCTGTCACGAGGACCGCCTGATCTTCAATCAAGGCAACCTGCGTCGGTGCTGTTTTTTCCGAAGCAATCAACCACTTAGCCGGGCCCAGGCGCTTTATTGGTCGAAAGTTCCAATTCATTTTCCCCGCAACATTCATCAAACCCTCCGCCGTCACCCCTTCCGGCACCGGAAAAAGAGTGTATTTGAAGTTCGATGGAATTGCTTGCTGCAACGTCTCTCCAGGCCGAATGATCTTCCAGGCCTCCTGATGTTGCGTGATCGGAACCCGGATCGCCACCCCTTTGCGTCCTCTGATCCATCCCGCGTGAGCGCTCAACTTCTGAAGAAGGATGGACAAATCCGCTGGCGTTTTGTCCTTAACCCAAATCAGAGCGTTGTCCTGCAAGGGCCTCCCATCAGCCCCAATTGCCGTGATGGAAACTGAGGCCGCTCCGGACTGCTGGGTCAGCTTCGGGATTTCAGTCTGGTCCACCTGTGCATAGAATCGAACCGAAGTTGCCTGCGCTGGGTTCGAGGGTTTCCCGTTCCTCTGGTAACTCCGGCCCCAGATATGCACGATGGCCTTCCGTGAGGTTTCCTCCAAGCGTGCCAAGATGTGCTTGACCGGGCTCGAGATTAGAACACTCCATGCCTGTGGCTCAAAGTCCTCCGCATCTGCTGTGAAATGACACGGGGCTGTCGCTCCTGTGGCTGGCTTGTGGTTCTCAAGAGCTAGCTTAATGTCAACCTGGCCCATCTGGATCATTTGAGCCCTCAGAACAACTCTGTTTCCCTGAGCGTCGGTGGCGGGGCACGTGAGGATTTGCATGTGATAATCTGGGAAATCATCCGAGTTTACATGCTGCAGCAGCAAAACTGCCAGTTCATCCTTTGGGTGATGCCCCGCCTGCAACCATGGTAGAGCCTCCTGGTGGCTTGCGAGCACAACTCCGGTGGCTTTGTGTGAGATTTCCTGCAAGATGGAAGGCTGGGTACCGTCCTGATTTGCAAAAAACCCCGGGTCCAAGGCGTACATCTTTGGATTGCACTGGATATGCTGCTCGGGCCGCCTAGCACTGGTGGCTGGCTTTGCATCCATCTTTTTTGGAGTGGCAATGTTGAGTCTCTCAGCCAAACCGTAGAGGGCACTGGCCTTGTCTTGCTGATCCGTGGTCTGCAAGATGCGATCGATTTCGAGCGGATCGGCTTTTTTGCTAAGCTGTTCCACGATGTCACTGATGCGCTTAATCTGGCATCCACCGTCCAACAAGACCTGTGCGATCTGCGCTCTCACTGGGCCCGCAACTTGTTTCTTCTGCGCTCCACCGGCTAACCCTGGTGCATGGCATCGAAGCACACCACGTGTGAAAGGTTCCGCTGGCTCGCACAGAGATACCCATTTGCCATCGTGGCGCACTTCACGCACTTCTTGCTGATGGTCAGCCACGAAGGCCCTGACCACTTGTCCCGCAGTGGACGTGCACGGCATTTGCAGGTAAGTTGCGGCACCTCCCGCCCACGCTATGGCGCATTCCATATGCCTGGATGGGAGCACTTCCGACCCTCCCCTGGCGCGATGACCAATGTCACTCATTGCACTCCCAAAGGAGGCGACATGCAAAAGCACATCTTGCATCATATCCATGCCCACACGAAACCCCGAGGGGAGCGGCTGCACACACATCTGAGGTTCGTTGGATTCTCCAAGGCATCTAATGGCAACTTCCCATCCAAGCTGTTTGAGTTGCTTAGGCACTTCCGCTTGGATCAAGGATCTGAAATCCTCGTTGACAATTGCCAATGTGCCTCGTGCCCGAAAAATGTCATGGCTTCGTGCAATGTTGGTTCGGCACTTCACGGGTCTGCATGCTTTGTCAGGCTGCTCGCCAACAGTCGCAATCTGGGCTCCACACGCGTTTTCACAGACAATGCACTGAGAGAGTGAAGGCACCTCAGGTAAGTACACTCGCATTCGGTCCTCAGTTAGCTTGCATTCATGCCTGGTGATTATGATGCACCGGTCGGCGATTATGCACTCAAAACTCGCGTTAAGATGCACTTGCTGATGCGGGACTTCTAGTATCACAACCGAAGGGCGCTCACGGATCCGGCTTGCCTGCAAGTGGGTCTGGAACCAATGCATGCACTCTGCGTCCTGGGCGTGAACGAAAACCCGGTCCTCATCGCAGTCAAAATGAGTGGTAAGGAAGTCGTCACTGATCAGTGTGGGGCTAATGCCGTCACTTCCCACCTGTTCGGTTGTTTCCTTAGCGTCAATGATAAAGACTGCCTGATCTTCGATTCTGATCTGAACATGGCAAGCCTTCAGTCTCTTTGCTAGGACCCCTTGAACTGCAACACCCGGGTCAATTGCAAACTTCCTACCTCTGTGAAAAGCCGTCAAACCGTTTGCAATCGTCAATGCAGCGTGCGGGACACTTATGGCATTCCCCAAAATCAGGGACATAGATTTGTCCGTTCCTCGGAGAGTCAGGTGACCAACACATCCTTGCAGCATCGCGATTTCTGCATGGCTCAGGAATCTGAGACCTCCATCTTGCTTCAATAGATCTCCGAAAAGTCCTTTGGCTTGGAGCAGATTGTGAGGCAGGTTGTGTGCATGCCTGTACGACCCCATGACGCACGCGAAGATCGATCCTCCATGCTTGTAACGCTTTTCCGGCCTATGCGATGGCGCCAGATTCTTGTCCTGGTATTTTTGCAAGACCTCGGGTGCAAGTTCACACTGGCAGCTCCTGGCCTGGTCCGGCGAGAGTATCACATCGCATTTGGTGAGGCTGACTGCAAACTGCGGTATCCATCCACAACAAGCCGCCGTTGGGTGTTGCTGATCAAGCGTGTTCCTGTAAACCGCAAGATATCGCTTCCGATGCTGTGGCAGGACTTCTGACAGGTCTGATGTGGTCTCCCAAACTTGCTGATAGTGGGCAAAATCAAGCAAAGCGTGGACCCATGCCCACTGTTCATGCGTTCGGAAACCTGCAACGTTCTCAATGAGAATGATTGACGGTCGCGCAAAAGCCAGTTTCATGATAGCATGCAAAACTGCCGTACCCGATTCGTGGCTGAAACCAGTTTCCCAGCCCGCCGTGGACCATGGTTGACAGGGACTACTCATCATAGCAATGTCAAAAGCCTGAAGTTGTTCTTCCCCCAGCCACGTATGGTCAGCAACATCCGCCTGTATGACATCCGTCTGATGTGAGTTACCCCACTGTTTTGCATTCTCGGCATAGCATTGTGCCGCCTGTTGGTCTCTATCCAGGGCCCAAACCATCTGAAAGGAAGGGTTATTCTTAAGGACCGACTCAAGGGCCTTCATTGCACGGTGCCAACCTCCAAACCCTCCGCAAAAAACATCACAACATTTGATGTCAGTGCCTCCTGGCTGTCGAGGTTGTGTCAGCGGCACCAAAAAGGCCTTTTGCGCAGTGATGTGGCCCTCCCATTGCTGTAAACCAACCGCAAAAACCGGACCTGGGTGCTTCAGTAGGTAATCCCACTGCTTTGTTGTATATTCCACGATGATCGTCCGTTGAGAAACATTGCACTGACACCTGGACGTCAGAATCTCCTTGAGCTGATGCCTGCTGGGCCGGATTGCGTTGATGTGGGCCTGAACCAAAATCCGGTTGTCCTCCTCCTTGGTGGGTTCGTCGTGCATCAAGAGTGCTGTGAAAGATCTATTCAGACACATGCATATTTTGTCAACCGGCAAATACTCCATCACCGCGCTCTTGAAAGCCGCCCTTGATACTTGATCAATGCTTGGCAAGCAATCCGTCCTTCGTCCATCAGTTGTACGCCAAGCTGCTTCCTGATGGAGCGGTTCTCCAATGTGTGTTGGTACCCCGACCTCTGCTCTGGGCATCCGTTGCCCCTTCTCCCCGGCGTGGGGGCGACCTGGATCTTGCCGGCCGGCTGGATCTAGGGGCATCAGGAGGTGGGGCCGCGCCTGGTTCAATTACCACCGTACTCGACGAGGCTCGCAATGGGTTCCACACCGGGGGTCCTACCACAAATCTGCTCATTCCTGTCCACAGGTAAGGCAAATGCTGATCTGCTCCATCTGCTCTCCAGTCATCCGTGCGCTGGAAAGGCGGCCTATTCAGCTGGATCGGTGCCACATGGGTGGTGCGCTCAGGTCGCAACATGTCAACCGTAGTTCCCGGAGGAAGATTATCTGGTATGTATAATGCAGTGCGCGGGATCCGGTGATGTCTGGTCAAACGAATTCTGTCAGTACCTGCTGGAAAAAAGACCTGCCACTGGTCAGACAACGCGTTTTCACCCTCGCTTGATCCCCCGGGCAAACCTTTCCACCTGACCCTCAGGACATCATCCTGCTTGAGCATGTCGGTCATCAAGACTGATTTACCATTCCTGAGCGCTCGAATCCGGTGTAGTTGAAAGCCCATGTCTTGCAACAACTGCCCAACCGCACGCTGCCGAACATATTCAGGCATAGCGGAGTTCATACTCGGCTTTGCTATCCAGATCTTGATATCATGGCAAAAGCGTCGATCAAGTCCCTGCGGTTCCGATGATCTCCGGCAACGCCTACCAAAATCGGTCCTCACTGGATGCCCCTCAAATTTATCCGCAATCTCGGTGAGCTCCATCTGAAAAGACTTCATCCGGAAGAGTCCTCCATGGTAAAAGAGTGCATCGCTCTCAACCGGAATATTCGTTCCTCCAAAGGCCAGAGTCCACTTCCTGCTGTCCACTCCCAGTGCCTTGTAAATAGCAAATTGTAATGTATCGCCTGGCTGAAAAGGAATACGGCACTGTCCACGTCCCTTGATGTTCAAGTCGAACCACAAGTCATGCATGTACGACCCAACAAATGCCTGAATGTCATTCCAGGTTTGCATCTCGACCGGAAAATTCGGCAAATGCATGCCGCACATGCCATCATAGTCAAACCGTTTCGCATGTTTCCACGGACCAAGAGGAAGGAAACCCAAATTCCTCTCTCGCTCACTAAGGAAACCCATGTTACCAGTCTGGCTGCTGAAATTCATACACGCAGATCGCATCAAGAAAATGGAATGGCCCCGATTCGTCCGACCACAGTCTCAAGCACAAGAAACCATGGCCCTCAAGCAAGGCTACCACTACAAGGACCCGAGCCGAAACCTTGGCACCTGGGTGAGCTCGCAGAAGCTGAGGCTCATCAGCGCAGCCGTGCGGGTCAACATGCAATTCCTCTGCTGCTGGAGGCTGCGCAACCAGCACGAGCTGGACGCCGTCATCGAAGAGCTGAGCGCCCTGCTGCCGAAGGAGCAGCTGTACCGGCTGTATGAGCAGGCGACCCGAGAACCTTACAGCTTCCTCTTCGTGTACTACCTGAAGCCGAAGAACGAAATGTTCTACAAGCGCTTCGAAGAGCGTTGATGGGAGCGGCGCTCGCTTCCTGGGCCAGAAGCTGTTCGCCAGCTCCACGCTGATCAACGCGAAGTGTGAGAACATCTCCAGCCGCCCGTCGTCCGCCGGACGGGCGGTTTCCTAAAGAAAAGGATGACGACGATCTACGTGGACAGCCGCAAGAGGGTGGCCGGCTCGGACAGCGACTTTGAGGTCGACCTGGGAGAGTCGCTGCACTTGCAGAGCGACGCCCGGCTGGCCGTCTACAAGATCCGCTTGGCCGACAGCTTCCTGTCCACGGACCGCGGCCGCTACCTCTACTGGGTCGACGCCGCTCGGCACGCGACCCCCGTGATGTTGCGTTGATCCCCAGGCCCCCCCAGGTAGGTTGAGGTGTCCCCGATCCGTGCCCCCCTGTAGCACCTCCATCGGCGAGAGGTTGGGTCGTCGCGTGTCAAAACCACGATTTTACATGGAAAGTCTACGAGGGCTCACCTTTGAAAAATTGGCATATTGCCCTGATTTGTTTTTTTGGCGAGAAACCTTCCCACACCGGCCGCAAAACGTGGTGAGGGAAGGGTGAGCAAGCGCAGAGCACAGCTTTCTTTGCCGGCAGCAGGCGATCGGGTGGTGCCAGGGATTGGCTGGCGGGGGAGGCGGGTGGCGACGGACGGCCACGGAGCAAGCGGCGGAGGCGCTGAGCAAGCGCCAAAAAGGCTGCCAAGCAGGCAGCTGGATCCGCGCTGTGGCTGGGTGCTGGCCACAGGTGCTGGCCACAGATGCTGGCCACAGGTGACGACAGGCTCCCTGGCCGCCATTTTATGCCTTTTTTTGGGAACAGGGGAATAAACAGGATGCGTTTGGGGGAACACGGGCAACAAAGGAAACTATGTGATGTGCAGTTTTTTTTGCGCGTCTGCGAGCCAAATGTGCTTATTTTTCACACAAAAAACATGTCTCGGCGAGTTGTGTGGTGCTTGCAGTCTCATCTGTCAGTCCTGGTTGTGCTGGGTGCCCTGGGGTCCCTGAAATCCCCGGGGTCCCTGAAGTCCCTGGGGTCCCTGGGGTCCCTGAGGTCCCTGGGATCTCCCGGTCCGTTCTCTCCACGCCTCGGCGGGTTTTTCCGGGCGTGTTCTTTTACGTCGGCAATCCACGACCAAAAGAACGCCGGTTTAGAATGGACAGGAGTCCCCACCCGTACCGGGCTTCACCTGTAGATCCCTCACTTCCAACACCAAACCACACTGCTTACCCATGATCCAGACTTGCCTGGCCTCGACGCGGGCCTGGCGCTCGCAGCCGGCGAGGGCCTCGGGCCTTTGGATCTTGTTGCCGTCGGTGTCCCAGAAACGGACGTTCCGTGCGTCCAGCTTGCACTTCAGGAAGGTGGCGCCCTGCCAGGACTCTTTGAGGCAGCTCTGCCACCTGTCAGTCGCCCCAGATGCGGTTGGACCGCAAAGACAGCTCGTTGACGCACTTCTTCTCGAAGTCATCCCGGCCCCCCAGGCCTCGGAGCCTCTCTCCATGGCAAGGCACACGTTCTGCCTGGATCCTTGGTCCTCGCCAAAGCTGCTGGGCTCCCACAGCATGTGGGTCCACTCGGATTGCCAGACTATGGGCTTCCCCTCGCACCTCAAGGGCGCCGAGAGGTCTGCACCTCCCCGACTGTCATGTTGCTGGCGATGGCAGTTAATTTGACTGGGTTGCCGGTCTCTTTTCTTATAGGGCGGACAAAACAAACGGTCCGACCAAAGTGTCGGCCCCAGATCAAGCGGCTCGAGAGCCATTTCCGGAAAAGGGGTGTTTTTTGTCATTTTTTCCGGAAACTCTTTTTTTGCACGGGTTTTGCGCACAAAAAAATGACAGGTTCTTGCTGTTGTTTCTCACGGTTTTACGTTGTCGGGTGTGAGCACTTGCCGCAGCCTTTTGGGGACACTTTTGGGTCCGGGGCGGTGGGGGGGGAACCGCTCGCGGGTGCAAGGCGTGGTTTCGACCCCACGTACAGTGTGCCGGCCATGTGGAGTTGGAGAACGGCGTCCCGCAACAGGCTTTGTGACCTCGAGATCTACCGCCTGGGCCTTCGCTTGGCTGTTTGCGCTGTCACTGCCAAGCCCAACTGATCTTGGAGGTTTGGGCCCAACAAGCCTTGCTTCTCGTGCCAAGGCTTGTTTAACCGCGGGATCTACATTGCCCGGACCTTTTGCTGTTTCCGTTGCCGTCGCCAAGTGCAGCTGATCTTTTGAGGTGATCCGTGAGGCTCTTGCTCAACTCACCGTCTGTCAGGCTCCCTTTATGTTTGACCCGCCGAGCAATCACGTCACATGCCAGGCGCCAGGATCCACTGCGACGTGCAGATCTTCTCGCGGTGCGGCCCTTTGGAGTTTTTTTTTTCACATTTTGTTTGGCCGCTTGCAAGGTGGATCCACAATTCGTTCTACAGGACTCCTGTGCAGGTTGCGCGGCGTTTTCATGGTCTGGTCCAATTTGCCAAGTTGACCTGGTGAGGCCACGTGGATCTTCCTGTGTTTGTGGGTCTCTAGGGTCCCTAGGGTCCCTGGGGTCCCTGAAGGTTCCCTAGCGTTCTTGACGCAAGCATCCGTCAATCTGAAGCGTCGTTGGAAACCCTGCGGACCCCAGGGGACGCCAGGGACCCTAGGGACCCTAGGGACCTTAGGGACCCGGGGACACCCTGTGGTACCTGGGGTGACAAGGTGGGGTGCAACGAACATTCCTGCGGTCAATTGCAGGTTTTTTGCTGGAAGCGACTTGTGAAGTGGTTTTTGATCATGTATCGGTTTCAGTAGATACAGATCTATTTATTTGTGTACATTCATAGATTTATCAATTTATAGATCTTTATATTATTATATTTCTAGATTTGTAGATCTATACATTCATAGATTTTTAGATTTGTAGATTTATCAATTTATAGATCGATTTTTTATTATATTTCTAGATTTGTAGATCTATACATTCATATATTTTTAGATTTGTAGATTTATCAATTTATAGATCTTTATATTATTATATTTCTAGATTTGTAGATCTATACATTCATAGATTTTTAGATTTGTAGATTTATCAATTTATAGATCTTTATATTATTATATTTCTAGATTTGTAGATCTATACATTCATAGATTTTTAGATTTGTAGATTTATCAATTTATAGATCTTTACATTATTATATTTCTAGATTTGTAGATCTATACATTCATACATTTTTAGATTTGTAGATTTATCAATTTATAGATCTTTACATTATTAGATTTCTAGATTTGTAGATCTATACATTCATACATGTTTAGATTTGTAGATTTATCAATTTATAGATCTGTACATTATTAGATTTCTAGATTTGCAGATTTTTAGACTGATAGTCTACGTTGCTTTGGTTTGCGTAGCAGAACGACTTTGTTCAATGGAGGTTCAAGGCACGCCACTTCCCAGAGGCTCCCCCCTTCCAAGACCTGCGGAGTCCCCGGGGTTTTTTAGGGTCCCTAGGGACCCCAGGGACCCCAGGGACGCTCGTCGACCCAGGCCGGGCCAGTAGAAGACGCCTGGTGCCCAGCAGATTCCAGCAGCAGCATGTGCACATGTGACTTTCGGAGGAGTTGGTCAGAATTTGGCAGACGAGTTGATCAGACTTTGGATGTGAGGGCTTGCGAAGCTGATTTTGGCTGAAATCTGAAAGTTGCTTGTGGATCTTGTTGCTATGTCCTTCAATGCAGTTGCGGGCTATCTCGGCGACCTTGCCCGCGGCAAGCGGAGGGTGACTGCGAGCCGGCCAAGTCTGACTGGGAAGACTTGCAGGCCGCCGTCTTGGCCGGTGACACAAAGGCCCTGCAGGTGGCCGACGCAGCGATGGCGCAGGCCAAGAGCCGCACTGACGCCGAGCGCATGGAGGCGTTGGAACGCCTCCTGCAGGAGGAGTCCGTGGAGGACTGGTGGAGCCTGCAGCTCGGCGCTCCGCGTGCAGCCATGCCTGCCTCTGACAGCGTCTCATCCAGGGACCCCAGGAACCTCAGGGACCCCAGCAACGCCAGGCGCCCCAGAAACCTCAAAACTTTCAGAGACCCCTGAAACCCCCGCCCTCCAGGGCACGACAGCTTGTGACTTCCGCGGTGCCGATTTCGGTTGCTTGTTTTGCAGGCAGGCCAGTTTGGTATCTCGCTTGGACTTTGATGCAGCGGCAGGATGTGGGTCAGCCAGTCTGACGGATGGACGCTGCGAAGCCTTGCAAGGCTTGGCCCGACCGACCTTCAGGCCGCGAGTGAAAAGGAGGAGGAGCATCCAAACCCGTGCGTTGGTGTTGCCAAAGAAGCCAGTCAATCTTGTGTTTGCTCTGGAAACTTGGCTCGAGGGTACTCATCAACACTGACACAACAACAGCTCGCAATGGTTGCCCGATAGGTCTAGTGCCAGTGCTTGAGGAATCGCAGGCCGCTCAAGCGCTTTTCGAATAGCCATGGCGATGATGCGGACCAGGACCAAAAGCCGAGGCTGGCAAGCTTGTGACGCTACCGTGCCCGCGGTGGGCAGCGGCCAGGTATGTGCCTCTGCCTTCTCGGGATCGCATTGGCGCTGCTCGTGCAGCCGAGCACGGCCTGGGTCTTGGGACATATTTTTCCCGAAGGTTTTCGGGTTTCAGGAGTCCCTTGTCGCCGCCCAGGACTTTGCTCGAGGAGTTCCTGGGCTGAAGGAGCATGAAGTCCCTCCTTTGGATGTTCTTGTTTCGTGCTGAGTGCCAGGACAGCATATTGGCCCAGTTCTCAGAGTTGCCCGCAGGCGCAAGCAGATTGCACTTTGGCTCTTTCAGGCAAAACGGCACCCGTTGCATGCCGGAGTCGCTCGGCGCGCCGGGGCTGCGCAAGAGGACTCCTCCGACCCGAAGCCTGTTCGCATCGTTTGCCGGTTGCCGCCAGGACAACAGTGGCCAGGCCTGGGGGACACGTGCATCGGGCTTGAACGTTGGGCTTGTTGGTTGTCAGGACCGGCGCGATCTCGAGGAGGCGGCGGACCTTCAGAGAAAGCGACGTCCCAGCTTGGCCTCGCTCAGGTGGTTGCAGAAGCCGACAGGGTGCTGGAGGACAACGGCACGGTGAAAGAGACCAAAGCCGTCTTGCGCCGCTGGAGCAGCACGTGGGTCGGGGTTGCAAGAGCGGTGAAAGTGTTGAGCTCAGGAAAAGCGCAGAAGATATATCCAGGAAGTGGACCCTTTCAGGGAAGAAAGACGAGTTGCAACAAAAACTGCGCGAGTTTGTGGAGGAGGCAGGACTGCGTGCTTTGTCTGAGATTCGCAAGCGGTTTGCGTGCGACGCAGGCCAAAGCAACCAAAAAGGGCTTGGAAGAGGCCGTCGGTTCGTGCGCACAGCTGGGGTGTGTGAGTCGAGTTGGTGCAATTGGTCCGCCAGGATTCCCACAAGGCACAGGTCCAGATCTCGGCGTTGATGTGATTTTTTTGCCTAAATTTCAGCTCTTGAGGTGACAAGCTGGCACCCTGGGCGTGGCGGAGTTGCTTCGCGCGCCAGCCCGCAGCAGGACGCTCCAATCAGCAGTTGTAAATTTGGCCGGTTGCAATCGTGCCAGGACAGTGGTGCGGAGGCCGGGGGCTCGCATGCGCCAGGCTTGCTTGTTGGTGAGTGCTGGCAGGACTGGCTCGCCAAGAGCTGCGAGGAGGTGGAGGGCTTCAAGAAGGCCCAGGTGCCCAGTTGGGCAGAGGCTGTGCTGATTGACGGCGGGCTGGAAGCAGACGATGAGTTCATCCAGCGGACGGTGACCGCACTGCGGCAGCAAGGCGTCACCGGCAAGTCCCTGCTGGAGCTGACACTGGACGAGCAGATTGCAGCTGGAATCCCACTGGGCCCTGCAAAACTGCTGACCAAGAAGATCCAGTTGTTGCAGGAGCCCCAGGCACGGCTGGAAAATCGTTTCTCTTGACTTTTTTCTGAGACGTGCGGTGGGTCGTTGCGTGTGGTTCTGAACTTCCCCCCCGCGGCCCGCAAATGCTTTCAATGGGCTGCCCTGATCAACATCCACAGAATGAGAAAATCCCAAGATAGCATTTTTGCAGATTGCGGCGGTTCGTGTCGTTGGCAGGCTCGGTATGGAGCCCCCATGAACGGATGGTTGCCTTTCCTTGTTGGAGGTCGGTCATTCCTGCTGGTCGACATTGATTGAGACGTGCCGTTGATCGTTGTGAGTGATTTTGCGCTTGCCCCCAGCCTGTTTTTGAAAGAGCAAGACCTGCCCGTCTGCCGGGGAGAGGGAGGGCAAACTCTGATGTCTTTGCAATCATTGGGGCCCTTGCTGCTGCAGGCACAAGTGCATTCTATGAATGTTCTCTTTGATCTCCCTGGCGGTGTTCTTGCTCGATGTTTTGCCCGTTTTGCTGCCATTCCATCCCGTTCTGTTGTTCATTTTTCTCCGTACCTGTTCATATCTGCCTGATTTGGCGTGAGTGTTTAGCGCAAAACTATCAAACAGTCGAGGGGAACCCGCAAATATTGAAGAGCCTGCTGTTCCAGTCGCCTGCCTTTTGAAGAGCAAGACCTACCCTTCTGCCATGGTCGTTGCTGCTGCAGACACAATGCAATCCGAAGGTTAAATTTTGTTCCGACAGCACGAGCATGGAGAGATTGCTAAAGTGTGCACAATGTATTTCTGCTGCCGGGTGACGTTGAGACGTGCCGTCTGCCTTTTTGTGTGGTTTTGATTTCCCCGCGGAAATGCTTTCAGTGGGGCTGCCCTGATCACATCCACAGAACCTCAACATATTTGACGCCACTCTCCCCCCTCATCAACCTTGTCGGGGTTCCTGGGAACTCAGTGGTTTTGCTCAGCGTGGAGCCCCACAAAAGGATTGTTGAGCTGAACCACGCATCTCCCGCTTTGCTTTCATGGGCAGTGTTCCTGCTGGAAATTTGGTTTTGTTTCGGTTTTGGTACCCGTGTGTTCCTCGCTTTCCTAGTGCTCGGCTTTCGCACTAAGTACCCATGCTTCTTTGTGGAGTGTTGTGAATGGTTAGCGTTTTGCAATACATGAATCAGTGGGAAGGAACCTGCTAGTCATCGATTTTCTCACCAATTGCCGATGCGTGTTTGGTTTGTTGCGATTGTTTGTCCTTCCCAGCATTCCCTCATGCATAGCCACCTCAAATTTGGGCACCTTCCGCGCAGGTTGAGCTCCCTCGTTTTAACGCCGCAGATCTCTCGGACTTGGAAGACCGCTTTTTGAACCGCCGAATCAACAACAAGAATGAGAGGCCTTTTGAGGAAAGAGAGGCGGTTGTTGAGAGTGTTGTGGAGCAAATGGAGGAGATCCAAAGGAAACAGACCAACAAGCCGACGGTCTTGGCCTTGTACAGCCCGCGGGGCACCGGCAAGACATCGCTCATTCGTCATTTGGCGAAGGTCTCAAACTTTTCCGAAAGTCGACGGTGCGGGCGGCTCTTGGTATTTGATGCGTTGACGATTCCGCCAACGCTGCTGCGCAAAGATCCTGACTTGCTGGTTTCTGCCATCATCTTGTGGCACCTTTGCCAGATCTTCGATGGCTACTCTGTGGAGGTGAGCCAAGGGCCACCCATTGGTTTCCAGACGACGAGGTTCAGCGATTTGGTCAACATATTGGAATCCAGCCGATCATCGCCAGCTGTCAACAGCTTTGAGGCTTGGGTTCGCTTACGTTGCAGAATCAAGGAAGCTGTTTTCGAGCAGTGGCTTCTGGTGACGGCTGCAGCCTTCAATGCAACACCAGCCTGCCCTTGCTTACTGTTCCTCGATCAGGCAGAGCTGCTTGTGAACAGAAAGGTCGATGAACTGAGCCAACATCGTGGACAGAAATCGGTCTTCACCCAAATATTGAGCCGATTCCCGCAGGGGCTTGGCATGTTTTCCGCAGGCACAGTCAATATCCTGCAAGATAGGCCATCCGACGAGTACACCATGCTGAAGGTCCAGAAAGCTCCAGCTCTAGAGCCATTGTCACTGCAAGCTGCCAGACGAGCCATGAAAGGCTGGAGGGGTACGCAGTACCAGGAGGAGGAATTCAACAAATTTTTCCTCTTCTCTGCCGGGGTACCCCGGCTTTTGGAGGCGGCTTTCCAGACCAGGGGTGAGTTGGCATCAACTGCTCAGGTTGCACTCAACGCCATGTCGAATGAGTTCGAAAGCTCGTACGCGGATGCAGCGCCTTATTTCGCTGAGCCCAAAGTGGCTTTGTCGTTGGTTCTTTGCTCGGCGGTTCGATGGCCTGCAGAAGGCAACCAGTTTGTGCCCGGAACCTCACTAAGGTGGTCAGACATCTTCAGGGCCGGAGCAGCATTTCCAAACAACAAGTCCGTACTGGTTCCACGGCTGTGGTGGTGTAAGGATACCAATATCAAAGACGCCCTCCAAAACGACTTGAAACAGCGGAACATTTCGTTGGAAGGGCTCCTGCCAGACTTGCTGGAACTGTTGAAAGGGCAGGAAAGGGGCGCTACAGAGAGGGGGCCGCTGTGGGAAGGCCTGGTGGCCAATTCCCTGGCTGTTCGCTTCCGCCTTCACTGCGTAGCAAGAAATCTCAGTCCTGAAGTCACCTGGGTCCCGTTTTCGGAGATCTACCCTACGGAGGATCCACATTTGCGAGCTGTTTTGGAGCCGTTCGAAGTTTGCTGGAGTGATGGTGTGGAATATCCAAGCGGCCAAGGCAATGAAGCAACTGTCATGAGTGACGTTGGGAAGGCCATCAAGTCCAACCGGAATTTTGCAACGGCTCACCACGACCTTTTGATCCCTGTGAGACGCAAGGCAACTGGTAAGCTCGAGTTCATTGCTGCGCAATGTCGTTATGGAAAGAAAAAGGATGCAGGCGGCCTGAAGTTGCAGGACAAGGCAAAGAAGGACAACTTTGAGGACATGCAAAATGTGTTGCTGCAGATTTGCAGTGAGTCTGAAGGCTGGCAGTCCTTTACAAACAAGACATGGGCCAGACGTCAGGAGGAGAAGAAATACTCTCTCATGAGTTGCGAGACTATCATTGCGCAGCTGGACGTGCTGAAACTTTTGTGAGTGTAAAAAAAAAAAACGCGCTAGCAGGTGGGAGCACATGTCATGGGTGTCAGGCTTGCATCCACAAATTGAATGGCCGTTTTGGGCGGGGTCCAGGGATCGCTCTAAGGTCGAGATTCGCAAAATCGTGTTGGGCTAAAAGTTCTCTCCACAAGCTAAGGCATGTTGCTTCCGTCAGGTCTGCTCAAGAAAGTCAGCGGCCCGAATCGCTTCTGGGCCGCCTGGGCCCCAGGAAGTCGTCCAGCTGCCTCACCGCAGCCGGTCTGCCCCGCCTCGTCAGTCGGCCCGCCGCGTTGCCGCTGCCCTGGGGCGCCGGCAGGGCAACGCCAGCTTCAGCAGGGTCTCCCGGCCTTCGGTGCTCCGGACGGTCATGGAGTCCACGGCCCGCAGCTGCTGCACGTTGCCGTACTGTGGGTTGAAGCTCCACGCCGCATTCGTTGGTGCTCGGACAGCCCCACATCCTCGACTGCCTTGATGCGCCGGTCCGTGAGGTCCTTGTTGTGCTGAAATTTGTCGGCGTTGTCCTGCAGCAGCCGGAACTCGGTGGCCGGCTGCTTCTCCACGTCCTCGGGCGCGTCGTATACCGTCTCGTTCAGTGATTATATTAAGAGCCTCAGATCCATGGGGTTTAGACCTTACCTCAATTTATCTCAAATTTTCTCAAATTATCTCAAATTATCTTATTTTTGCATCTAATGTGCAAAAAGATGCCAAAAAAATGCAAAAAGATGCAAAAAAATGCAAAAAGATGCAAAAAAGTGCAAAAACATGCAAAAAAGTGCAAAAACATGCAAAAAAGTGCAAAATAATGCAAAAAAGTCCCAAAAAAAAACAGAATGCAACAAAATGCCAAAAAAACTGCAACAACATGCAAAAAAATGCAACAAAATACCAAAAAAATACAAAAAGAGTGCAAAAACAATGCAAACATACATGACACAAATGCAAACAAGGACAAACACATGCAAGAACATACAACATGCATTAAGTGTGTGTCACTCAATTCTATAATAATGATTATTTTTTTATTGTTGCATCAGTGAGTCGCAAGTCATCATGAGCGCACGTTAGCGCCAGCAACGTTGGACCATTCCATTGTCCATCATCATTATTCATTCTTGACGTCGCTGGCGAGCCAGCTCAAAAAAATACTCTGCCATGATCCAAGTCAAGCGCTTTCAATAACTTGTGGCAAGGACAGCTGCACGGATCATCATCATCATCTTCACAGATCGTTGGACTGGGGTATTCTTGCACATAAGTCGAATCAAAGTTCGAGCAATGGGAGCAATGCATTGTCTTGCGCTTGTCGTTGATGATCATGAGCACTGCGCCACGCATGCCAGTAACAAAGGTCACAGGTTCCCGATTGACGTTCAGCTGACTCGGCAACTGACAAAACGCTTCATGTCCAACCCACATAATAGTCACACCAGGACGACAACACATGTTGCGCCGGTCACCGGTCCTGAAATCTGTCAGAATAGATTCTGCAAGAAATTCTGGGCAAGGTTCACGTTCCAGTTCCGAGTCCAGCTCCGATAAATCTGACTGCTTGACGTCGTCATTGTCATTCCCCTGCTGAAGCTCCGGCTCAGTCATTTCAACTCCCCAGTCCCGTGGCTGAGCGTCAGTCCAGTCAGGCTGAGGACGTTCGATTTGACTCAGACACACTGTCGCACTGGCTTCAACTTCTGATTCTGAAGATTCAGTGTGACACACTGTCTGACTTGCAGGAGAATATGTCACTGTCCGACGCTTCTTATCAGCAGGCAAGCCAGTTGACATGAGGCTTCAATGTCAATGGTTCACAAAATCTCAATCAAGCACGTTGAGTCAACTGCTACTGACAGGCTTGAGCCGCAAAACCGCATCTCAAGCATGACTGGAATGTTTGCAGCCTGAACATGGGTCATGGTTCATGTCATTCATGATGGCATGTGCGCGCACGGCTGTTGCCATAAACTCAAATGAAGTCAGGATATTTATAGAGCGACAACTTGTTTCTTCCTCTTGTTCCATTGACTGCTGGGCCTCAAGTGAGCTTCCGCACTCACGCATCTAAACTCACTTGCGCAGCCCTGTTGCTGTTTTCCAAAGTCGCACACAGTCGAGTCAAGCAGTTCGCCCATCAGTTAAAAGTTGCAGCTCCGCTCTGTACTGGAGCAACACACTGCTTGTCTATTATTGGCTGAAGATCAATCCAGCACGAGGCCATGACGCATTGAATATGCACGAGCAAGCTTGTGACAGGCACATGAACACTGAGGGCCACAATGGTGCGCTAAGCCGCACGCAGAGCACCAAAGAACACGATCTCGCGCAGCCAAAGTAATAGTTCCAGCCCTGGCAGTAAAAAACCACACCTTTTTATGCATCGATGTGCTGTAGCTCACGGGCATCCGAACAAACCAGTCACCTTCGATGAACTTGAACTTGCGATCGGCAGTTGGTAAGGGCATCTGCATCTGGTCAGCAAGCACTTCTTGAAGCACCACTGGGCGCAGATCTCCCGTGTCTGGAGTCGAAGAGCGTGGTCTTTTTTTTGTGGGAATCACATTTTGGGGTCCACTCAAGGTGCCCTCCTGGCATGTGGCCTCCTGGTGTTCCTCATCATCAATGGCAGTGTCATTGGCCATGTTGTTTGTGCACGGCGACGCAGACTCAATAAGTATAGTAGCAAAACTACCAGCATCCTCACATTTCCATAGCTTCTGCCTTAGATAGTGTGTGCCCGAACCCCGCACCATCACTTTGCCTAAATTGATGACAGCAACACCTAATGCATACAATCATTATTAAGCCCAGCAGCGACATTGCGAGTTTAGCAAAAGTGGGAAGCACTTGAATCTGCGCTTTCAACTGACAGCACTTGAACCGAACCGCCACAACTTGTTTTGCCAACAAGCAATTCCCGTACACAAGTGCAAGCAGGCCAATGACTTGATGAGATACTTTGCACTCAGCACACCAGAGGTTCTCGCTATTTTATCAAGTCGTGCGCAACTCGCAAACGAGCAAAGAATTATGCCTTCTGTCTACAGCCACATGTTTTGGAAGACTGGATCCAGTCCTTAACCTGTAGCTCAGTCATTATAGTGCTTGTCCTCCTCAATTGGCCTTTTGATGGCCACTCGCCTGGCAGAGCGCCACCACAGCACAGAACTAAGACTTCAAGACTATTATTACGCACACACACACACAAACAATGGTCATTATGATTTGCCCGCCTTTCTCCCAGTCGTAGCACCTCATGATCCAGGTTGGCTTGTCTCGGCCCCCTGGCGCTGGATGAAACTTGTAATGCCCACATTGCTTGCGGCAGGTATTGCAGGAAACCTCAGTCCAGATAAGCGGATCAAACACAGCAGGTTGCCGGGGTCCATGGTGGCCAGGGCGACTTGATTGTGCACCGGCACCATCAGCCATAGCCAAATCATCGGCACTGCTGGAAGCAGCAATGACACTTGCCCCAGAACTTGGCAATGGCTCATCACTGTGCCTTGTCGATTTGCTTGGAGATTGGGTGTGGCTGGCAGGTGGCAGGTCCGCCTGCGGACTCAGCCTGTTGCCGTCGTCCGCCACACTGGCTGGCTTGTCTTCTGGAGGAGCCGTGCTGTTGTCCTCCGCCACACTGGCTGGCCGCTCTTCTGGAGCAGCCTCGGCCTGCGCAGCAGGCCTCGCAGATTCAGGGCACGACGACACTGAGTGAGTTCTACGAACCACCCGCCGCTGCCATGGATTCGGAGTCACAGCTTCAACTTCTTCAGGGACTTCAACCAGCACGTTTCCCTTTTCATGGGTGTCACCTTCGCGAAGAGCAGGGCAGTCTTGTCTTTTCTTCTTCAGTGCGCCATGCCAAATCTTCCTGCTCGCCTTGCTGGCCACTTTGGAGCTGCTTGATTTGGCAGTCTTCAGCCCCTTTATTATGTTGGCTTTGTTGCTTGCCTTGGCCTTGGCCTTTGTCTTGGCCTTGGACTTGGCCTTTGTCTTGGCCTTTGCCTTGGCCTTTGCCTTGGCCTTTGGCATCATGGCCTTTCTGACTACTGCCCATTCCTTCTGCTTCGCACGAGCCTGATGTTTCTCAATTGTTTTTTGAACTTGCTCAAACTCACGACGATCTTCTGGGTCCATGTCCTCCAACACCATTGCATCAAACTCAAGATCATCCTGATCAGCATTGCAGGCACTCTCATCAGAATCACTGTCGTTGCCAGCGGGGGCATTGTTGTGCAGAGCTTGGACCTGAGCCGCGAAGTTGGCCGTGATGTCATCAGTATCGCCATCCCGCTGTGACGTTTCCGCAGCAAGAACTTTCAATAGCTCAGGTCTGCTCATCGCTTGAAAAACTGGCACAGCAGTCTTGCTGCAAGCACGCAGGTCGATGCCCTTCAAGTAGCACACCAGGGCCGCCAGCTCTTTGTTCAGCATCTTCTTTGTCAGCCTGAGCAGGTGACAGCACAACTGACAACAAGACAACATCAAGCATGCTGCCTGACATGAGTGTCACAGCGCGACTTTCAGATCCAAGCAGCGTTGGCTGTGTAAGAAAAGTTCTCAGCAAGCTGCGCTCCACACCGGACGATTGCCTGGCCAATCGGAGACCACCTTGCCACTCAATGCAAACAGGCTGCGTCTCCACCACCATCCACATCTCTGGCTGCTCGATGAACATGAAGTCTGCCTGCCCTTCAGCATCCAGCACAAAGCACGCATCTCCAAGGGCACCACAGTGGTTCGCTTCAGGAGTGTCCACCACAATCACGGGCCACCATATACAAGCCCATGTGGCAGAGCTCAAGCAAAAGCAGAATGACTCATCTGACAAATTCTTCATGACCTCCTGCCGTGGCGCCAGTTTGTTGAACACCCCTTGCCAGATTTTGATGCCTGCCGAAGATCTGTCATCCTTCCAATGCTGAAGCCAAGCCCATGCCGCAGCTCCTTCTTGAAGGCTTTCTTCCGACAGTGTGCCCCAGGTTTTCCTTGCCATAAGTTGATGCCATTCCCGAGGCATTTTGTGAGTCTTTGAATTGAACCCACATTTTCTCCCCCTTGTATCTCCCTGTCTAAAGTCACCCACAAATTCGTCTCTGGAGATCTTCACATGCGGAATTCCACGGCTTTCAAAGACCTGCGAGCTGCGAGTAACATCTTGGATGGACTCATTTGTTTGCTTCTTGTTGCTTTGAAATTTGCCATCCCTCCGAATATCGTTGTGCACATCTTCAACAATTTTGTTGTCAGGGAATGTGCAAAGCAAGCAGTTCAGCAAGTGACGTCCTGCCACACTGGCTGTCTTGTAACCACCTGCTTCGAACGCCTCCATCATGATCCTGCATGGGTTTGAAACGATTAGATGTACACTTGCGGACAGCTTGTCGCAAATTCCCTGCACCAGGCCAAAGGAAGACCGACTAGCAAACACAGTTTCAAGCCACAGCAAAACCTGATGTTCCTTCTTCAGCAAACGAACTGCTTCCTGCTGCACTTGCTCGTTGTCAGCAGCCAGGATTCCTGCATATGATTCTGGGGGACAGCCGTGGCGACTGAGCGACCAGACCCTCTGCTTCAGCAAGTGCTCTGTCAAACTAGTCATTTGCATGACCCAGCCACTCAAACCACTTTCAGATATGAACTGCAGAAATGTTGAATTCTGAAGCACTGCTACTGTCTTCTGCAAATGCTCGGACTTCTTCCAGCCACCCAGCGCCAGCTGCGCGGACCTTTTGACAGAGTCTTGCGGGGTTTTCACTGATTGAATTTCAGCCGCATACCATGACCACAGTGGACGTGTGACTTCAAGCAAAATGTGGGAATGATAGTACAAGTCCTCCGTCATCAGCTTCAACGCAAGCTTGAATCCTCCCGTCGTTTTCTTCATGAGGCTCAGCTCTTCTCTGGGGCTGATTTCCTTCCGTTTTGCTGCCGCATTGAGGAGGCCTTGGTCAGCTGATGTTGGGTCATTCATTGAAGGGCCCTGTCCAGTTGGCAACACACTGCTTGGATTGCTCTCATCGTCCAGCTCAAGCGAGTCCTCCAAAACCATCTTGAACGCATGATACTCAGCCAGCATTTCATTGCACACCTCGTTCCAGCTGAACCACCGGGCAAGCTTGACCAAAGCACCCTTTTTTGAAAAGGATGGAAGTTGCAGCATTTGATCCCATAGTTCGTTGTCAGGGACGTTGAGGGATGAAAGTCCCATATCCAAAGCAATCAGCTCACGATAGCGGATCCAAATTTCAGAGTTTGTTGAGTGGCTCGCCAGAAATGACTCCAGCATGCTCTGCTTGTGCTGGAAGAACCCGCCTGTTCCGAATGGCTTGTAATTCAAGCTGAAGAGCTCGAGTGCAGCTGTGTGCGCAAAAACTGACCCCTGCACGCTCGCCCAATCGCCAATTTGTAGTCCCGGATTGATCGATGGATCTTGTCAAACTTGACATGAACCATGTGGTTCTGTAGAGCAAACGCCATCCCCGCATTTCCAACCGATCCCTGGTCCAGGCAGGCAACCAGAATTGGCACCTTCTCCCACCAGAAAGGCTCTTCAGGAAGGACAGGCAGTTGGGTGCCCCCATCCTGGCAAATAAATGCCCGACTGACACACTGTCTGACATGATCATCTTCGACCTCCTCGTCATTTGCACCAAACTCAAACACTGGAATGACCACTCGATGTTCGCCAGATTGTATTGGTCTGCACGCCTTGGCACGCACAAATGAACTAAGGGTCTTGGCACCATTGGTCAGCAAGCTCAGTTGATGGCTCATTGCTTGGAGCTGCCTGAAAGCTGCAAATCTGCTCAACTTGCTCTTCTTTGCCAAGGTTGCCAGCGCCGATATGTCATGCACTTCACTCGGCAGCAAGGGCCCAATGGGCATATGTTGGATTCGTGCCACACATCCAACATCTTCTGCATGAGAGTACATCAAAGATATAAGGATGTCTTTGTTCCATGAGTGGATCCATCAGCACAAATGTTGAATTGACAACAACTTTCAAAACGCGAGGCACTGATTGTTTCATACAGCTCTCCTGCCCTCCTTGTCCACCTGTAGGCATTCTCCTGGCTCACTCCTGAGCAAGCCAGGCTTCAGTCACACACAAAAGCAGCTCTCATTGCATTGCAAACAACAAATAGACTATACATTCGCCGAGCAACCTGCAAAAGCAGTGTTCTCAAGCTCCGACTGCATTGCCACTTCAGTACACATTGACCTGCCTGCTGTGGCACACAGCCCTACAGCGTCCAAACAGTGCCAAGATCCACCTGGGTGTACTTCCGAGTTTCCGCCCCACCGAACTTGCGCGCAGGAAGCATTCTTCCAATGTCATTATGAACCATGTACTGGCAGGAAATATACTGGTCCAAAAGATCGGACACTGTTGTCAGCCACGCTTTCTCCAATTCAGGAATCAGCTCATTGGTGGAGTGATTCGACTTGCATTTCTTCGCAAACACTGTGAATAAAACCAAGTCTTGAAGCCAAAGCCCATTCTGTCCCCAGCCATGCAGTGGCTGGGATAAATGCCCCTGCAAATGCATGGACGCCCAGAGCTCAGAAATTGAAGTGGCGCAGTTTCTGTTGCAATTGGCCAAGAAAATGTCTAGCCCATACACACTCCCTTGCTGCGTCACTCTCAAATCCACATGCTGCATCTGCATTCCATCTGGGTCAATCACAGAGCACACACGCGAGCAGATGCCCTTCAGCTTGGCAACACAATGCTTGACTTGGCACTCCTGGCGGCCATTCCTACCTTGCTGACAAAAAAACATCAGCGCGCCCTTTGTGTCCGACACATACTGCTTCACACAGCCATCTGGCACATCCTCAGCTCCTGGAGGTCCTTTCTGAACCTGTCAAACATGTACTCCAGGCGCCACCAATATGTTCCCCTCGCCGAATAGGCACAGTCACTAGGGAACAACGATGGGTCTCCAGACAAATTGCATATCACAGCGTCGCTTTCAAGCAGGTAGTTATCTTCCATGGCTAGACACGAGGACTCTTTGTCTGCCCTTGCTGCAATGCAAAACTTGCATTCTTGGCTGACCAATGTAGTTTCATCCTATGCTTATCATATTGCCAACACGTGCTATTGTGGACATGAAACAATCAAGCAAACCTCCATTCATTGGCTCATTCGTTCACCTGCATTGATTCACTGCAACATGCTCAACACAAGGGCAAAGCAATAATAAGCACACGCGGGCAACAGCACCCAGGTAGGCTCACCTTTTTTTTCCTCTGCTAGTCACTGCTTCCTGCAGGCGTGAGGATTGAACATTAATGCACTGCACATGCAAGCACAGTCTCAAGTTGGCATTTGCAAAGCTCTTGTTTTACCCCGCAGCCTGCTGCAGCACACAGTGTGTGACTCCACACGTTGAGTGCTTTGCCACACTATCAGCAGCACACATCCCCAAGCCCACTTGAATTGTGGAGCATCACGTCCTGTGCTCACTGATGCAATGTCACTCACATCAGTTTGTTGAATTGATGCTGGGCCATCATGTTTGCAACCGCTGCGCCAAACGCAGGAGGATACCACTCTGACACATGCAATGCATCTTTGATGCCTGTGAAGGACCCAGTCTCAGGATTCCGAGTCACCAGGGCAGCACCGCAAGCAAATGCATCTGGCTGCGCTCTTTCAAGGCTTGCCACATGCCTGGATGTCGACCAAATCATCCAAGGCTTCCTAGTCTCGCCCCCAAAGGCAGCTCCATATGTCCGTGCGCTGCACACCTTGGTAAAGCCCAGCACCAGCTGCATTGTACTCACCTTCGCAAGCACACTATCCGCAGGCTGCTCCAAGCAGGGAACATTCATGAGGAGGTAGCTGATAAAGAACAACAGACTGGTGACATTGCACAAGTGGTTGCCCTCCACAATGAACAGTCGACTGGTGTCCCCCCAGAATTGGTTCTCCTCTTTCCGTTTTGCCTGCGCAGCACACAACATCACAAATGAGCTGCACCTGGTGCCAAACCAGTTCAAGGAGTCACACACTGTGTTGCTTAGTGCATCCACCCACAGGCGAATTCCTTGCGGGTAGAGAACATCATGATGTTCACCATACAGCTTGTCCAAAGCAACACAGTTCTTCTTGCGCCGCATGAACTCCTTGGTCAGGTTGCCACTCCCTGCGAAGAACTCCACCATATCTAGATATGAGTAACCTGCTTTCCGATGTTTCCATGCTCTCAAGCATAGGCCAAGCAACATGTCCTCCAGCCTCCATTCCTTCAGTTCAGGAAACGCTGCAGCCAAAATCGGATGCCATGCCTCAGAAGCCATCCCCTTGTTGCACTCAGCATCCTGGTGCAGAAACCTCTCAATTTCTTGGGTCAGATTCCTCCTGCAGCCCGAACCGCCAAAAGACCAATGGCCCTCATCATCAATCGGGAAGTTTCCAATGGCAAAGTAGTCAGCCGTCACGCCGTGGCTCACTGCGTAGAACTCTTTCTGAATGCGCCAGGATTCAGCCTGCACTTTGGCAGCTACATTCTCCACAACATTGGGTGTGTTCTCCTTGTCCTTCAGCACACTGTTTGTCACTGCTCTTGCCCCTTTGCCCTTCTCTTTTTGCGCATCCAACTGATCCTTGGACAAGAATACCATGGCCGCAGGAAGCTGAGAAAGCTGGCCAATGCCTAGCTTGAGCAAACCCGCACTCACACACACACATTGAAGGTGTTGCACTACATGAAGCAATGCAGCACGCACATGCACTGTCATGCATTGCCAGCCGCCTGGTCGCTGACCTTCATCATCTCATGCAATGCGCACACCTCGTTCGTTGGCACTGTTAACAACTCAGTGTCACAGCCCCGCGCAACACACATACACAGTCCCCAGCAGGATTGCGCTGCTGTAACTCTAGCATGTTAGCCCATTGTTTATGACATCAATGTCCCCATCATTGATATGTTCCCCAATGTGTTGGGAAAGTTAGCCCAATATATGTCAGGTCAGTTCATGCTACATGCGCATTTGAGATGATTTGAGATGTTTTGAGATGATTTGAGATGATTTGAGATGATTTGAGATGATTTGAGATGATTTGAGATGATTTGAGATAATTTGAGATAATTTGAGATAATTTGAGATGATTTGAGATAATTTGAGATAATTTGAGATAATTTGAGATAGGGTTTGGGGTGAGAGTTTGAGATAATTTGAGATAATTTGAGATAATTTGAGATAATTTGAGATAATTTGAGATAATTTGAGATAATTTGAGATAGGGTATGGGGTGAGAGTTTGAGATAATTTGAGATAATTTGAGATCATTTGAGATAATTTGAGATAATTTGAGATAATTTGAGATAATTTGAGGTTTGGGGTGAGAGTTCGAGATTTTGGACATAATTTGAGAGCATGCTTGAAGACTTTGAAGCACATGATAACTAAACAAATTCAATAAGGTCGACAACTGTGTCAAAGAGCATTTGTGGCTTACTCATTAACAAACAATCGATATATCAAAATGAAAAGCTACTTCATTGCCATGGCAGAACCAAACAGATGTGTTGAAGGCCCCGTCACCTCCTGCCTAAGGTGCACTGCATGCAGGCCAGCCCATAATAATGTTACAGCTTAGCTTTGGCACTCCACCATTTTTGACATCCCGCACATGTCAGCACTCATCACAAAAATAGTGACAGTGATCTGGCACTGCAGACCACTATGCCACACTGGCTGACTCACAATACCTGCCACGAATCATCAATCACATCGCCTTCTGCCAGTGCTCCAGGGCTTCGCCCACAGGCTTGACTCTTTGGAATTCCCGCATGAGCCATGTATCGGTGAATGCACTCCGTGTGGAAGGTGTGTGAGCAAGCGAGTGCTTCTGCCTCCTGCCGCGGCAACTGATTCCAAAGCAACACAGTGTGTGCAAACCTCACTGACCTTTAAATACAACACACAAAACTGCCCACACACAACTTGACCCAAATTAGCCAAGGCTCAGCTGCATCTAGGCGCTCAAAACAAAACTGGCACTTGGCAGCTGCTTCATCGTCTTGCGACTGTGGCACCTCGGCCTCGCCCGGAACAGGGAACTCCTGCTCGCTTTCTGCTTCGCCAGGCACGTCAGGTAGCTCAGCAGCTGCATCTGGGGGAACTGCCACAGGCCCTGCAGCCGCATCATCTGCATGTGCAGCATCTGCAGCTGCATCTGTAGCTGCCGGTGGCGCTGCCTTCGGCACTTGTCCAGTTCCTGGGGCTGCACTGTCAGCAAGCAATGTGTTGGCAGTGGCCTTGGGCGTTGGGAAATTGAAGATAGGAGGCCCTGCTCTCCTTGCCTTGGCTGGGGGCGGCAGGCTCGGCACCTGTGGCGCGGCGCTCGTTGCCACACTGGCTGCCTTTGGCACTACATAGGAATTCATGGCGCCACTCATGGATGTCAGCAGTGCCTTGGCTTTGGCCTTAGCCGTGGCTGGCTGTGTCATCCACACATCCTGCCAGCCAAATTCCCGGGCCACTTGCTCAACTGCCTCATTGCTTAGCACCACTGTGTCCCCCAGCATTGTCTCGATTTGGGGCCATGAGGAATTCGAGGACCGTTTGAGTTTGTTGAAAGTCTGCCGAAGCACCTTTGCCAGCTGCAAGTAGCTATCACCACAGCGCAGCTGGCTTATGCATGTCGTTGGCTTCTGTTGGGTCGTGAGGAAGATCAGCATCAGGAAGCTTGTGACAGACAAGTCACTTGTGGCTGGCGCATTCCAAGCAGGATTGATTGCTGTCACAAGCACGCCGAGCTGCGCCTGCCAGGGTTTGGTTGAATGGCAGGCACTCAATCACTCAAGTTGGCAAATGGCTACACTGTGGAAGTTAAGTAGACAGCAGGCCACAAACATAAGCCCGTTTTGGTCTAGCAGTTTGCACAACACCAGCCTTGGGAACCTTCTTCATTACTGATGTGCTCCGAGAGATGGAGTCTGCATTTGCATACGGATTGTTGTTGTCAAACAAAGCTAGGATCTCAGGTTGCAGTTCGTTTTCTGATTGCGATTCGCTCGCCGACCTCCGTCTGCGATCACGGGCCTTGCGTGACCTTTTAAAGACGGCGCTTGTCGCGAGTGTTGCGGTCTGAGCGGCTGTCACTCCTGCTGCTGCGGCGCGGCCGAGACCTGGACCTGGACCTGCGGCTCTGGCGGACCCTGCGGCCGAATCCCCTTTGACTGCGGCCATCATCACTTTCACCGGCCGCGCTTGCACCACACTGGTTGCCGCCTCCTGATTCTGATTGTCAGCCTCGTTAACCAATGATTGCTGGAGCTGCCCAGGCGGCAGCATCATCCCTGGCGGAGCAAAGCCATACATGGGGTGGCCATACATCGTCATTTGAGGTTGATGTCCTTGTACGCTAGGCCAAGCAGGTGCTGAGACAGCCTTCGGGAAACTGCCCCTCTCCTGATGCTCCATGGTCATGGCGCTAGTGCAATGCGGAGTGTGTGACGAACTCGGTTTTATTCCCGAGCCCAGCCCTTGCTGCAGGCAATCTCCGACTTGCTCACAACATGAATGACTACAGAACTCTCACGCTTTGCATACAGGAATGAACTGAGGCTCAGGCAAAACTGCTTGCTGATAACGATGCCACCTTGCATTCATGTGTTCAGTTCCATGTGTCACATGACCTGGTGATCAATGAGCCACAATCACTGAATCACCTGCAGAATGTGACACTCTTTTGCGCTCCGTGTAATCCGTATAATAGTCTAGTCTCTGAATTATGCCGCTTTGGCAATTCGGCCTCCGAGACTGAAACCACACTGGTTGGCTTCAGCGCTGAGGCCTCCACTGCCCCCAGTCAGACGATGCAGATGCACTGGATTCAATGTCCGCCCAGCGTCTTCTGGGCGGAGCATCGGCGTTGTGCTGTTGCCAGGACTGCCATGGTTGCTGCCAGCCACTGTGGCCACTGCTCCATTCCCATGACCATGACTGGCCCCACGATTCAGCGGGTTCCTGCGCTGACGTGGCCACTGGGTGGTCGCCAAAGTCCAAGGGCTCCTTTCGAGCCCCGTGTCTGACATACTGCGACAGGTCGTGAAGCACCAAATAGAATTGGTTTGTCGCCTGCACTGCCCACTTATTGATTCGAAGCGCCCACTGAGTTTCAAATCGCTCAGTGTCCGGCTGCGCATTGAATTCCGTCTGCAGCTTCCGTGCCAGGCCCACGCACGCCCTTGTGAGCTTCCAGCGCAGGGCGTCTTGCCCGTATACCCAATGAACCGGCAGGGCGTCCTGCAGTAATCTTCTCAGACCCGCATGGATGCTCTCTTTATCGAAATGCACCGCCCATTCAAGGACCGGAAGGTCAGGATCCATTTCACTGAGACCCAGGTACTGCCACACTTGCATGGTTCTTTTGGCCGTTTTGAAGGCGCTGAAATGTTGGAGGGCGGCCTCAGAACAGTCAATGCCATCCTGCCTCAATCCATGGTTCAGCACTGCGAATAGCACTCGCACCAATTGTAACAGCACGCAAAATGTTTGACGGTTCAATTGGTGCTGAAAGGTTTTCTTTTCTGGCATCGGCCGCGTCGACAGTTGCACCAATGGCACCTGCCAGCGTGTGATGTCAATCAAATCAGACTCAACGACAGCTTGCGATCGCAGTCGCTCCTCCTCCTCCTGCTGGATGACACACTGTTTGTCCTGCTCTGCCGCAATAAGGTCATCCGTACAGGGCTGGAAGCGCATTGATGCTTCTGATGATGGCTCATCGAGGACAGCTTCCTCAGATCTTAATGTCACCTCATCATTCATTCCGATGAAGTCACCCGACTCTGCGTCCGGTGCCCAGTCTGGCATGGACTCCAGGTCCTGAGGGTCAGCCCGGTGTCGCTTCCACTGCTGGACAGCTGCTGAGCCTGTCACTTGCACTGCGTGCAGGGCAGGCTCCGCCTTTGCAATCGGCCGCTGCACTGGCTGTGGCAAGGGCCGCTGCACTGGCTGTGGCAAGTTTCGCCAACCTGTCAAGTCCCTCTCGTCAGCCAGGAAGTTTTGTGACACTGAGTCATTCGGTGTCACATGAGGCATGCCTTGCTGCGACACAGAGTCTGTCGGCCCCACCTGGGGCATGTCTTGCTGCGACACTGAATCATCGGCAGTGACATTGACGACAGGCTCCCGCGAATACCGTAGCCAGCTTGGTGGGCGCACGGGCTCTGGCACATTTTGCGGCGACAATGCCCATGGATCAGCAGCCGGAAGGCTCACACTTGGCGATGATAATGCCCATGGATCAGCGCGCACAGGTGCTGGAGGAGGTGCCATTCCCAGCACACTGCTTGGCTTATTGAAGGGCTCAAGCCTTGCCGCAGAGAGGGGCTTGGCGTCATTCCGTTCCCTAATTGCTCCCAGCATTTGCAGGCACCGCTCAAATTCTGCCCGGCAGTTCGCAAATTCTGCTGCGACCCAGGGAGGGCCATTGCTGAGGATGCTGGGCAGGACATTGCCAGGCCTGGCAAGGCAGTCGAGCAACTGAGGTCGCACGTCACCAACTGGATATTGGAGCGGAAGAAAAGCTCCGGACTGCGACACAAACGCATTCAGGTGGTGGCCTCGCCTGGTTTTAGCGAGGCCGTTGGTGTCACATATGCCAAACTCATGCCTGCCACCTTCAAGCCGCTTTGTGACCACAATGTTGGCAGGGTGCAGGTCCGTGATCAATTGGCCATTTGCATTGTCAAAGGCCGCCTCCTGCACATTCAACAAAAACAGGCCCCCCTGCATCATGACAAGAGCTGCTTGCACATAGAGCTCCTGCTGTGTCAGCTCCGCCGCTCGTCTTGCCACACTCTGTCCATCACCCATTGCAGTTTGCAGGAGCAGGCAATGGCTCGATTCTTTCCATTTCCCCCTGCACGTCATGTCTGGGAGATAGGCTAGCATTTCGGGAAAGAATTTCGCCAAACTCGGAGCCTGATCCCTCACCGCATTTATGCAGCAGATGTCTTCTTGCATCGACCGATCATGGCTGTTGGACACCTTCATCACCAACCTATTGAATTCATCTTCTGGGTGCCTCAGATCACTCACCATGTAAGCATCTCGGTGACAGCCGGCCCCCAGATATCTGTACCGCAAAGAATAACACACTGTCTGGCCTTCTTGCCCAGGCAGAGTAAGGGCCACCGTTCCGGCAGAGCGGAAAGCCTTGTGATGCTGCTTTGCAGGTGCTGGGCTGCTAGGCTCCGGAGTGGCAATTGCCCCGCTGATTTGTGTGCCTTGGCCAAGGCGGGCCTTGAGTTCCTGAATCACTGAATGAAACATGGCTGCAAAGACAGGACACAGTGAATGACACAGTGTCTGGCCTGATCATATCACAGCTGCAGGCATGGCAATTCACAAAGATTGACGAAGGCTGAACTGAAATGAAAGCTAATGACACTGAGTCCTGACTCAAGGCTTTTAATGTCAAGTTTTGGCTGAGGGCAGCACACCGTAAATGAGCATCTCCATCTGGCGGACCTGGTCACAGAAATCACCACTAGTTCACGACACAGCATTGACCGTGACTGTGAGTGAGGGCTCCTTGCAGACCTTTAAAAACCTAGTTACATGACATGGCTCTCACTTGTGCTTCTGTAAGTTCAATGGCAGCAGGTTCGTCTTTATCTTTTCCCTTCCGCATCAAAACGCTCTGTCTGTGAGTGACAGTGACAGTGACTGAGTCACTGTGTCAGTTCAATTCGCAGTCTGAGATGCAGATGTTGATCGTGACTGGTTTTGCTGTGACATGTGAATGACAAGGCTAATATTTGACAGCAACGTCAATTTAATGTTCTGAATCATTGCCAGTCATCATCTGCCCCCCGTGACTGAATCACAACACTGTTGTAACACAGTGTTTGGCTCACTCATTCGAGCCGCTCCGAGGTCTCGCATAGCAGACACTCAAAGAGAAGTGAGTCAGCGTTGCCCTCTTCCAGGAACATGCTCTGGCTGATCGGCATGTGGAACCTCCACCAGCCTTGCCCCTGGCACGTTAGCATCTTGTCCTGTTGAAGCCTTTGCATTCCCAGTTTCGTGACGGACATCTTGATGAAGATGATCTCCGGACTCAGCTGACAACTGACTGTGTCTGCGCAAGATTACATTACCATGTTTTAGTTGACCTGTTTGCCAATTCCAGCAAGCAGTCTTTAGTAATTTCGCAGCTGTGCACCATCACCACCACCAACAGCAACAAGAAGAAGAAGAAGCACAATAAAAGAAAGAAGAAGACAAAGATTATAACAAAAACAGCAGCAGCAGCAGCAGCAAGACCAATAATACAAACAACATCACAAATAACCAACAATAACAACATAATAACAACACTTACAGCAATAACAACAATAACAGCAATAACTACAACAATAACAACAATAACATCATCAACAGCAGCAGCAACAGCAGCAGCAGCAGCACCAGCACGGCCTCACATTGTCCCAGTCACACTCACATATGAATATGAAGTGGATTAGGAACTCTTCAATGCATCAGCAGTTAGTAAGGCTAAGGCACTGGGCCTCAGGATAGTTGTCCATCCGGTACCACGTTCCCCTCTCCACTGCCACCTTGAGTTCCGAGCGCAGCGAGAAGTGGTAGCGCGCGCCCGGCTGGTAAAGTGGGCTCACATCTTTTGTCCCCCACAGATATTTCACCTGCCAGCACAAGACAATGCACAGTGCGCACTGGGCCAGCAACAAAGCACCAATGTGAAAACCGTCTTCTTCAACACCTTAATCTGTCAATTAGCAACTTGGCCAACACATGTAACATAGTCAGTCCCACCCAATTGTGAGCCAGGCCTCTTCAACGACTGGGATGTAGAAAACTGTTGGGCCTGCCCCGCAGTGACTGTAGATCTTGTTACTGCGGCTGGCGCCGCCGCTCTCATCTTTCTGCTTCTTATTGACGAGCGGAGTGGCAGTAACGTCAAGAACAGTGCGGCGCGACATGGCGTCACAATGCAAAAAGCGCAGACCCAACACACTGTTTTTCCTTGAGTCTGAGTCAATGTCAGTAACAGTAACAACTGACTCGATGTCATGGCACACACGTCACAGACAGCAAACGCAAAGCCTGAGTTCCTGACACTGATGATGCAAAAGTCCAGATTCAGCCACCAGCACCTGCCAGGTCGGAATTTTGGTAACACAACTTTCAAACACTCACTTTCAAACACGCCGGCTCCACATCCCACCAGTGCTGCCATGGAATCAAGGAACACACTGTTTGGCTTGCTGGGTTAGATTGTCATATCTCAAATGATGTTTCAGAGCTTGAACTTGCTTCGGCTTCTGAATCAATCAGACGATCCGTGACTCCCCTGACAGCACTGGCAACCTTGATAGCCAAGCACAGCCATTCAACATGAGTTGAAGAACCTGGAGTCGTAAGGTACCTAACCACCGCCGAGATATATCCGCGGATCCGACCATCACTGAAATTCCGTTTCAACTCGTCCGTAATGTCCTTCCACTGAATCTGCAAGTCCTTCAGGCTCATGCTGAAATGCGTCATTTCCTCAATATCCTTATCATCAGCGCCAAATACTTTGAAGATTGCCAGGATCAAAATCCGTTTACCCTTTGGCGCCAACGAATGCCATTTGTTGAAGCGGAAGTCGTTCTCATTCTGGCCATAAAGCATCAGACGAAGAGATTCCAGGTCCTCAGCCTCGTCATCATCCACCTGCATGGCCGGACGTTTCTCGATTCTTGCAGCAGCAGGACTCTTCATCGCTTTGGCAGCAGGGCGCTTCATTATCGTTTTGGCAGAGGGCGCTTCATCTTGGAAGCGAGGCGGCCTCAACACTACTATGGCATGGGCAGGGTTCAGTCACCCTCAGATCCAACTATTCTTCAATGCATTTGTTGACTCGACAATGTCACACACAATTTCCGTAGCACAATTAATAAAATTGCAAACACGTCCTGGAGTCAGTAGCTCAGTAACAGGTCCATGAATCAAAGTCAAAGTCGCATCAACGCGCCAGCCAGGCCTCTCAGTCATTCAACTTTCTGAGTGAAGGGAGTGGGACAAATTTGACTTAAATACTTAATTACTTTTGGCAATGCACAAAATGAAACGTGTGAACGGACGATCGTGGGTTGTGACACACACACACACACATGTCACATGTCGATGCTCATTTCGTAGCAAAGCCTGTCAGACACACAAGTGAAACTAAGTTGGAGCTCGAAGCTCACACCTGGCTCAGAGTCTCAGAGGTCTCTGACAAGATCGAATGTTCCAGTGCCACAAGAGCTTCAATGATGTACTCCCTGTTGAACCACATTCGCAGCGACTTTCTCTTTCTCAAAATGCATTGGACTGCAGTTTCAAGGCTACATCGATGGTGCATCAATAGGAACGCCACAGCTGCAGATGTGCTCCGATGCGCTCCACCATGGCAATGAAACAAGATGCTGCGACAACGCCCTTCAGTCCAAGCCCGTGTAGTTTTGATGTCATTATACATGTGCTGCCAAGTCCGATTGAAGTCGTTCTTGAAGAGGTTCCACTCCTCACCCTGTAGATGGGTTTTATCCCACAGGCCATAAGCTAGGCGATCTACTGCTGCTGTGTTTTCCACACGTTCCATGCCATGCTCGTACTGCCAGTCAGCTGCATTCAAAGCAACGACCAAATCCGGCTGCACAGGTTTCCCGACCTGACTTATTTCACCCAACTCATGGACCCGCAGCCCGACAGCCAAGCTTCCAATCATGATTTTGAGAGCGTTCGAATTTGGACAGGAGTGATCATGGTGGTCACTGTCACTCTCGCTTTCGTAAATCACACTTGCATCCAGTGGCCACCTGGTCACCTGGTCATAGCCCAGCCCGTCCTCTGCAAATCTTGCCCACTCCTTTTCCAAATGCAGGTCCATGTCTGTCCAGTCACTTCTGTAGTAATACGCATCTTCCACCATGCGTTGGATGAGAAGGGATTTCGGTTGATGATATATTCGGGACATCATTGATTGAAATTGGTGAAGCTGAAGGCAACGCGACAAACACACAGTTTGACATCATCACCGCCCCCTGATTGCTACGAGCCGATGCAATCAGGTTTAAGTTCAGTAAAAACACAATGACCGACCATCATGCATCAGCATTAAATATCATTAGAACAAATATTTACAAAATGAAAATGCAAAATCAACAAAATTGCACGGCATTCATGAAGACACACATCATACAAATGACAAAAAATGCAGAAACAAATCCCAAACATGCAAGTTGCTTTCAACCTGACCTACATCTTCGAGATAATTCGAGATAATTCGAGATAGCCAAGAACCCCCCAAATCTAGACCCCATGGATCTAGTGCTCACAAATTGGTTAGGGACTCGTGGAGCGCACGTTGTAGGCCGACGGCCGGCTTGAAGTGGTCGCTCCACCGGCCGCCTCTGCGGGCCACCCTTGTAGCCAGGTCCTTCTTCAGCGTCTGGATGCCCCGGTCCACCACGGCCGTGGCGTTGCAATCCTCAGGGCGCTTCGTGCGGCGCACGCCGCCGGCAGGTCCCGGTCCAGCGTGGAGAACTCGTTGCCCAGGTCGGTCGTGACCACGAAGTTCTTGTCGTCCCCCACCAGCTCCTGCGTGGCACGCTTGGTGGCCTGGCCGACCGTCTCGGCGTTCTTGTTCTGTAGACGGGTGAAGACGTTCATGACCGCCAGGCCGTACTTCGTCTTCCCCCGCGTATTCTGGCTGAAGTCGATGAGGTCCGCCTGCAGCCGGTCGTTCGGCCCCTCCGCAGCCGACTTCCCAGCGCCCGTGTTCAGCGCCTCAAAGGCCATGGCCTGCGTCACGTCGAGGTCTCGCTGCCTCGCAAGTCGGTACAGCATCCGTGGGTCCCGCACGTTGAAGTCGTCGGCCAGATCTCTCAGCGCCTCCATGTTTACTTGTTCTTCGGCCTGCCAGGCTTCCACCTCGTCCAGCCTGGCCTGGAAGCCCTGGCGCACCCCCACAGCACGCTGGTGAGGTGCGAGTAGTCGGGTGACCGTCTCGGCGCCGTCGCTCCACCGGGCGGTCCGCGTCAGGTTCTTCCACTTCGTTCCTGCGGAGTCGAAGAGCTGCTGGAGCTCCCCCAGGTCGGCCTCGGCCATCTCCGTCTTCACCCGGCTGTCCGGCAAGTTGGTGAAGCTCGTGTTGCAGACCACGTTGCCCGTGTTGCCGGCTATCACCAGGCAGCCGGGTTCCTCTGGTTTGTGGTGAGGGACGCTGCGTCGAGAGGCTCTTCGTCTGGACCAGCGCCTCGTCGTTGATCATGATGAGCTCGCACTGGTGCGGCCCGCCGTCCCGCTCCAGGAAGACCCGCGCGCTCTGGTTGCCCAGCCGGGCCGCTGTTGGATGCCGCGCTGTTGTTGGAAATCTGCACCTTGCTCCAGCCCGCCCAGTTCTTCGTCAAAGTGAGGTCGTCCGCGAAGTCGGAGGCGCTTTTTCGACCCAAAAAGGTAGCGGTGACATAGCGGTGACAAACGGTGACAAACGGTGACAAGCTCGGCAGGAGGGATCTTGGCAGCTTTTTCGGGCCGAAGACGGAAATCAAGAGGAGCGTACGAGCCTGTTTTCGGCCAAAAACAAGCAAATCGGGAGGCAGAGGCCCCTTACTTGTCGTCTGACAGAAAAGAACGAGCTTTTCGGGAATTCGGGAAGTTGGCCGTTTTGAGCACTTTTTCGGCCCAAAAGGGGAGCGGTGACATTGCGAAATTTGGCTGTTTTGGCGGCTTTTTCGAGCCAAAAACGAAAATTAATTAGGTAGTATAGGCCTATGTTCCTTACTACTGCCCGCGCTTTGAGCACTTGCCCCTGGACCAGCCAGACCGCAAGGCCACCTCGTTCGTCACGAGCCACTTCTGCCTTTGCAGCACACGCCCCTGCAGGCAATTCCCGAGGACGGCTTCCGCACTCCCGGCTGGCCCGGATCTACCAGGGCGGGGGAAACCGCATCGTCGAGGACTCGAGGACGACCTGGCAGGAGACCCCGAGGCCGGCGCCCACGGACCGTCGGACCTGGTGAGCGCAGGAGCAGCAGGGCTCGGAAGAGCGGGTCCTCCTCCGCGGGCCGCAAGCCAACGTCCACAAGGGCCGCTCGCAAGCCAACGTCGTCCTCCCTGTCAAGGGCGCCGGAGAGGAACTTCTTGGTCCCCCAGGACGCAGCTGAGTACGTGCGCCTGAATGTGCTGCTTCGCGGGGCGCAGCCGCAGCTGTCTCCGCAGATCATAGGTCGACCCGACGACGTTGAGCGCCTCCTGGACGAGGCGGGGCAGCGTGCGCAGGAGGTGGAGCGGGGCGCAGCGCAGGCCGTCGAGGAGACGGCAGCCGTGGCTGCGGAGGAGGGAGAGGTTGATGTTGCCTTCGGGCACCTGGGAGGCCTGGCCGAGGGAGCAGCAGCCCTCGCACCCACGGTGGGCGAGGTTGGCTGGCGCAGCTGGAGTTGGCGCAGCGGCAGCGGCGGGACTGGCCGTGGGGCTTGCGGGCGGCGCAGCCTACGGCCTCGCCCGGGGCACGGGCTGGGTGCTGGAGAACACGCTCTTCCGGCCTCAGCAGGGCAGTGAGGACGCAGGCAGGACGCCCGGCCCGCCAACGGAATGAACGACGCCACGCAGCCTCAGCACTTCACGCCGCGCGCCGGCAGCAGCACGTCCGGCAGCCCCGCAAGCCCCGCAAGCACCGACTTCGAGATCCAGAACGTCCGAGTTCTGGCCTCCCAGGTTGTTTTAGACTCGGCGCTGGTCGAGTCCTTCAACCGGGTGCTCCTCTCAGCAGCAGTCCAGCGTCCCGACGGGCGTGGCGGAGCACAACGTCACCGTGGCACGCGCCTTCACGAAACTGATGGGCGACCTTCTGGGACAACGACGCGGGCTCGAAGATCCACTTGCTGGCCAACCCGGGACGTGGCCCCCATCGGCGCAGCGAGGCAGGAGGACGGGAGATGCAGCTGGGCAGCCTGTACCCGCGCAACCCCATGAAGGGAGCCTCGGAGCACTTCCACTTCCTCTCAGTCCTTGCGGGGACGTACGACGACACGGTGCAACATCGACATCGGCTGTGTGGGCTACCTGCGCCACAGCTTCATTGCCGGCTTCCCGACCGAGCGCGTGCCCAAGATGCCTCTGAGTGGCGTCAGCACCCGTTCGGGCGACCTGGCTCGGTTCACCTTGAAGGGACTTGACGGCGCCCCGCTCCGATGAGCCTCAGCCCCGGCCACACGCGCATGGGTTGCGACTTGTTTTGTTCCGCGGTGTCCGGGCCTTCCTCTGGCTCCACGAGCTGCGCGTCCGCCGGGGCCAGCCGGCGGTTCGCGTCCGCGTTGATCGCCATCTGCTGGGCATGGCTGATCGTGAGAGTGGTGTCCGGCACGCCTGGCTTGCGCGGAAAGAGCCGTCGCGCCGTCTGCAAAGCTTCCTGCAGGGGCATTTGGTCCACGCGTAGGCTCCGCATGAGGTCGAAGATGCGCGCGTCGCTGCGCTTGTTCTCCGTCAGCTCGTGCCGCCAGCCGCCCGCAAGGTCCAGCATCAGCTGGCTGTGTCGCAGTGGCTTGTCGACGGGCGTGCCGGCCCAGGTGTCCAGCACGGCCGGGAGCTGCCGGAAGTCGCCCACCAACAAAAACCGCACGTCGTGGTTCAGGGACACGCGCGCGATGTCCGCCCGCAAACCCATGTCGAGCTGCGACCTCTTCCACCAGCAGCCAGTCCAGGCGCTGGCCCCCCGCACGTACTTGCGCACCCAGTGGTCGGCCGTCTTCGCGCCGGCGCCCAGGTTCTGCACGGCGCTGTGGGTCTTGCTGATGAGGTGCACTACCTCGCCGCGCTCCCGCAGCTTGGTCACGATGATCCGCGCCAGGTGCGTCTCTCCGGTCTGCCGCCGCCCAGCTTCGACCAGTTGGCGCGGGACATCGAGGCCGCCTAGCCCCCCGTCGCACGAGTCGAAGCGCGTGTCGTAGTACATGTAAAGAACAAGCAGCAATGGAAGTGGTCACCGCCGGAGCCCAGGATGAGCTGATGCAAAGTCTCGATTACAAGCTCAAAACGAGCAACACGTCCTACGTGACGGCTCGGCACGACGTGCAATACCCAGATCATCCAAAAGTGCTTATTTAATTTAAGAACTTTAAATGCCATGACTATTAAGCAATGTTTTGTTAATTAAGCATTGTTTATAATTTAAAGAAAAAATGCTTATTTAAGCAATGTGAAATTTTCTATATGCACCATATAGATCCATATGCATATGCACTTGTGTTTTGACGGGGATCTATCCCGTGCAATGGCACAGCATTTTTTGCAGCCAGCAGGTCGAGCTTGGAGTCGAGGCAGCTTGTTAGCTGCAAGAAACCTCCTCAGGACTTGGCAAGAAACAGCACGCATGCTAAATTTGCCTCCTCGTCTCCTACCCAGGAGCGCCAAGCTGTGTCCATAGCTCTCGTCCCGATATGTCCAGATCTTACTAGGATTGACATCATGCCTGGCCAATTCGACAAGCTGATGAGCTTTCGGTTTTACTCTGAATATCTTGTCTTCTTCAAAGAACGCCTCCAGTTGCCCAGCCAGCAATAAATATCTTTGAGCAGCATCCCTGAAAACAGCCTGGTCCCAAGCAGCAGAGCTCAAGCAAGTATACATGGAATTCAAAGCTTCTGCAGCATGTAGCATGGCCTCCTCTTGTGATATGACTGGATCTAAATATTTCCTGGCCAGCTCCAAAGCACAAGGCACAAGTGCTCGAGCCTCCCCAGCTTTTGCCCTCAACTTCGGCGCCTTAGCCTTGCCTTTGTCTTCATCTCTGAGCATTGTTGGCAGAAGCTTAGGCAATCTGTCAGTTGCTTGTACTCTGTTGTAATACTCCTGAATATCTGTGAACAGCTTTGCGCATCGGAGCAACTTGCTGACACCTCTGATCTTCTCACTCTGTAGGTAAAAGAATAAAGATCCCAACCAATCTGCTGTGATGCCCAGATCCACTGCATGCAGCCAATCCATTTTGCAGCAGCTTGTGCTAAAGCCTGGGCAGGAGAATAATCTTGAGATCATCTTATTCTGTTGCCTTTGCCTGATATAGAAATCCAAAGAGCGGATCAGTGGATACCTGACTTGGGCTGAATTCAGCAAAATCCTCCCAAGGGCCTCCAGAAAAAAACAGGCTCGGGGGCGATTTAATTATCTATATATACCTCAAACAAAAACAATTACTTGAATTAGAATGTGCCCATAGGTACTTGGCAAAGGTGTGGCTGTCGAACTTTTTGAGGTCGGCTTTAGGCACATTGCACTGCCAGCAGATGTAGCCTGTACTTGCCCAAGATGGGAAATCTAGGACATCCTTGTAGCAAGCCCAGTCTGCTCTGAATTCAGCCAGGCAGGCTTTGATGCCAATGCTCTTGCGGGCCAACTTTCTTCTATAGCTATCAGAGGTCGTGAATGGCTGCCCATCATGTCTACAGCTTGGACTACCATTGTAACCCACCTGCAAAACCTCGAAGATGCATTCAAAAGTCTTCTTCTTGTGCAGAAATTCCTTTGGAAAAGCTGTTAAAGGCAATCTGGCAGAATCGTCACCAAAGATGTTGAGAGAAATTGTTTCCAAAGTTTGAGACCGGTCTGAATTGAATGGCACCCCAACAGACCAAATGCCTGTGAGAAGCAATTCATCAGGATTCAATCCCATTTGCTGCAACTGCGCCAAATGAGATAGCAGGTCAGGCCTCTCAGGCAATACATTGCGCTGGTTGGCCAACATTGTCTCCGCAGAATTTAATTTCAAGAAAGCATGCAACAGTTCGTGGGGCAGCAGCATGGCCAATTGATGTTGCTGCTCACATTGCTTGGCTTGGTTCCACCCAGGCACTGAAAATTCATACACTGATGGCCACTTGCTATTTCTGAAACATTTTCTGAGCAGGTCCCTCTGGGCATTTGAGCCTGACTGATTGACTTGCAAATCCTGCACATGTCGTGCCCCTGCCATGGCAGCATTGTGGAGCAGTCGAGCTGATCTCGCGCTACCCAGCTCATTGTTCAGGAAAACATCCACCATGTCATGCCTGAACCTTTTCTCATCTGGAATGTCTGCAATGTCCTCTGAAGCCAAAGACCTCTTGTTGTACATGGCACCAAATCAGCTCATGGCAGAATTGGATGTCCGGCAACTGCAAATTACATGCTATTGCTCATAGCCTGGCACTGCGCTAGCTAACATGTTTCTTGAAAAACATTCTGTTTACCGAAACATGCAAAGTTCAGAATTTTGGTGTCTACATGAAGAGAAGACCTAAAAGATCCCAAAGTTGTGTCTGATAGTCTTGCTTAAGCCATGCGCGCTTGCTCCCAATTATTACCACGCAACGTGCTGCACAAGGTCAGCGCAGCCTGCAAGCAATCAACACAACATCTGTTTCTCCAGCTTGCCGCAAGGGTGGATCCAGAGATCTCGAGCCGGGGATTGACAGGAGAATATCCTCCAGCCGCCATGCTCACTGATCCAGGACTGCCTTGAAAGTCTTGATCATAGACTTGCCTCCTTTGTCATGTGTAAGAGCCTGCATATGAACTGTAGCCAAGGACTTGGCCAGCTCTAGGCAATCAGCCTCAGCATCCTTGGGCAAACCATTGGCATGGTGAGCCCTCAGATCCTCCAAGAAGGAATCCAAACTAAACTGACGCATGCATTGGCCAACTCCTCAATCTTCTTGGTCCAAACAGGGTCATTCTTGTAAAGGCTGTTCATCTTGTGCTTCAAAAATTTGAGATCTTCCAAATTTGCGGCCAACCTCGCCCTGTCCTTGAGCAGCAACTTGAAGCTTTCAGATGCCTCAGAAAAGGAAGAGCTGACGTTCTCTGGATCCGGGCGGTTTGCGCTGCTGGTCTTGCCCATCATGATGTCCATGCCAGCTTTGTCCTTGACCTGCATGCCCTTCATGCCAGTGCAAGAACTGTCTAAGGTCTGCTCTTCCACAGTCCCTGTGGTTTGCTTCTGGCCTTGAGAATGCACAAAGTAGTACTTGCTCAGAATGTCAAACTTATCATGCAGCTGCGTCTGCCTGGCATGTCCAAACCTTAACTCACACATCGTCAAGATCTCTTCCAAAAGCTGCTGCTTCATGTCGTCAGTTGCCAAAGAGCTCTCATCCACACCCTCAATTTTGAAGATGGCAGACCTGCGCGAGCCAGACAATGTGCAAGCAACATGCGATGCAGCAACATGACAGCAGAACAACATGCATCGCAGTGGCCTTGTGTAGAAATTCCTGATGACATCTTCTGTATGGGCATTGTGGGTCTTTGTGCTCTTGCTGAGCTGGTGCGCCCAGCTGCAATTTTTGACTCCATATTTGTCCAAATTGGACAAAATCTGCCTCTTGGTCTCCACATCGCCCTGCTCATACTCCTGCAAATACAAACAAGAACCAAAAACAACTCCAACCATGCCACAATGGAACATTCATCTGTCCTCAAGCGCTTTAGCTGCATCTTGTTTCTCTTCTGCGCTGAGCTTATTGGACTTGGGCTGGTAGCGCAAGCTGGTGAGCAAGGCCGAAATGGTTCCCCTGGGATAGCCCAAGGTTTCCTTGCTTGAAGATGGCGCCTCACAATCCTGGACTTCTACATCGGTCTCCTTCTTAGCCTTCTGCGTTCTCCTTGGAGATGTCTTTTCCTGTTTGATTCTAGTCTTCTGGGTCTCCTTGTGCTTGGGAGCGGCCTTGCTCTTGGCAGCCATCTTCATGGCCATTTTTCCACCATTTTTTTTAGGCGCCATGCTACTTGGCTGCAGCAGAACTGCTTGCAGTACAATTGCAAACCATTGTTCCAACAGCACATCTTGCAAGCAGTTTGGCCTGATGTCCTTTTTCAACAGCTGCATGTTGCACCCACAGGCGCCTAATAAGCATAATTCCAAAAGTCTGAAGCTCTCTACCTAGTCTCCTGGCCAATGCAGTGGCTGAGCCAGAGATAGAGAGGCATGTGAGCTCCCAAACTGGTGGTTCTCACAACCACCCTGCATGCCACTCATACAGAAACCTGGAAACATTGCTGGTGACCTTCAAAATACTTATGCCACAAAGCAGCACTTAATCCCTCCATGAAAAGCAATCTCATTCGCTTGAGGGAGCGCAGCACAGGCCTGGACCTGATCTGGCCCTGTGTACCAAGTCAGCTGAACTCTCATCCAATCTCTGGCCACATATTGCCAAGTACATTCCAACTACCAATTGTTGCAGCAAGGATCTGAGATTGCCACCAAACCGCTATAGTAAACCAGTGATGGTCACCTGGCCAGTCATGGACACATGCAGCATGTGCAAACACTATAATTCCTACCACCAAAAATTTTTAACAGTTAAAATTTTTTAACATTTTTTCAAAATTTTTAACATGTTAAAAATTCCTGGTTTAAAAGGAAAGTCAAAGGAAAATCAAAATTTTTAACATGTTAAAAATTTTGAAAAAATGTTAAAAATTTTAACTTTTAAAAAAACGAATGAGGACTCTGGAAATTCATGCAGTGTCCAGCAAAAACCACCACAGCAATCTCCAGGTTGATCATCAACCAAGTGCACAGACATAACTGAGGTTGGGACCCGCCTGCTCCTGCCCAGGAGCGCCTGCGCGTGAGAAACATTGGTGAACCAAAACGCAACCAGCTCTCACAACTGCATCCTACCAAGGAGCACTGCACTCATCAACTGCATCCTACCAAGGAGCACTGCTCTCATCAACTGCATCCTACCAAGGAGCGCTGCTTGCTTTTTTATACACCGCTGCCAAGTTTGTCTCATCGATCACTCTGCTGTATCTTCAGCATCCGAATGCACTTCCTGAGCTTCTTCAGCTTCCTGTTGCACTTCCTGAGCTGCCCCCACCAAGGACCTAAATGCTGAATTCAAATAGCTTACATGCTCAGGTGATTCTGCTGCCATGAGCATGGACACAAACTCATCCACTAGCCCGCGCTTATCCAGCTCAGACTCATAGGAAGGACCGCTTTTCTCCTGCAGGCAAAAAAAAACATGTCTGCAAGTTGCAACAGGCCACACTGCTATTCAGTCACTCTCCACCCAGCATGCAAATTGAACAAAACCAAGAGTCCTCTCTCATGAGGCGAAGCTGTTTCGAGGAAGTAGATGGCTCGCCTCCAACCCACCTGCCCTCTTGCTTGAGGCTCATGATCTGGCCCTCGATCCAATCCTTTCTCTTCTTGCCTTTCGTGCCCCTCTCCTTTTTCCAAGCGTCTGGCAAATAATGCTTCTCCCAAGCATTTCCTCCCCAATACTCTTGGGCCTCGGCATCTTCTGGATCTTCCTGTGGCCAGTCCTCCTTCTTCCAGCCCTCCTTCTTCCAGCCCTCCTTCTTCCAGCCCTCCTTCTTCCAGACCTGTTTCCAGCTCTCCTTAGGCCAGTCCTCCTTCTTCCAGTCCTTCTTCCAATCCTGCTTTGTGTTCCAAGTCTTCCAGTATGATTCCTTCTTCCAAACAGCAAGTGGGCCCTCAAAACCAACAGCATCTGGATGGCTGAGAGCTTCTGCATGGCTGGGAGCAGCTTCTGGATGGCTGGGAGCTGGGAGCAGCTTCTGGCTGGCTGGGACCAGCTTCTGGATGGCTGGGACCAGCTTCTGGATGACCAGCTGCACCTCCAAAGGTTAGAGATAGGGAAGGGAAGATGATTAACTCCTGGTCCATTCATTCCCTTAATTACAAGACCAGGAGGTGTGACAGGATAATGATAGAGAGATAGTGAATTGGTCGACAACCTGAGTCTTCTTATCTCTAAGTCACGACGGGACGCCCATGACCGCTCGGCAGAGGCGGAGGAACGCCGCACGGGACTACGCACGGCGGTGGTTGGACCTGAAGGAAGATGAGGGCCGCGAAGGGCCGATGCCCCCGATGCCGCACCTGGACTTCGCCGTCTGTGTCGAGGGCGAGCTCCCGTGCCAGTACAACTACGCCTCAGGCGTACTGCCGCGGCGAGCTCTTGAAAGACGCCCTCTGCAAGGTGCTGTGCACACCCCGTTGGGGCCTCGACAAGGACGGCAAGACCCGGCTGCTCCCGGGCGACGACCTCTCTTCCACACGGCCCCGGTCCTCTCGTCTGTCGGAGGCATGCTGGACAAGGTGACTCCGGACCTGTCCCTGCCAGATTTGGACGACAGCGGCAACCCGCTGATGCGGCGCCTCGTCAACTTCAAAAGGGCCTACTGCCTCGAGTTCTCAGACCCGCCTCACGTCACGGCCGCCAGCACTGACGAGGAGCTGTTGAATGCCCTCGCGATGTGTGTGCGGACCACTTCGGACCGGATCTCGCGCCTGGTCCCAGCTTTGAGGAGTACAGACACCCGGAGCGCTTGGAGCTCGCCAGGGCCGTACTGGAGGCGATGCAGGCCTTGAAGGATCAGGAGGCCGTCGCGGCCCCCGAAACCCCCCGCACCCGTCATGTGCCTCCCCGAGCACGTGAAGGCGCGGCTGAAGACCTGCTCTCACAACCACCCCGCATTCCGGAAGATCATCTACGAGACCCGCAACGACTGGGACGCTGCCATCTTCCAGTACCGTCTGGTGGGCGAGCCGGTGGTGGGCCGCGGGCCGTTCACGGAGTTCGCCAGCTACCTGGACGACGGCCAGGGATCGACAGGGAAGGGCACACTACGGGAGCTCTGCGAGGAGTGCCTGGGGCCCTTCAACGGCGGCAGCCAGCGAGGGTACGTGGCGGTCCTGACACAGGAGGCGCCTCGAGGGGTGCAAGCTGGCGTTCGTGGACGATTTCAAGCCCGCCCAGGACCTGTCCGGCGCCGTGCTGCGCCAGATCAGCGGGGGCAACAACTTGACCGCGGCGAGGAAGTTCAAGGGCGAGAACGTTTTCAAGTTCCACGGCATGTTGATGATCTGTGCCAACGGGCTTTGGAGGTCCGACGAGGAGTGGAAGGGCGCGGATCGCCGCCGGTTGACCGGCCTGCCCTTCCAGGTCGAGTTTGTGGACCAACCGCACGGGCCGAACCAGAGCAAGAAGGACAGCTCCGTGAAGGAGAACATCAAGTCCTGGTTCCTGATGCGCGTACTGTGGCTCTCCACCAAGCCGTTCCCCCGCAGCGACCACATCGAACCCCGGCACAGCAGGACGATCGGCATGGTGCAGGACCTGCTGAACTTCGGTCGCTCCCCCGCGGATGTGCCGGACAGCGAGCCCGGAATCTTCGTGAGGGAATGCCTCGTGCAGTACCACCCCTCCGAACAGAAGCCCAGCACCTGCGGCGAGATCGAGGAGGCCCTTGCGGTCCGGCTGCAGGTGGAGTCGAGCAAGGCTTGGGAGCTCCTGAGGTCCGCGCTCGAACCGCAGAGGGGCTACGCCCTTGTCGCAGCGGAGGGCGCCGCAGGACCTCCGTCAACGTCTACAAGCTCGACGGCGCCGTGATGACCCTTCGTGGGCGGTGACATCAGAATCCGTACAGACCCAAACCCGCACAGATCCGAATCCGTACAGAGAGAAAAACAACGCCTGGTGCTCTTGCGAATCCAGCATGCGTCAAAGACGCTCAGGTCCCAGACCAGCTGTTTCCCGCCCGAGGCCGGTGCCTTGCATCCTCGTGGCCTGGGTCTGAGTTTTCAGGCAGCCTTATAGGAACTTATAGGAACCTATAGGAAACCTATAGGAATCCCATAGGAAACCCGTAGGAAGCCTGTAGGAACAGGGCAAGAGAAGGAAGACGAGTCTTCCAGCTTTTTTTGATTTCCTACATGCTCCCTACAAGGTTCCTATACCCTCGGACGCCATGATTTGATCTGGTCCGCCCAACGGGTACGGGGGGTTGGTTTTTTAAGTACTGGTCTGCTCAACGGGTCATGACCCAACCAGACGAAGGGTGCCGGGGAGCTCGGAGCTTTTTTGGGGCCCTTATAGGAACCTATAGGAACCTATAGGAATCTTATAGGAAACCCATAGGAAACCCATAGGAAACCCATAGGAAACCTGTAGGAAACCCTCTTCTTCTTTTCCTATGGCCTTCCTATGGGTTTCCTATGAGTTTCCTATAAGATTCCTATAGGTTCCTATAGGTTCCTATAAGGAGCCCCAACAACCCTCGGACTCACTGCCATGGTTTGATGCTGGTTTGCCCAACCCGTTTGGGCTTGATACTGGTCCGCCCAAGCCGTTTGGTTTGCCGAGGACCCCAAACCCTAAAGGGACATTTGCACGGTTTTGCGCCACGAAATGCTATTCTTACAGGGTGTACATGTATGTACAGCCTGGAGGAATAGCTTTTTTTGCACGGTTTTGCGCTACAAAAAGGCTATTCCTCCAGGCCCCATATCAATATAGACCCTGGAAGAATAGCTCGTTTTGCACGGTTTTGCGCAACAAAATGCTATTAGTCCAGGCCCTACATCAATATAGACCCTGGACTAATAGTTTTTGCACGGGTTGCCCATGCCAGCCCCGCTCGTTTGATTGGTTCGCCCAACCCGTTGGTTTCCCGAGCACCCCAAACCCTAACCCAAAAAAAGGAGCTGAGCAGGGTCCGGGAATTCCCCCCCAGCCTGCGCAATGCCTCGAAACCTTTTTTTCTCCCAGTTTTTTCGCTCGATCAGGATCAGGCAATTCCAACTTGAGTGTGATCAAAGTTTTTTTTTGCGCCAAAAGGGGCTTGCTTCAAGCGTCCCTGGACGCAGGGAGGCCTGGTCGTGCCTAAAAAATCATTTTCAAAGGAGGCTAGTCGAGGGTCCTGGGCCTCGGAGGCGCCAGGAAGTCGTCCAGCTGCCTGCCCCGTCTCGTCAGCCGGCCCGCCGCGTTGCCGCTGCCCTGCGGCGCCGGCAGCGCCAGCTTCAGCAGGGTCTCCCGGCCCTCCGTGCTGCGGACGGTCATGGAGTCCACGGCCCCCAGCTGCTGCACGTCGCCGTACTGAGGGTTGAAGCTCCTCGCCGCGTTCGTCGGCGCTCGGAAGGCGCCTGCGTCCTCCACCGCCTTCACGCGCCGGTCGGTGAGGCTTGTTGTGCTGGAACTTGTCGGCGTTGTCTTGGAGGACCCTGAACTCTGTGGCCGGCTGCTTCTCCACGTCCTCGGGCGCACCGTGCGCCGTCTCGTGGGGCCGCGCGTTGTAGGCCCCGGCCGCCCGCTCAAAGTGGTCGCTCCACTGCCCGCCCTTGCGCGCCACCCTCGTGGCCAGGTCTTTCTTCAGCGTCTGGATGCCCCGGTCCACCACGGCAATGGCGTTGCGGTCCTCGGGCCGCTTTGTGCGGCGCACGGCTTCCGCAGGCAGCTCCCGGTCCAGCGTGGCGAACTCGTTGCCCAGGTCTGTCGTGACCACAAAGTTCCCGTCGTCCCCCGTCAGCTCCCGCGCGGCGCGCCTGGTGGCCCGGCCCACCGTCTCGGCGTTCTTGTTCTGCAGAGGTTCCACGGCGGCCTCCCGGTGAAGACGTCCATCACCACCAGGCCGTACTTCGTCTTCCCCCGCGTGTTCTGGCTGAAGTCGATGAGGTCGGCCTGCAGCCGGTCGTTCGGCCCCTTGGCGGCCGACTTGCCCAGCGCGCGCGGCCGGGGCGCCTGCACCTGCCGGCCCACGTCGGCCTTCAGCGCCTCGAAGGCCATGGCCTGCGTCACGTCGAGGTCGCGCTGCCTCGCGAGTCGGTACAGCTTCCGCGGGTCCCTCACGTTGCAGTCGTCGGCCAGGTCCCTCAGCGCCTCCATTTAAAAAAACCAGCTTTGTTGCCCCAAAAAGGAGCTTGCGCTGGCGTCCCTGGACGCAGTGAGGCCTGCACACACCTACTTGTTGCCCCAAAAAGGAGCTTGTTCAAGGCTCCGCTAGAACGGGGGCGCCTGAACACACTACTTGTTCTTCGGCCCCCGCTGGGCCTGCCAGGCTTCCACCTCGTCCAGCCGGGCCTGGAAGCCCTTGCACACCCCCCACAGCACGCTGGTGAGGTGAGAGTAGTCGAGAGTAACCATCTCCGTGCCGTCGCTCCACCGGGCGGTGCCCGTCAAAGTCTTCCACTTTGTTCCTGCGAAGTCGTTTGAGGCGAAGCCCAGCCTCAGGTCCTCGTTCATGTCCGGGCGCTTGTACTGCTTGGCCTCCACGGAGTCAAAGAGCTGCTGGAGCTCCGCCACGACGGCCTCCGCCATCTCCGTCTTCACCCGGCTGTCCGACAAATTCGTGAAGCTCGTGTTGCAGACCACGTTGCCCGTGTTGCCCGCGATCACGAGGCAGCCGGGGTTCCTCTGGTTCATGGTCAGGGACAGCTGCGTGGAGAGGCTCTTGGTCTGCACCAGCGCCTCGTCGTTGATCATGATGAGCTCGCACTGGTGCGCCCCGCCGTCCCGCTCCAGGAAGACCCTGGCGCTCTGGTTGCCCAGCAGCCGCAGCTCCGGGCCGCTGTCGGGGGCTGCGCTGTTGTTGGACACTTGCAGCTTGCTCCAGCCCGCCCAGTTCTTCGTCAGGAAGAGATCGTCCGAGAAGTCGGAGGTGTTGGTCACGGTGAGCGTGTTGGACGCAAAGAGCTGCGGAGCGGAGACCGTGCCCGAGCTCGTCACGTCGCCGCAGACCACGCTGCCCGTCGACACTCCGCCGCTCGTGGCCGTGAAGGTGCAGTCCAGGCTCTCGCAGTCCAGCGGGCCCGTGGAGGCCGCACCGGTGATCGTCAGCGTGGCGCCCGTGAGCGCGCCGGTGGCTGCGAAGCTCGCCGCGGTCGCTGCGCCCGAGGCCGTCAGCGTGCCCGTGGACACGTCGCCCCCCGTGGTGAAGTTCCCGGCGTTGGCCGTGTTGTTGATGGTGAGCGTGCTGCCCGTGATTCCTGTGGCGGAGCTCAGCAGGCCCACGCTGGCCGCGCCGCTGATGCTCAGCGAGCTGCCTGACACGGCCCCCGTGGACGACAGCGTGGCCCCGGCGACGGTGCCGGTGGCTGTGAGCGCTGCGCAGGAAACGGCGCCCGACGCGTCCACGCCCGTCGTGAAAACGTCGGTGCAGTTCACGTCGTTGCACAGCAGCTGGTCGCAGCCCACGTTGCCCTGCGCGGTGAGGCCGTCCAGCGTGGCCGAGCCCGTGAGGGCCAGCGAGTCCGCCAGCAGGTCCGTCACGGAGACCGACTCTCCCTCGAAGGCTGAGGCCCTGATCTGCATGCTGTACAGGTCCAGCATGCCCGCCGACTGCTGCACCAGCCCGGGGATCGAGCCTCCGAAAGCTCCGAAGTGCAGCTTCGCGATTCCGCCCGGCGCACCGAGAAGTCCAGGCGCGCCGTGCTCCAGACACCCTGCGAGGGCGTGCCAAGGAAGGTGCCGGTGACGCCCACGTAGTCGTTGTCGGCCGCGCTGACGTACATCACCAAGTTGGAGGCCGTGCCCAGCCTGTACCGGCAGCCGAAGGAGTAGCGTCTCCCCGGAGTCAGCGTGTAGGTGCGCACGATGTTCCAGGCGAAGGCGCTCAGGGTCATGGCGTAGCCCTCCAGCTGGAAGCCTCCCACAGTGAAGCTGGCCGAGGCCACGGAGCTCTGGCTGTTGGAGCGCACCAGAAAATTTCCTAATGTGGTGAGCGTGGGCTCCAGCAGCACCTCGCCCAGGGTGGCCAGCGTGACGTCGTCGGCCCCTCCGTCGAGGAACTCGTGCTTCAGCAGCAGGGCCGAGGCCGCCGTGTCCTCCTCCTCCACCGTGTTGCCGGTCTCCAGGGTTGCGTCCAGGATCTGGAGGCCGTAAACGTCCACCGTTCCTGCCGTCTGGTTGGGCAGGCCCGGCGCCTGGAAGTGCGCCACGAAGTGCAGCTTCGCCACTCCGTTTGGCGGCACGGTGAAGTACATCTTGGCCGTGCTCCAGGCGCCCTCGTCTCCCGCGAAGCTGCCGTACAATGGGTCGTAGACGTTGTCGGCCTCGGACATGTACACCACAAAGTTGGAGGCCGTGCCGAGCCGGTAGCGGCAGGCGAAGAGGAGCTCTCGGCCCGGCGTCAAGTTGTAGGTGCGCACAATGTTCCA
>CAUJNA010001477.1:0-65000 GCA_963377175.1 Effrenium voratum
AAGCCCAACACACTCAAGCAAGATTTACCTACACCAATTTTGTTTGAACAAACAATTTTGAGGTGGAATCGAGTGACATGGATCGCCCGCTCCGAATACGCCCTGACAACCAGGAGCCTTGATGCAAGTTGGTTGGCGGGTACCCGCCAAAAGACTTTGCCTTCGTACTTCGACAAAAGACCCCGCTCCACCAGCAAAAAATGACGTGCGCAGGCCTCTCTTGGAAGGGTTTTTGTATACACCTAATGTTTTGTGCACTTCCATGTTAAAAACGGGTATGTCCATGGTTCTGGACAGTAGGTTTTTAGAGCCAGTTTCTATGATTCTAAAAGACTCCCGTTCAAAGTGAAAGTGCTGAGCCAGTCATGGGAATCAATAATGTTGGCATCACAACCAAGTTGATTTGCCGCAACCATGCAAGAAAGATAAGGGGCTAAGTCACTACACACATTTTTTTTTTTTTTAAATAACCTCATTTTGTTTTAAGTGCCCCACAACCTCAATCTAATTATGCGCATCCCAAAAACCAGGTCCCTAGGATACATTTGGGCCGGCTGAAGTAGAGAGATCACCACCTCCCCTTCCTTTAGAAGGTGCTTTCTTGGATGTATCCTCTAAGGACCCTTGTTGTTATTTGTTTCTTGTGGCTTTGGCACAGGACGCAGTTCCGGGACACTTTCGCAGACCTGGATGCGGGCGATGCGGCGGCGTGCCTGAAGAGGGCAGAGGCGCCTGGAGCTGGTCTTTGTTTTTTTAAAGCTCGCGGGGGGGGGGGGGGGAGGGGGGGTTGGTTTGGACGTCCCCTACTCCTACTCCGTATTGAGCAAGACGAAATGAGCTGAATCATTGCAAGTTTCAAGTGTTATTACAAAATATCATGCTCGTTGCGATCCATCTGAAATTTGCTCGCTTGCCCCCGAAGAAAGAGGGCGTTTTGAAGAGAAAAACAAAGACCCAGCCTGGAGGGGCCCAAGCCAAATCCTATGAGAGCAACTCCTCTGGCCGACAGATTTTTTTTGGGCCCAGCCCAATCCTCAAGCAGGGCATCCTATGTCCCTTTCAGGTTGGGGGAGAGGGGGTCTACGCATTGCCTTTTGGTTTCTGTCGGGAAGCCAAAGTGACGCGTGTACAATCTTTTTTGGGTCTACACATCACTTTGCGACAGAACACTTCACCAAAGAGGATTCCTACACCAGTCGAAGGGGGCCCTGGACCCATTTGGCTCTGTGTGCTTTTTGATCGTACCTCCTTGTTCGGTTGGTTCTTGAAGGGAATCCCAAGAAAACCCACCTTGCTGTTTGTCCTCTCTACTCTCTATTGTGACACAATCCCAGAAAGACACCTGGGCGTGTCTGCAATTTTCGTTTTAGAGGATCCTTGAACATGGATTTTGGTTTTCCTTTTTTCCCCTTGGACACCACAAAAAGGGTTAGCGACTCAAAAAGACAGACAGACCCATCTATGCACTCACTATCCCATGAGGGCCTGAAGGGCCTAGACTAAGACGAGCCTTTGACCAGGACTTCCACCACTGGTGCGGCAACGCGGTCGACGGAGACGTTCGCCCAGTGGTCGCTGCTAGCTTTGGAGAGAGGACCTGGTTCTACGAGCCCGGCGCCTCGAAGGGGCCGTGGATTTTTTCCATGTATTTTTTCTCCAAAGAGGGCGGAGGGTGCTTGCTTCTTTGTTTGCTTGCTTGCTTGCTTGCTTGTTTGCCTGGCTGGTTTCTTTGCTTGCTGGTGAGTTGGTTAGCTGGTTACTTGGTTAGTTGGTTAGTTGGTTAGTTGCTTGGTTGGCTGGTTGGTTACTTGGTGTTTGCTGTTTAGTGGTTGGCGTTTGGCGAATGCTGTTTGTTGTTTGATGTTTGTTGTTCGGCGTTTGCTGTTCCATTTTTGGTTGCTTCTTATTTTGTTCTTTTTGTTTGGTTTGTGGTTGTTGTTTGTTTGTTGTTTTGTTTGTTGTTTTGTTTGCTTCTTTCTTTCTTTCTTTCTTTCTTTCTTTCTTGCTTCCTTTATTTCTCTCTTTCTTTCTTTCTTTCATTATTTCTTGCCTGCTTGTTTGTCTTCTTCTTTTGTTTATTTCTTTTTCTTTTTCTGTTTCTCATGTTATTTTTCATTTTCTGTTCTTTTGTTGTTGTTGTTGTTGTTGTTGTTGTTGTTGTTGTTGTTGTTGTTGTTGTTGTTGTTGTTGTTGTTGTTGTCGTTGTTGTTGTTGTTGTTGTTGTTGTTGTTGTTGTTGTTGTTGTTGTTGTTGTTGTCGTTGTCGTTGTCGTTGTCGTTGTCGTTGTCGTTGTCGTTGTCGTTGTCGTTGTCGTTGTCGTTGTCGTTGTCGTTGTCGTTGTCGGTGTCGTTGTTGTTGTTGTTGTTGTTGTTGTTGTTGTTGTTGTTGTTGTTGTTGTTGTTGTTGTCTGTTGTTGTTGTTGTTGTTGTTGTTGTTGTTGTTGTTGTTGTTGTTGTTGTTGTTGTTGTTGTTGTTGTTGTTGTTGTTGTTGTTGTTGTTGTTGTTGTTGTTGTTGTTGTTGTTGTTGTTGTTGTAGTGGTTGTTGTTGTTGTTGTTGTTGTTGTTGTTGTTGTTGTTGTTGTTGTTGGTTGTTGGTTTTTGGTTGTTGGTTGTTGGTTGTTGGTTGTTGGTTGTTGGTTGTTGGTTGTTGGTTGTTGGTTGTTGGTTGTTGGTTGTTGGTTGTTGGTTGTTGGTTTGTTGTTGTTGTTGTTGTTGTTGTTGTTGTTGTTGTTGTTGTTGTTGTTGTTGTTGTTGTTGTTGTTGTTGTTGTTGTTGTTGTTGTTGTTGTTTGATGTTTGATGTTTGATGTTTGATGGTTGATGGTTGTTGGTTGTTGGTTGTTGTTGTTGTTGTTGTTGTTGTTGTTGTTGTTGTTGTTGTTGTTGTTGTTGTTGTTGTTGTTGTTGTTGTTGTTGTTGTTGTTGTTGTTGTTGTTTTTGGTGTAGTTGTTGTTGTTGTTGTTGTTGTTGTTGTTGTTGTTGTTGTTGTTGTTGTTGTTGTTGTTGTTGTTGTTGTTGTTGTTCGTTGTTGTTGTTGTTGTTGTTGTTGTTGTTGTTGTTGTTGTTGTTGTTGTTGTTGTTGTTTGTTGGTTGTTGGTTGTTGTTGTTGTTGTTGTTGTTGTTGTTGTTGTTGTTGTTGTTGTTGTTGTTGTTGTTGTTGTTGTTGTTGTTGTTGTTGTTGTTGTTGTTGTTGTTGTTGTTGTTGTTGTTGTTGTTGTTGTTGTTGTTGTTGGTGTTGTTGTAGTTGTTGTTGTTGTTGTTGTTGTTGTTGTTGTTGTTGTTGTTGTTGTTGTTGTTGTTGTTGTTGTTGTTGTTGTTGGTTTTGGTTGTTGTTGTTGTTGTTGTTGTTGTTGTTGTTGTTGTTGTTGTTGTTGTTGTTGTTGTTGTTGTTGTTGTTGTTGTTGTTGTTGTTGTTGTTGTTGTTGTTGTTGTTGGTGTTGCGGTTGGGGTTGTGGTTGTGGTTGTGGTGGTTGTGGTGTGGTGGTGGTGGTGGTGGTTGTGGTTGTGGTTGTGGTTGTGGTGGTTGTGGTGGTTGTGGTGGTTGTGGTGGTTGTGGTGGTTGTGGTGGTTGTGGTGGTTGTGGTGGTTGTGGTGGTGGTGGTGGTGGTGGTGGTTGTGGTTGTGGTGGTGGTGGTGGTGGTGGTGGTGGTGGTGGTGGTGGTCGTCGTCGTCGTCGTCGTCGTCGTCGTCGTTCTCGTTGTTGTTGTTTTTGTTGTTGCTGTCGGTTCTCTGACTGTTGCTTTTTTTGCCGCTTTGCTGCTCATACTCGTTGTGGCTCACCTGCTTTGTGCAGGGCGCAGGCTTCAGCCGAGGTGCCTGCGATGCCGGCTGGTCCCAGTGGCAATCATCCTGCTTCCGATTCCATCTTGCTGCTTGGCGGCAAAGTGAGAGCTGAGCTGCTCCAAGGCCAATTGCAAGATCGCAAGATCACCTGCCTTGCGTGGGGAAAGGGGAGACCGAGTACCAATTGGCAATTGGACGATAGTTCGGGGGAGTTTCCACCAGACATAAGGGCAGCCGCCCCCTCAAGTCTTTACATGTAATTGGGATTAGGGATTAGGATTGGCCGACCATTCATTTGTCGCGTGTCGCCTTTGGTCGTGAACACGGTTCTTTGTTTTTCGACCTGATTTCTGTGATGGCGACAGCTCCGGGATCAATTCGGCTAGCCTGGGTTGGGGTCGGTTTTGGGGCAGGTCCCGCGAGGGTTTCAAAGAGGTTTTGAAGAGACTCATTGCGCCTGTCGGGGATACTCTTTGCGCTGATTTCCGGTGGGTCTGCAAAGACAACTCCATTATTTTGAAAGCAACTTTTTGTTGTTGTTGCAAAAAAGCAGCTGGTTGTTAGCACTAGCACTGGCAGGATCTGAAGACCTGGGCGGAGGCCGAAGCAATCTGCCAGGAGCAGGAGTCACACCTTGCAACTGGTAGAATGGGGTTCTTGAGAGGGGGGGGGGGGTTGGGATGGGGCTTTGGGGGCTTTGGATGGTTTTTTTGGGGGAAGGTAGGGGGGTGGGGTAGCAGGTTGGGGTGGGTGGGTGGGCTTTGGGCGCTTTGGGGGCTTTGGATGCCGGGTGCCATGGCCACATTGACAGAAGTTTTTGCAGGCCTCAGAACCTGAAAAGATGTTGCAGGCTCAGAGCATTAAAAAGCGAATATGCTAAAGAAGAAGGTTGCAACCTCCCCAAGTGTCCGCCATACGACGCGCGTGGGGGCATTGGGGGGCATTGAGGGGGAGGGGCATTGAGGGGGATGGGCATTGGGGGAGCAATGGGGGGGGGGCGGGGGGGCGTTGGGGGCATTGGAAAAGTCCGACTTCAAGCTTCAAATGGGTATGGGTCAAAAGGCACTGCAGGTTTCAGTCCTTGGTTCCATTTACCGGGGTTCCATTTTGGGTACATATTTTGACTCCCAGCCAAATGAGTTTTATTTATTGCTGGTGGGGTGCTGACATTTTTTGTGTAGGGAGCCCTGAACGGGAAAAAGAATAACGGGAGCCCTGCGAAAGAGAGGTCCGAGTTACGTCTCACAGTCGAACACCCGAGGTGGACGTTGTGGGGCCCGTTTAAATACCCGCAAGCTGGCCTCAGTCTCAGCGTCCAGATGGAACAATTCTGCAAGAGGCTTGGCCGGATGGCGATCTCGCCCGGGACTCTGATGTAGGTGCTGTACTTGGAGCATCCAACTCTATCAGCTTTTGGAATTCTTGCATGCGCGGATACAATCCCAGGGGAGCCCCCCAACTTGCGGGGAGCCCCAAAACCAGACACACCATCCCCCGACACACCCCACAGCTCCAAACACACCCGCTTTGGGGGGGGCCGGCCGAGGCATCGGTGCACTCAAGGGAGGAGAACAGCTTCATCCACCAGCTTTCGCACGGGCTGACGGTTTGGATCGGGTACACCGATCTCGACCACGACTCGCAGCCCGGCGGAGAGGCATCCGTGGCTGAGATCTGCCAACACTGTTTGCCATTTTGGTTTTGGTGTGTGTGCGATGCGATTTGTGAGGGTACCTTTTGTCCGGGATCACTGGCAACTATTGCCAGTCTCTTGTTGTTCTTGGGAGGACGAGAACAGGGACAACCCAAATTCGGAAACCCGCGAGGACAACCCGGTGCTCTTAGGAAAGAAAGCCATTTTTGTCCAGGGCTCATACTCCGACTGCGCTTTGATTTTTTCCTTTTCGCAAGCTCAGCGATCGGGGTCAAACCGCCTTGTTGGGAGTTGTGCTCATTCAAAACGGTGCGCCTTTTCCGCAATGAAGCCACTTGAGGTCCATTCACCCCCCCCCCCCCAGAAGCAAGGGTTTATGTACATTTGGGTGGCACCAAGCAGACTCCTAAGCTAAGAAGGGTTGTTTTCTTTGAAACTTTAGAGCCTCCGGCTCAGTCCGCCGACATTGTCCTCTCCCTTTTTTTCTCCTTCTTGCTCTCTCCCTTGTGTTCTGTCGTCCTCTCTCCCTCCCTCTGCTCCCCACCCTCCCCATCCCCCCAAGCCTCTCTCTCTTCAATCTCCCTCTCTCTGTCTCTCTCTCTCTCTCTCTCTCTCTCTCTCTCTCTCTCTCTCTCTCTCTCTCTCTCTCTCTCTCTCTCTCTCTGTTTCTCTCTCTTTCTGTCTCCCTGTCTCCTTCCTGTCCACGCCCCTCTACAGAAAAAGGGTACCCTAATTCGAACCTCTTTGCTCTCTCACTTTCTCGCTCTTTCTCTCTGTCCCTCTCTCTCTTTGTCTTTCTGTGTCTCTCTTTCTCAGTCTCTCTCTTTCTATCTCTCTCTCTCTCTGTCTGTCTCTTTCTCTGTCTCTTTCTCTTTCTCTTTCTCTGACTCTGGCTCTGTCTCTGGCTCTGTCTCTGTCTCTCTCTCTCTCTCTCACTCTCTCTCTCTCTCTCTCTCTCTGTCGCTCTTTGTGTCTCGCTCTCTCCCTCTCTCTCTCTGTCTTTTTTCTCTGCCGCTCTCTCCCTGTCTCTCTCTCTCTCTCTCTCTCTCTCTCTCTCTGCATTGCAGCGTCACGTCCCCCCTGAGTTGCCTCGATGTCCGGGCACTGCCCCTTCATGACCCTGAACTGTCATCTCACTATTCATGTCCGTTTCACGTTTCCCATGATGTCCTGGTCATATCCCTTCCATGCCTTTCAACTCCCCCTTCATGTCCCTGACATTTTCTCGGTATGTCCGCTTCATTTTCCATGCATGTCCCGTTCTTTCGTTGCGAGTCATTTCCCTACATCTCCCGTCGTGCCGATTGGTTTCCTTGTGCTTTGTTTCCCTGTCAATCCCCCTGCGCTCCCCTTGTTTTCATTTCTGTCCCTTTCATGTCCCTTTCAGTTCCCCTTTGTTTCCCTTTCATTTCACGTTGCTTTCCTGTCATGTCGACTTCCTATTTCCTCCCCTCATGTCCTTGCACTTCCTTGCATTTCTCCTTTGCTCCCCAATATTCCCGGTACGTGGGGGACCCCCCCCCCTTCAAACCCATGTATTATAGACGTTGGGCGGGGGGCGGGGTAAGGGGGGGGGGGTATCCTCTATCCTCTAGCAAGTATCCGACACGCCGAACAATGTCGGCGGATTTTAGGGAGAGGGCTATTTTCAGAAACACCCGCTTGTTTACAATAACTGTGCCACGGTTGCTGCAACACGAAGTGAGTCGGGGGGAGGGTGCTTACCGTGCTCTGCATGAGAAGTTGGGTTAGGGCCATTTTGTCTCTTTTCGGGTTTGGCTTAAAGGGTCCCCAAATTTAAGACACACCCGCTTGGCTTTGGGGGGTCGAAGCAACTTGGGGATGGGAATCAACCACTTTGGTAACAAAGCACGGGCGGCTTCTTGCATCCTGTGAGGCATTACACATGGAGCGACAACACGCAGGATGACTTCACCAACTTTGTCGCTTCGGCCAAGACCTGCGAAGTCACGGAGTGAGGATCAGGGGGGTGTAGGAAGACTAAGACTCTTCTCTTGAACATGGGCTATTTGGTTGGATCCTTAAAACTTTTTGGATGAAACAGCACGCTTTCTGGCAGGGGGGTCACTTTTGCAGATCAACATGGAACCTAAACCTATTCTCATTTATAGAGGAGACGCTTTTTGAGGGGACCCTGTTTTTCGGCTCTAGAAGAAAGTGGGGCTCCCGAAGAAGAGCTTGCCACACCCTTCGGACCGCTTCGGCTGATCCGAGGCGAAGAATTGCAGCGGGGAGGTCCAGGCTCGGGCGGTCGGACCGGGTCAAACAAGCATCAGGTGCACGGGGCGGAGTTTAATTCAACTCAGAGTAAGAGCTCCATGACCAAAGTCTTTTTTTGTTTTGAACATACCCCAAAATCGGCAGTCAAATTATGGAGCCAATCTGGTAGGTGTGTTTGCCTTTCGCTGCCTGCCCATCGTCAGAGGTTCACCGAAGATTTGGACATGGAGCACTTTCATGTTAACACCATTGGGCTCATTTTCTCATTTTCCCTTTGGAAAACCTCTGGGTGCTCCGGCCGGGGTGCACCTACCAGGAGAAAAGCTGTGGGGGGGTGGGGGGTGGTGCTATGCTGTCCTTGGTCTTGAGCGCTTGGCAAGTTCCAAGAGCTGTTTTGGGATGCGCTTTTGGTGTTTTTTTTGGTTTGCCGTGCTCCTTGGTGTGTCCCTCCAAAGGAGGAATCAGACCCCCAAGTCGGGTGTTCGTTGTTTCCGGCTGATTTGCGGTTTCTTGTCGCACCATCAAAACCCGGTACCCCTTCCCTCCTGTGCCAATGTCACGAAGCAAAACCAGATTCGCTTGTTCCATACTAGACTCCATGTTCAGGCCCCAGCACTGTGGGTGTGTCTTTTTAGAAGGCATCCTTTTGGCGGAGGGAAACCAACCACTCATCTTGGAAGAACCTCATTTGAGACAAGCCCATGGTGCCCATGCTTTCGGAGGCTTCTTGCGTCATTTTGATTAGTTATTCATGCACCCTAGCTTCATCAAATTTCTATCAAGAGAGGCGCTGCACATACAGTAGCCCCTCAAAACTATGTGATAAAACAGCAATAGATTTTGACAGGGTCTGCTTGCCTCCTTCCTTTTGGAATGCCTTTAAGAGAAAAACGATTTTTGCTCTAGAAAGTTTCAGAAGGACAAACCGACACCGAGCTGCTCATGTTCTGCGTGCGAGGTGGTCAAAGGACCGCAGAAACCGCATAGCTGTTACACAAGCAGGGTTGCTACCTTCAAAGCACCAGGCCTCAAGTTGATAGGGCTCGGTGGGTTCCTTTCACTTTGCAGGCTTATAGCAGATGTCCTGCTTCGTGTCGGAGCGCCCTCGATCAGTTCGCTAGGCCGGGTGCAGCCGGGAAGAGGTGCAGCAGCAATGGTACCTGGGGCACCAAGCTGAGCTTAGCCCCTTTGCGCGGGGCCTCAGAGTTGAAGGAACCGAGGGTCGACGGCTTGTTAGCCCGTTTTAAAGATTGGAGGCTGGGCTGAACGTGGTATATGTCCCTTGAGCGGTACATAGGCCACATACCATCCCTCCGAAAATCCTCCGCCGCGTGGAAGATCTCTTGCCAGGTTTGCAAGCGCTCCGCCCGGCTGCCGAGCCGGTGGCGGAACGTCTCTGCAGACCGCGCCTCGGCCGGGCGAGCGCCCGCCCTTCGGGGGCGGGGCTGAAGTGAAGATTACAAGCTTCCTGGAGCAAACCACCCTGGGGTTCGCTAACATCACCATTAAAGCAAAGGTTGGCTTGATATAACAATGATTTAGCTGAAGGAGTTTGATCATCCAAATTGGGTCCTTGCCATTTTTTTGATGGGGGTTGAGCTTTGGGGACTAATGTTGACCCGGATCATGTCAACCGACGCGTGCCCAAATCGGGAGGTTCTGCAAGGTTTCTTGCAAAGAGGGTGCTTCAAGCCAAAAGCAGGGTGGAACCCCCTTTTTCAAGCGTCCCTGCTTCTTTGCGGAGGCGTCCACAAGCCTCAAATTCAGCTTTCCTAACTGCCGGACAAAACCGGCGGATGGGGTATGGAGAAGACTGTTACAGGTCTAGGTCTCATCACCTTTGCCAATTGAAAGTGAAGCGTTGGGGTGATGTTCCAGGACGAGAAGGGCGGGAGGCGGAACCTCAACCTCCCACAAAATTGAGGGGTGTGTTTCCCAATTGTACCACTGTTCGCATGAGCGTGAATATGTTGCATGATTGTGCTTTGCAGAGTATTGACAAGGATATGTCACATGTCCAAAGAAAGGCGACCCAAAAAACACACTTTCCCAACATTCAAAAGGTCTCCCCATGTTAAGTTATGGGTATAATCCACAAATCCGACAACTATGGTCGCGCGCAGCCCCGAGATCACCCTGTTTTCTTCTTTTTTCCGGGGATTGCCTTTTGTATTTTTGTCTTCAAAGGATTTTTCGGGTGATTTCCAGTGGGTTTGAAGAGAATTTTGGTGGCCAAACCCAGCCCGGGCAGGGAGCCTAGGCCTTCTGTCGGAGCCGTGGGAGCGCCTCCGGGCGTCGTTCTCCGCTGTCGCAAAGCCGCCGCGACTGGACCGCTGGCCAGTTCTGAGGGCAAATGCCAAGTGAAGGTTCGCATCCTTCAAGGGCTTTTAAGTTTTTTGTTTCCTCTTCCGTTTTTTTTTGGGAGGGGGGCGCTTCTTTTCCCGCAACCCGGTGGCCCGATTTCAGGACTTCAAAGGTGCAAATGTCGGGTGCCGCCCTGAAAAGGCGACTTTTTTCAAGGCGCGCCTCGGGACCCCGTTGTGTTGCAGGACTCAGCTAGCATCTCTGTGACTTCACACACGCTGAGCTGGACGCAGGCGCCTTCGGAATGGCACTCAGCGCCTTTGAGCTTCGGGGAACACAACTCCCATGTTCGATCAGAGATGCATCGGGGCGTGGCGCGAGGGGCGCGAGATGTCATCATCCCGGTTTGGGGCAAGAGTTTTGACAGTCGCTCCCAACAAAGCTTCAAGGTTGAACAGGTGAGAAAAGGGGGCGATGCCGAAGGAGCTGTCAAGCACTCGGAGTTTGGGCTCTCAAAACGCTGGACCTTCCCAAAAGATGACCACCATGGTAGGTTGTACCACCTGGTTCAAAGTCAATGGGTGAAACGGGTGCTCGTGTCTCTCCTTCCCTTAGGCCTGCCGGGAGCGAGCCGTGCCCTGTGACGACGTCTGCGAGGGTCCGCGCTCCTCGCGCTCACGATCCGAAAGGAGCCGGGCAGTGGCAAGAAGCTGAGCTCGAGACAGGGGTTCGGTCCCGGATAAGGCCCGGAGGGGGGGGGGATGATGGACACTTAGAGTCTATTTTGCAACCTCCTTCATTTGGGGTATTGGGCGTTTGAGGGTTTGAGTCTGCAAAATAGACTCTAAGTTACTAAGTGTCCATGGCACAGGGGGGGGGCTTTCTTCCCGGAAGTGGGCGCAGCGAAAGGGCCCCGGACTCGCAATAGTCATGGGCCGAAGGATTGGGCGAGCCAACCACTTTGACCATTGCAGTGGGAGAATGGCTCTGTGGCATCGGCTTGGAATGATTCGTCTATGGTCCTTGGGTTCCAGACACAAAGGGAGCATGTCACGCGCACCAGGGGACTCGCTTGACTTTGCATGTAGGGCACACAGTGTTGTTTGTTTGTCTGTTTGTCTGTTTGTTTGTTTGTTTGTTTGTTTATTCGGGGCCCCCAAAACGGTGGTTTTCCTCTTGGTCTGACCGATGAACGACCCGAATTTCTCACCACGAAATGTGCCATTCCACAATTTTGGGTTTCATCATCCCCCTTACTTGCCAACAGAACGGGAAGGCACAATTCCCCAATTCCCTTTCTCCCTATCCCCATATCTCCAAATCCGATATGGCTTGCCCACAAAGAATGGGTGTTCGTTTGTTTTTCTTCTTTTCTTTTTCTCGGAGAACCCAGCAGCCCACCAACCTAGCGTTTTAGCCAACCACCTGCTTGAGAAGATCTTTTATTTTATCCCTAGAGTTTTGAAAAGCGGTGCCCCACTGCGATACTTTCACGTCCTCCCTCCTTGAAGTGAAGGGTAGACAATTGGTCGTTCTGCAGTGTGTGAGCTCGATGGGTGAACATGCGATTCCACGCATCATGATCCGACCCCTTAAGAATTCCTGAATTGAAATTGGCAAGTAGTGCAGAGGTGAAGAGTCTCCTGAATCCTGTTTGAAGCACAGCCCTAGTACACTGGCTCTATCCATAAAGGGATGTGGACATATGGCCTACCGCGGAGATGGTTAGCTTGCTTCTGGTTGCAGCTGGGGCCCCCTAGTGTTGACGTGCCATATGTCTAAGTCGTGCCCCTAGTGTACGCACCGCCTTTGGAAAAGCACACATGCATACATACATACATACATACAGACATACAGACATACAGACATACAGACATACGGACATACAGACATACAGACATACAGACATACAGACATACAGACATACAGACATACGGACATACAGACATACAGGCATACAGACATACAGACATACAGACATACCGACAACATGCAGACATACAGACATACAGACATACAGACATACAGACATACAGACATACAGACATACAGACATACAGACAGACAGACAGACATACATACATACATACATACATACATACATACATACATACATAGATAGATAGATACATACATACATACATACATACATACATACATACATACATACACACATACTCACATACATGCGTGCATGCATGCATGCATGCATCCAGACAGACAGACAGACAGACATACATACATACATAATAGAATAATATGTTCTAGTAAATGCTACAGTATAGTAGTAAACTATAATATGATATAATATACAAGGACATCTACTATACTAAAAATGTACAGGTTAATGTAATGTATAATCTGATGTAATATACTATGCTATGCTGTAATGTAACATAACACAATATAGTATATAAAATACACTGTATACTATCATATGATGTACTATGGTATACTATAATTTAAGATTGGCATAACCTATATATACACATAGTACATACCACTATATAAGCATAGTATATTAATAGTGATAGCAACACTGATAATTTGCTATGGTATTGCATAATGTAATATCGTATACTATGCTATTGTCAAACATAACACACGACCATATACCTAGACGATGCGCCATATATATATATATATACATATAATAATAATAATACAAATAATAATAATAATAACACTAATAATAGCAATGTAGTATTATTATTTCATAAAGTACTGGAATATACCATAAGCTGACATGATAAAACATCAGATTATTTGATATGATGTAACATGATATGCCCTTTCATTTGCCCTTCACACATTGACGTAGGAAACTAAGGGGTATGTATCAGCGGCTTGAGTGTGTTTTTTTTTTAACCATGGTGAGACACCTTCTCACTTGGGGTTAGTAGGGTTGGTCATGCGCTCCATAGGCAATTTCGACCCATTCCAGGGTTCTCAAGGAGGAACCATATGGCCCAGGAGTTTCCATCATAACCCTTGTTGGGTTGGTGAAGGAAAACAAAGGGAAGCGTATACATGACCAACCCTTCGCCGTGAGGCGATGGCTTGGACTTTCGTGGAGGCAGGCAATCGGGGTAGTTTCTTCAATTTGTCTCGGTTCATTGAACATTGGACTGGCATGGACTCGATATGCGAGCTTTCAAGGGGTTTGACAGAGACTGATCTGTGAAGGGAGAAAGAGTGAGGACTTTCCCTGTTAAGAGCATCAGCCGGTCCCAAGCGGTGTGATCACGATGTCCAGGAACTCGGTGCCAATGGTCCTGGACTCTCAGACTTGGCACCGGATGCTTTTGTTGTCTCCAAGCCTTGGTCACTTTGGAGGGTTTTGGGGACTTGTGACACATGGGACGTTTGTGAAAGCTATCCCAAGAAACTGTCCTTTTCGTTTTCGGCCCTTGGAGACGCACCTCTTTTCTTTCTTTTTTTTGTGTGCAGAGCGCTTTGCGCTTTACGTTCGGCCGCGTTCGCCCGAATCCAACGTGGATGCGTGGCCGCCGCGGGGAATGTACAAACTCGACCCGCGGAAAGGCAAACCATCTGTGTGGGGCCGCACGCCCAAAGTTGGCCGAGCCGTTTGGGCAGCCAAAAGCGGCGCTCCCATAGTTTCCGTGATGGACCTTACTTCATTTACCTGGGCCGTCTGTTTTTCCAAAAGATTGCTTATGGTGATTACTATCACCCAAGATTGAATTGATGAGGCTTGTTCTGAACTACATCAACATACCCAGACAATGCCGAAGCGATCAAGTAGTGGGAATGACCCATTTTGGCCTCGCAAGGATTTTTGCGTCAAGGGCTCACTTCAAACTAGTTTCTGGAGCTCGAAATTCGATTTTTGCGGCCATGTTTTAGTGGCAACTGTCCGTTTGAGCTGGTTCAACTGGGGTAGTAGAGCCTAAAGAGAGCTTTATGACCATGTCAGCAGAACTCAATGTGCCAACTTTGGAGCAGGACCCTCATGGGTGCTTGCCTTTTGGTGTCCCGTAACACGAAGAGACTCTCCCCCGAGGTGTTCAGATTTTTTCAGTCTGGATCCGGCTGACATTGATCTTCACCGCCTTTTTGGAGACACCAACGCAATGTTTTCGGCGACCCGCTAGAACCGCACCAAAATGAACGTTCTTCCCATCAAAATGAATGGATTCCCCATGGAGACGCCCTGGCTGACTATGGCCCCTGGGATCCCTGGCAATCGACATCATGACGGTGGACCCACGTCGCCTGCACGCACAGACTGCCCCCACACTCTAGATGCATCATATATGGGTGTGTCATTTTTGGGGAGAGCCCCCCAAAATGGTTGGTTTCAAACCACTCCAAGGGTAGCCTGTCATGAATCATCCGCCTGCCTCCATTTGCCCAAGCTCACTGAAACAAAATCGGCTCCAAGTTTGGACACCGTTAAGCCATGTTGGGCTTCCCGACCAAAAACAGGACACACGGCACATTGTCCGGTTCCTTTTGTGGGGCTCCAACCGGCTCAATTCCAGTTGGGTGTGACTCACTCCTCTTTTGGAGCTGGCCACCCTCTTTTTGTGGTTTTGAGGAAAACCACGAGGAAAACCGGTACACCATTTTTGGGGGTCCAACCGACAAACCCAGTTGGAGAGATTATAGGAGTTTGCCCCAGTTTGTGAGTTGATGCGCGTTTACCGTTATCTGTAAAACGAGTCCTTGTGCATTGACTGTCTTGAACGCAAGGCCGCAATGAAGAAACGACATGGGCATCTCTTACAAAAGGGTTACTTGGATATTGTTAGCCTGCTTAGGTTATAGGTTGTACGTTACATGCATTGGACAAGTTGTTGATGACCTTTGTGTGGTTATGACTCACAAACATGGTCCTCTTGGCATTTCCCAGCCATACACGTAGACTGATGTAGACTTTTTGTGCTGGGACCTATGACATTACCCCCCACTTTTGGCCAGGTCTGTGTCAATCCCTTTGGCTGCCCATCCCTCGAATGCGCGCGGGAACGCGCCGCCATGGGCCAAGCCAACTGCAGCTGCAAAGGCGTTAGTCGGAGGCCAAGACGCATGGTTGATCAGCCGGTCCTTTGCACGGGATTGGTTGATCAAAAGGTCCTTTACATGGGATGACCATTGGTTGGACAACCACTAACATATGATATTTCCCACGTGGGAAATGTGACCCGTCGTCATTTGGGGGCCAGGGAGATTGATCAACCCCACGGCTAGACCAGCAACCGAGGTGGGGATCACCATCTAGTCACTTACCAGCCAGCAAGAGAGCAAAATGGCAGTTTGCAATCAACAGCCAGAGGTGTCATAAACCTCCCTTAACAGAGCTATGGACCCCCCCCTTTTATTCAGGTCTTGGACTTATTGTAGATTGCAGATGCCATGCTTCAGAGGGCATTAAATGTAGAAATGGATGTAGGTTGACCTGTTAATTTTTTGCTTCAAACAAAATGCCAGAGATGGACCCTTTGGAGATCTGATTCCAATAGGAGACTCCTCGAAGGGTTGTGTGTGTGTGTGCGGAGTGGCAGATTACCCTGCCACCAGACAGTTGCAGGGGGCACGGCGCCTGATTTCCAAGCCGTGCCAACGAAGCTACGGAAATCGGGTGGAGGAGATGCTGGACGCAGCATCTTGTACCTGCTTCAGTGATTCTGAAAGTCCTTTTGGCCCCCTTGGTTGCGGCGCTGTTTGTGCTTCTTGTTCTTTCGGGTAACGTGTTCGCTGCTAGAGGGAAGCCGAGTGCATTGCGAGCCGAAACTTATGCATGAAGAACCTTATCCAAGCCGAAACTTGCCAGTTGTACTCGAAAGATTAGCACCCTCCATCTGGAGTTTAAGTGTGTACACCCCATTCGTGGGGAATCCTCGCGTGTACCCATCGTGTGACCCCGGGCCGACTCTGTCGGAAAATTTGACCTCAACGCGCTTATCATAGATCAGCGGAATTTCACATTTAACCAGGAACGAGGTTTCACTAAAGGGAAGACAGCCGTCAGATCATAGCTAAGTCTCACAATTGCTGCTGTTGGCTGCATGACCGCGTGTTGATCTGTGCTTGGCTTGAACTTGCTTTGACTTGCATCTTGTCGGATTCGATTCTCTCAAGATTGAGGTGTCGCGGTTTTGAGTTTGGTGTGCCGCCATGTCTCGACGGGATGATCGTGACAGATCCAGAACTCGGCGCAGACGGGACCGGAGTCCGTCCCCTCAATCTCGCAAAGCACGCCGACGTGAACACAATGACAATCAGGTCTCGGAGGTCATGGATTGGAACAACTTGGTATCCTGGCAACACAATTCGGGCTACAACTCCAACAATTTTCCGGTGATGCCAGGCAAGTATCAATCGATCCCAAACCCCACGCAGCAGATCCAACATTCGCCGGTCAACTACATGATGCCGGTTCCTCCAGAGCCCACGCCAGCGAAGTTCATGACGCCCGTGATGCCACCACCGGTCACTTCTTCCCAAGCTTCACCATCGCCTGGGCACCCAGCTGCGCTACCAGTCCGACCTCAGAAACCATGGCTTACACCACCGGGTGACTGGACACCTGGAGACGGCATGCTAGACATCAACCAGCTCTACAACTTCAGCCTGCCCATGACGGTTGCCAACACCCCGCACAAAAACCTGCGTGACATGTCCGGCATGGACATCCGAGACGTTCGCCTGGTTCAGGTCATTCACGGGGGCATCACTAACTGGCTACTCCGACCATTTGCTCACGGCAGATTCGTGACGTGGGAAGGCTTTCGCACTCGCACCGAGGCCCTACTTTGGAGTACCTGTTCCAAACTACTACGACGATCACAGTCGATCAACCTGCTTACTTTGGAAAAGGACCTGGCCAGCTCACTGGGGCTCAACCTTGACGACTTCAACCAGCGTATCAAAGTTCATGACCATTTGGCCAACTTTGTGCTTCAGTTTCTTCAGCAGCACCACGCGACTCTCACGCCCTCTACCCAAGCGGAAGACATGGTCAAGAAGTTCAATGATCTAAATCGAGCTCATGAGTTGCTCCAGGCTCAGTATTCGGCATCGCTACGCGCTTCGACTTCCCCTACGGTGCCAACCCAGAAGGATGATGCAGAGTTGGTTACACCACCACCGACCAATCACACACAATCTTCGTCACCGACCAGCTCCCTACCTACGGTCAGTGCAGCGGCCCTGGATGGCAAGTCGTTTGATGGCGCAGTGCAACCCAGAATCATCCAGTCTCTTCACGGACTTTCTTCACCGTCTTCCAAGCCGGCGGCGTCACAGTTGCTCACCATGCACAGCACGCCAGAGGACGTCATCAAGTACTACACATGGACTAGTGATCAACTACGCCTGTATCTCACGCAATCGCCCACTACCACTACTTTGGCGTCATTGATCAAGTGGGCCAATCACCCATCCCGTCTCAACGGCAACAAGTCCTTGGAATCCATGTCGACCCAGCTCTTTCAGGAACGCATCCCAAAAGGAGACGCACCTACGTTTGGGGCGATGGCGGCTTTGTGGGGACTGGGGCCTGGCTACCTCACCAAGCTCACTGACAAGGCGTTGTGTCACCTCATCGTGACTGCCCGCGTATTCACAAGGTGAGCAGTTACCTTCGTTCACTTATGAGCCCGGAGTGGCAGTTGTGTCATGATTGATGAACGGTTCAAAACTTGTCCGTCCTCTTCTTACTCTGCACTTGTTTGAGCATGTGCGTGTCTTTGCTTGCGTTGTGAATTGCTTGGTGCTCATTGACGCTTGCATTCCTGTCGCCGCCACATTGTAGATTTCATTGGTTGCATGTTCACCATGTTGGCTGAGCTTCGCCGCTGTGGAATCTATGATGATGTTGCACATTGGCATTCCTTAGATACTTTTCTGCACTCGTTGACAATGTTCTCTACGTGCTGGCAATACTGCTTTCCTGGACTTCCACCACCGTCGATACCAATAGATGAATATGAGTCAGTTGAGCGACTACCTTGGCTGTGCCTTATCCTGGAAGTGCTAGTTGTGGTTCGGATCGCACTTCAGATCCCGATTCACTCCATGTCGCAGTCTTACCACACTGTGGCCAACAGGTATGAACTTCACAGGTGCCGGTGCACTGCCTATCTCTTGATCAGTTTTTTGCAGCGTCTCGTTTCTCAAGACTATGGGTATGTCCCGCCGTTCTTCGAGGTTCTTCACTTCTACAAGACGTCACTGTTGTGTGAAATCATGCACTCCACTTTTGCGGATACAAGACACCTGCGATCACTACGGACACGTTTCCCGGACCTCTATGACTTCATTCACATTCAGGATCCAGGTCACCATCAACAGCCATGCGTCTACATCAGACTTTCTCCATGGCACAGTCCATACTACGTTGGAGCAACTGATCAGGATGTTCTTCGACGAGAACACTCGCGCAGTCGCAAATTTCTGCAACTGCTTCGGGGACGCCATGCCTTCTTTGAACGTGCACTTCATTACTGGAAGCGATCCAACACTTACTGGCTTTTCTGTGCCATTCCGGTTGAGATCAAACTTCCCATTTGCTCGGTTTGGGTCCAGGAAAGCAAGTGGCAATACTTGCTACGTCCGCATTTGAATGCTCCCTGGGTACATAGACTTCTTCGGAAAATTGGCTTCCGTGAGCGTCTGGTTGACTTTCGGCGTCATTCGTTGTCATCGCCCACCTCACTCTCGCTACACAAACGCTTCCGACGACGACTACATCCGGATCTTCAACGGCAATTACGACCTGAAATGTTGGATGACATTCAAGCACATTAATTACTCCACTCTTTATCAGCTGGGATCCAACACAGGTGCGTCGTTTCAGGCTATGCGTGACTTGCTGTCGGCGGCTTTTCCACCTAGCCTACTCAGCTCTACTACTTCCTACGACTCTCCGTCTTCGTCAACGAGCCTTTTCGTTCTAAGGCGCAGAAGCTCCTCGCCCAGGTTATGCACAAACGACAACTTCAGTCACCAAGCACTTTGACACAACTACTTCTCCCACCTCTACATGTACCGAATTGGAAAGCTCAGCTTGGCACATGGTTGCAACGTTGGGTTGCTTCGCATCGTGACTTGTTTCCCTCCTTATTTCTTCCAAAGATCCGTGTGGTGGAAACTCGCAGTGCTACCTTGGGGGACAGGATCTACAACTACCGCACATGGCAACGCAGGTGGACTCCTGACATGTCTTTCCCGTGTCGCTGTTCAGACATTGATGACCACCTTGTCGTAATGGTAGATGAGTTCTCACGCATCAATGCAGACATCGACATTGACATCATGACCGCGTCCATGAAGGATCAGTATTTTGGCGATGTTGACATGCTACATCAGCGTTTTACCACACAGCTTCGCAAACTAGCTCGTCGGTGGCATGTACATGGAGCTAGTCTCCTCACTGATCTACGTCCTGTTCTGACTCAGTTGATTGATGCACACCGCTCCAAACTTCATGACCACGCTCACTGGACATCCGAATCACTACAACGTACCGTGGTTTCTCTGTCCTCGTGGGTTGTAATCCCAGCGGATCATTTTCCCTCTCGTGCACATGTGATTTGTCCTTCGTTGTTTGCCATTCTGATGCACAAGACCTTTTGCTCGGGAGAAGTCTTTTCGCTGTGTCGTGAGTCTGCAGCATCTTTTCGCTCAGAAGTGGTCACTACGATACCTCCTCTCCTACATCAGCGTTACGCGTGGGGACTTCGACTCCAGGCGCCGTTGCCCACAGCCCGCATCCTTCCCAAACCGACCAAGGACTGGCAGAAAGCAAGACCGATCAAAGTCACCTTTCCAGACATACCAGGTCAGCTTTCGGTTCAGGAGCTTGTCCAACAGCTTTGGGATGCGCTGTCACAGGCAGATCCCGCCGAGTACATCCACCTTGTGTCCCAGGACCTTTCCGGTTTCTTCACACCCATCCCCACGGAGCGTTTCCATCAGGCACTACAGGTGCTTCTTCAAGTAGTTGGTCTCCGCCGAACTTCACAATGGTCGGTGTACGAATTGAAGTCGGATCATCGACGCCGCATGTTCAAAGGAAAATGGCGCCGTCAAACTAAGGTTCCTCGAACCTTCCGTGAACAAGATCTTCGATGCCTTCTTGACTTTGTCATTGATAACAGTCACTTCGAGATCAATGGCTATTTGTTCCGGCAAGAACGTGGAGTCGCTATGGGATCACCTGCAGCACCCCCACTCTGCAATCTGGTTGCCACGGTTGAGGACTTTTTCTGGCACCAAAAAATGTGCTCTCTACGATTTCGCATGCCCGATGTCGGGGTGATCTGGCACGAGCGCTATGTCGACAATCGCTTCATCCTGCTACGTGATTCTGCCCCGCAATCACCGGTTCTCATGAATTTTCTTTCCCTGGAATTTTATCGACCACCAGTGATGCTTGAGTTTCAGAATGATGACAAAGTGGTGGGCTACCTATGTGATTCATCGTCCAGGACTATTACACCACAACTACCTGATCATCCTTCTCAGATCAAAGGGATCCGGAGTGCCAATGATCAGATTTACTTACTCTTCGTGGTCATCCCGCTCGTGGCTCATTGTACGTGGTGCTCAACCTGCGGTTCAGCAACAACTTGGACTTGACGCTCTCAAACGCCTTTATGAAGCCAAAGGTTTCGATCCGCATCTCCTTCGTGATGTTCGGCGACGACTCGTGACAAAATCTGCACGCTGCCTTGTTGCTGTGTTGCTTGTGGTGTTTCCTTGCGATTGCTTGTCGGTGCGTTTTGATGTGTCCTTCATGTATTTGCGTGCAGCCGGCTCGGATGTGTTGGCCTCTTGCATGGCGGCGCCCCTCATCACTTGAGCATGGCGGAGTATGTTGTTAGTAGCCTACTACGTCCAGACGGCACGGTCCAAACCACAAGCCAAGTGACGCTGGACCACCTTCCAAACTTCATCAATGGCACTGAGATGCAGCTCTTTGTCCAGACGCACGGTCTTGTACATCAGCACAATGTGCAGGCGCACAGCTCTTCACGTGGTGTTCAAGCACTTAGCTCATCTACCAACGTCAGAGCGGTGCGCCATCATGCAATCGGGAGGCGTTCCCGCTCTCCTGTATCCCGTCGTTCCCGGGTCAGGCTCACACCGGGTCCACAAGGGATGTCTGAGGATGAAGGGGACTGGGGAGAATGGACCCGCGATGGTCGTCGCGCTCATGATGATCAGAGGAGACCTCGATCGCCGTCACTGCCGCCTGCTCACCTCAGGGTACCCATGAACCAGATTGAGTTGCTTCATCTCCCTGTTCGCCAACAAGTTCAATCCTTGGGCAGCCATCGTTTCACGCTCCGCACTGGCTGTCGGATTGAGGAGATTGCCATCCGGATTGATGATGTTCTTTACTACACGTTGCCTTGCATTGCCACCTTAGAGTTTCCTGAGCCTGACAAGTGGAAGAAATCTTGGGAGACGGTCTACAGGAGCCTCATGCCGCATCGCCGCAGCATTATCGAGGATGAGCAGCGGGTGAAGTCCGTCTCGGAACTGCCATTTTCTCCATTGCCCCATGGCAACCCAGGCCCCTGGACGGAGCATGTAGTCAGGGAGATTTCCAGTGAATTCAAGATCTCCCCGGACTCCCTGCCTTCACAACTCATTGTTCAGCTTGGCATTTGCGAAGAGGGCTGGCCCTACATTCGCAAGACCAAACGGACGTATCACCAATTCCTGCCCGACAAGAAGAACGCCAGGAAGAACCTCTTCGGGATCCTCTTCTCGTTCGAGCCACGTCGATTGCTACCTGATAAGCATCGCACTCAGTCGAACTCGCCGTTTTTCTGGGCCCACAATACCAATATGCATGCTGCCATCAACATTCTGCGAGATGAGGAGCTTGTCAGACCTTCGAAATGGCAGATGCAGCCTCTCCCCAATCGCGACTACACGAACTGGAACGAAGTGTTGCTGCCTCCGATGGGTTTCTTCTGCAGAGGCAGCCTGCAGTCTCATGACGCGGCAGTCAAGGCAGCAGCCCAGTTCGCGGGAGTGCACAGCGACCGCCCCATATGCATCGGTGGATCTGCAAGACTCCGCCAACCTCATTGCACTATACCCCGAGGAGGCACGTACGCCGACATAGCCGCCTCCCACTACTATGATTGCATTCATGCCAAAGATGGCAGGTGGAAACTCCGCTCATCTATTGCGGTTCCCAGCTACGTGGGGATGTTCTGGTGAGTCCGATACCTCCTTTTGCACTGGCCCTCCGTGGTTTGTGTCCATGTTTTCATGGTATCCATCATGACGCTCCTCTTCCGGAAAAAGCGTGTGGTGTTGCTGCATGATTGTGTATTGGCGCTGCTTGTTGCATGTTTGTCACATTGCTTGCTGCTTCCGCAGTTTGAGTTGCCCACTGATTGACGCACCATTCCTTTTCCAGCCATATTCTAGACTGGTATGGATCATGGTGAATGTCGGCTTATGCTGCACGCCATCTCGTCGCAGATCAGTATTCTTGTGGCTGGACTCCAACGACGCGAGGGTCAGCAACGGCATCCGCAGCCGCCGCCTCCGCCATCAGCACCTGACGGGCAACCACCGCTGCCACCTCCACCGACATCGGCACCTTCGTCCTTGCTGGCCCCATTGGTCCGATCAACTCATCCAACGGCACCCATCACGCTGGTGGCCACTTCAGACATCCGGATGGAACCAGCCGGTCACGTTAATCCGGTGAGTGTCAGCACTTCCAGGGAACGCAGACGGAGAAGAAGATCCAGGCACCGTGACCCTCATCGGCGTCGGTCACGCAGCCGCAGCCACCACAGGCATCCTCTTGGTCGCCCTGCCCACACTGGTTCCACTTCTGACTACCGCACTTTCATGCCAAAGCCCCTCCCCGGCAGTCAAGGCCATGGGACAACCAGCGGCAAAAGGTCCTCAGCACACCGATGCACACCAGGTCATGCTAGCATGAGTTGTTTATGTTGTGCCGCAGCCTTTCTTGCTTGGGTTGGTCTTGCAGTGATTTCATTTACCATGCGGCTGTCTGTGGAGTTCGTGAACAACCTGGTGGCGGTACTCAATGTCCTCGCACCCCAAGTTGCTACCGCCCTGGACACCCTGAACTTTGCCCTGGCGTCAGAGCGAAACCCGCAGTCCGATACCCGGGTGTCTTGTAGGGCTCCACGGAATTCCAGGCATGGACTACGCCCTCGCATCATCACGGAGCGCATCTCGTCCGATCGGTCTCGCACCCCCACTCGCATCCGAACCCGGCCTATGGATACTTCTTCTACCTGGTATATACCTGCACTTTCCCCCCCTCGTGATGCACATCGGGACGCTACTGAAGGCAATCCTGGTCACCGTCCGGAGACAATGTTGGATCGGTTACCACCGCCAAGACCCCTTGCTCCTCATCTCCCACGCAGCGATCGTGCACCAGGACAAGCATCGCCTACCACGCCTGATTCGGATTCGGATGGTTCAGTGCGCCCACACCCAGGCGCTTCATCGTTCCGTCCATCTCCTACGGTGGTTCATGGACCTCGCAAAATTGCGAAATTGCCTGTGCCATGGCGGGAGCGTGCTCATGCCATCATGAGTACTCAAATGCAGTTTTTGTATGGCCTCAGTATTCAAGTGGTTTGCCCTGCTACACTCTCCAAATTGCGAACCAAAGTTATGCAAGCAGCTTGGGCCACCGAGTTTTACAGTATGTCACCACATGTTACACTTGCTTTGCTTCTTCCAGTTCAGTGTGACCCTTTCTTTGCGCACGAGTACTCCACACTTCGGGTACTTTATAGGTATGCCACCAACGCACAGTTGCAACGTCTGCAGCATGTTGCACAGATACCCGCTCCACCAGCTCAAGATGGTCCAGCTAGAGTAATTCACAGCATCCTTAACGGACCCTTGGCAGAACCAGCAACTCGTTTGTTTGCTCCAAGGCAACGTGAACGACAAGGAACAATGGCAACACGACATGCGTGAAGCTTGGAGACAGCACCTGCTATTACGAGCAACGCAACGGACGCATTATGCCGGTGTGGATAATGCAGATCGTCACCGAACACTTTCTTATCTTGAAATTTTGCAACAACGCGCGCAACAGATAGAGGTAACTGACATACCTGCGCAACTTGCAATACTGCGACGTGCCCTTGCTGGTGGTTTACTCACAGAAGACAGGATCACACAGCATAAGCAGAAAGCACACGCACAAGATGTGCCTTGTGAGTGCGGCCATGGGACAGCCACGGTTTTGCATTACACTTGGACATGTCCGAAATATTCGCATCTGCGCCAGACCTTTTTGCAGCTTTGCCCTGATGCGCCTAATAGTTTACCTATGTGCACCCAGTAGTCGGGGATTATTGTCAAGACCTCACCCCTCTCTTTGGATGCTATTGCTGCTTTACACCAAATGTTTATTGATATTTGGCAATGCCGAATTCGCACTTGGTATGGAGTTGATGAACCACAGCGCCCAACGCCTGACCCTGATCCTCACGAACCTCCCGAATTGGCTCCAACCAATGCAATAGTCAACGGACACCTTGTGGCAGTGCGGCCCCAAGGCGGTTATTGGTGTCAGCGTTGTGGCAAGTACACCAGCAACGCTAAACATTTGAGACTCAAGATTACAAAGACCGTATGCGCTTTTGCGCACCTCTCCGATGATCAACTACTTGCGCAAGAAGGGCATCGTGGTAATCCTAATCAGATTGCAGAAGCCCGAGCCAACCTTGAGCGCAAATACAATGTACATCGACATCAACTTGTATGGAATGAGAAGTTTGGGAAAATCCCAGGCTCTCCAGAAGAGGGTCTTTTGCATTGCACTGTTTGCAACCGCAGATGGAAGTGGAAAGACCGTCTTAACAATTTGCCTCGGCAACAATGCACTCCTGCAAATGCAGTGGTTGCATCAGCTTCTTCTGATGCCGCGCCAGGACACAATGTACAGCTACTTTTTCGACATGGAATCGGATGACACCTCTTTTGGGGAGTTTCAGGCCTATATGTCCTGATACTCCTACCAAATTCCTTTCTTTCATGGACCTCGTGAACTTCTACAGGAATTCACCATTGCCCTTCGCAATGTACATCTTGAGCCGTTCACGGCATGGACACAGGCTGAACTCGATGAGATGGTCAGACGGAAAAAGGACAAGGACTCCAGGCCCACCTACAAGACCATTGCCCGTTTCCTTCAGAAGCCCACCGAGGAAGTCAAGCAAGCCTGGAAGGTCTACCAGCAACTTGAAGCTCGCGCTTAGTGCACCGTGCATCATGAGAGCGAAAGGCTCCCTGAGGGTTGCAGTGCATTCCGTGAACATTGCAGATTGACGATATGGTTTGAATTGCAGACATGGCAGATCGCATGATCCTTGTCTCACTTGCTTTCTTGACATGGTTGGCTTCCTTTGCAGTAAAGACATGAATGACATTCATGACATCTCTGACATTGAGGGCATTGGTGGCTGGCATGGAAGTTGTTGATGACATTGATATCATGCATGGCAGGGCTGCTACCGCGTTCGTCTCTTCGACTTGCGGGTTTGAGTGTTCAAATCATGTTGGAGCAAGATGTGCAGACATTCATAACTTGGACCCATGGAGCGCAGCCGACGTGGTTACAGTTTCACGGGCCTGGTACATTGCCTGACAGACCAGTTCGATTGACTGCTTCACCTCCAACCCCGCCACGGTTTCCAATACTTCTTCCACCTCCACCTCCTCCACCTCCTCCACCACCACCACCACCACCCACCACCGGTGATTCTTCACCCACAGTTTATGCCCTCATTGCGAGCTTCCTCGAGCCCCTCTCCTCGAGGACAGTCATGCCCGGCCACCATGAGCTCTCAGCGCACACGCCGCTCTGTTGGCAACACTGACCAGTTCCGTGATGATGATCTACGCAGTCTCACGCGTTCTCCAAAACGCTCTCGAACAGCATCCGCCTCTGTCATGCGGAGATCTCGGCGACCCTTCACTGTGTTCCCTTCGAAACGGGCTACTCGTCCATCACGGTCGGCATCGACAAGTTGCAAGCATTACTGTCATGCTTTTATACATCCTGGACGGAAGTGTCTTTCTCCCTGTGCTCGTCGCCGACCAGGACATTACCATTGCAGGTGTGTGCGACATCAGCGGCGGTGAATCATAGTCGTCGCACACTACTGACTTCGTTGATTCGTCCTGCCTTCAGTTTGAAAATTTGCCTTGCATTGCGTTGCTTAACACATTCACATTGCAGTCAAGGTTGTCATGGCATGAGTGTTTCGCCGCAGATCCCTTGGCTTTGCACTTCCTTTCAACAGCACTGTGACGACGCATTTGGCTGTCATGTACCCGCACTATCTTGAGTACCACATCGAGAGAGGCGTGGAGTGGATTCGATTTTACACACCGGGCCCGTGGCAACCTGTGGCCACAGCTACACTGGGACGAGCCCCGGACTACGCTTCCACGTATCGGGAGTGGCGCAAGTCATATCACTTTGACGTGTACTTGCCCGCAGACAGCACCGGGGGGACTGCAGCGGACCCCAATGTCATGCCCGTTTCGTACGTGTCATATCACATGTGGGAATTCCGAGTCTGGAACACGCGAGGTTATCAACGCCTTGGCGTTCCACGACCAACCATTGGATCGACGGAGCTCGTGAATGAAGAAATTACTTCCTCGTCGGGGTCTTCAGTCCCGGATGGTGCGTGGCGGGAACCTTCTCCCCCACCGAGCTATGATCCTAATTTTGATTGGAACGAGTCGGATTGATGCTTGAGCAACATGTTGGTTAAACCGATGCGCTTGCACCTGATTTGATTGCTGCTTCAAGTTGGGTTGTCTTGGCTTGTGTTGTGCTTTGCATGTTTTCGCCGATCCTCTTTTGCCTCAAAGCGGCTTATTTGGTTGGTATGTTCAATTCCACAATATGTGGCACTGCAAGATGGTCCCTACCACGCTATTTTGAGTACGACATCGTCAATGGCCCTGCGAGCACAAGTGTTGAATGGATTCGAGTCTATGTACCCGGTCCGTGGCAACCAGTCGCCGACTCCACCTTGGGACCGGCTCCGGATGACACAACAACCTATCGGAAATGGCGCAGGTTCTACGACTTCGACGTGTATTGGCCCAGTGACAGCACGGGAGGCACCACTATGGCTCTGTTTCTCAGCCGGTCTCGTATGCATCCTTTTGCACATGGCAATATCGTGACTGGGTTACCAGAGGATATCAACGGCTCGGCCATCCGCGCCCAAACATTGCGCGTCCAGCTTTCGCTTCGGGATCGCCAGACCTCATGTACGCTGGGCTGTCTTCTTCGTCGGCATCCTCGGATGGTGGCTGACGTTCGTCCTCGCTTTCCATGATCTTCAGTTTGATTGGGCGAGTGACTTCGACACCTGAGTCGCGCCTTGCTACAAACCGCGACGTTCGGCGCTGCATGTTCTGTGAGTGTTTGCTTGCATGTTTGTTGATATGTTGCCTGTGGTGCTTGTAGTCTGCAGCCGTGTACCTCTCGATTTTGCATCTAGGGTTTGAGTTGTCATGCCGTGGCTGGAGTGGTGCCCGGATCCTCAACAACCAGATGCTCAATGGGTCAAGATTTTTCATCCGGGATCATGGACTCCACAAGATGAACGTGATGATCCGCCTCCGCCTCATGCGTACAGAGAGTGGAAGGAGTTCTATGCCCCAAATCGGGCAGCCCACCAAGAGCATTTGGTACAAAAGGGACTGGGCCACCGAGGGCTACCGGCGTGTTGCAGCCCCTGAAGCTGATCACGGCTTCAATTCGATGTCCTCTCCAGATCAACATAGCGTGGCCACGCAATCTTCGGCTTTGTGTATGTCACCGCAAATGTTGAATGCGATTCTTAGATCATCGGATGCCTCGGCTTTCTCTACTGAGGATCTCACTCGTCTTCAAGATGGGATCTGTCAGCAACTGTCGGATCGCGCGCGGCAGGCGTCCCATCAGCACCAACCAGTACGTGCTTCTCGTGGAGTTGAACGATCCATATCTCCCCCCGACCCAACCATGCAGCTCCAACAACAAGGAGAAGCCTATCTTCGAGCTAAACGATGAATAGACTGATATTCTGTGTTCCATTGGTTGGGGGGTTTGGTGGGTATCTAGGGTTTTGCCTTTGGCCTGGCCGAAAGAAAGGCCCTGAATTGATCCACATGTTGCGGCAATAGTCAGGGGCCTTTCTCGCGCGCCTTTTCTTTTTAGCGGGCCTGGGCTTGCCCGCTTTTCAAAACGAATGCCCCATGCGTGTGAGAGGCTGCAGCCCAGGGATGTCAAGGACTGCTTTTGGCAACTTGAGGCCTCTGATCATGTCCTGGTGGCCACTCCTGCCCTACCCTGTGGGCTAGCGCATGGAGACTCCCCAGCGAGTGGAAAGCAAGGCCGACTTTTTTTGATGTTCAAGAGCCAACGGCTATGATGCTTTGAGCCAGGCTTTTGGGCCTTCAATCTGCAAGGCCATGGAGCACAGGCACTGTGAAACGTCCCAGTTGGTAGTGGCGCCAGCAGGCGCAGCATTGCCCGTCGCCCTTCAGGTTTTGTGGATCAAAACAATAGTTTCCTTTGGCAGCATCGAGGTTGGAACCATTCCTGTGTAACAGCAAGTTGCGCCACTCGCTGCAGGCTAGCCGTTCTCGCCCAGCCAAATGAAGCACGCTTGGGTCGCGTGTTTGTGGGAAATGTGCTGGCAGACACCCAAGCTTCGCCGATCAGAAGCCCGTTTGCACCATGGGCTACCCTAAAAATTGCATCTCCAAAATAAGCCCTTCCTGCTAAGAACGCTTGGCTGGAGCAGTCGCCACTGCTTCTTGGCACACAAAAGGAATAGGCTTGCTTGGAATCATTGAACCAACGGGCTGTGAGCCTGGTAAAGGCCAAAGTGTATCATGAATGATGTGCAAAATCCTGGACAGCGATTTCATGGTTTCATGACAGCACGTGACACCCCATGGCATCACAGCGCAGCACATCCAGGCTGATCAAACATCCAAGCTTTTCGAAAACTGCCTCCTTGCCAATGGACAAGTTGTTGTTGTTAAATTGCCTGCGCTATCCACTTTGTATTTTGCCGCCCTCCCACCCACAGGCAGAAACAATTTTCATGACATTCAAATTCTGGAGCCTTGCAAATGAACGGTGTTGGACCGGGTTTGAGCCCTCACTTTGCCTGTGATGTGTAGTATGCGCTGTGATGTGGTGCGGTGTGATGTGATGTGTGGTGTGATGCGACGTGGTGCGGTGTGATGTGGCGTGATGTGGTGCGATGTGATGCTATGTCATGTGCTGTGATGTGATGTGATGAGCTGTGGTGTGATGAGACGCGGCGTGTCAAGATGTGATGTGTTGCGTTGTGATGTGCTTTGCTTGGCAAAGAAAAGGCACCACCAAACAAAAGGACTTTCCTTGGCCAATGAGCTGTTTGCTGCCTACTTGCATTTGGACCAAGCCAAACCAAATCTTGGCGCATCTAATCAAAACTGACCACAACTGTGCCTTGATCAGATTTGATCAGGTTTCATGTTCGTCGGTGTGGGGTTGGGACCAAGCAAAACCAAACCTGATCAGACCTGGTCAAGTCTGATCAAATCTGACCAGCACTGTGTTTTTGATCAAGCTTGATTTTGATTGGTTTGGGCCAAAGGAGACAGCAAACAGTTTATTGCACCAAGGGGGTTGCTGCTGTTGGGCCTTGAGTTCTGAAGATGAAGCAACTCGTTTTTTTTGAGCGGACACAGTTCAGTGTTGAGTTTCCGAGGTTTTGGACTGTTCACGCACAGGGTCTTCCTTTAGAGGAGTCAGGGTTTCAAAATGTTACCTTGTGATTCGCCTCGGCTCCCCTACCAGGAGGTACAAACACAGTAATGTGTTGTGCTGTGATGTGCTGTGATGTGATGTGGTGTGTTACGCTGCGCTGTAATGTGGCGCAGCGTGGTTTCAATTGCTGTGATGTGGTGCGGTATGATGTGATGGGATGTAGTGTGATGTGTTGTGACGGCGATGTGATTTGTGTTGATGTGTTTCGCTGTGATATGACGTGATAAAATGTGATATGATGTTGCCATGTGGTGCGGTGATGTGTTGTGTTGGAATGTGCTGCGCTGTGATGTGGTGCAGTGTGATGCGATGTGGTGTGGTGTGATCCGATGCGAGATAATGTTGCGTGACGTGATGGGTTGCGCTGAACTGTGGTGTGGTGTGATGTTGTTTGGTTTGGTGGTTTGGTGTAACGTGATGTGATGCAATGTGATGTGATGTGGTGTGAGTTGCTTTGATGTGATGTGTGCTGCTACACTGTAATGTGATGTGATGTGATGCGACGTGTTGTAATGTGGCATACAGTGATGCGCTGTGATGTCACGTGATGTGGTGTGGTGTAGTGTGATGTGATGGGTGTGATGTGATGTGTTTTGGCATGTACTGATAAGGTCATCTTAGGTGATGTGTTGTGGTTTTATGTGCCGTGATGTGATCTGGTGTGGTGTGGTGTGATGTCATGTGCTGCAATCTGATGCGATGTCATGTCATGTGATGTAGTGTGATGTGTTGCGATCTGGTGTGATTTGGGTTCATGTGTGTGTGTGTTGATGTGCTGTGCTGTTGTCTTGTGGTGCGTTGTGTTGTGTTGTGATGCGACTTGTCGTGTTGAGATGTGGTATGGCGGGATGGGGTGTGTTGTGATGCAATGTGTTGTGGTGTGGTGTGCTGTGGTGTATTGCGATGTGATGCGGCGAGGTGTCAAGTGGTGTGGTGCGGTGGGCCTAGTGCAAACAGCAACCTTTCAAGAAGGACTGGTGCAGAAGCACTCAGCCCTTGAGCTGGCCTTTGCAAGAAAACGGTTCAGATTGTCTAGAACTTCTTTTCGTGCACTATTGATGTGTTCATTTATTGTGCTTGGCACAAAAGCTAGTTTTTATTTGATTGTGATATTTGATTTTGATTTTGAACCAGGGCCCTATTATTAAATTCTATTGGAAACCGCCCTTCAATCGACCAATTTTCAGCAAAGTTGATCGAGACTGTCTGTTGGAAGAAAGAAAGGAAGGGCTGGGGAAAGGCGGCTGAAACCCAATTGTTTTGCGACACCGCATTCCGTTTATGATATTTTGTGACGAGCCCGAACGTTGCCATAGGTGTTTGTGACGAGCGCAGGGGTTACATAGGTGTTTTGTGACGAGTCAGCCCCGTGACATAGCATTTTGTGACGAGTTCGGTCCCGATTCTTCACAAAACATGGTTTGACCAAAAAATGGTGCATTCTTCACAACATGGCCGGCTGACTGAACCCTACGCTTTGTGACGGATTGTGTCCCAGTCAGTCACAAACCCTTTCGGAAATCCCGAAAATTATTAAAATCTTTCGCGGGCGGTTGAAGAATGTTGAAGAGCTCTCCACCTCCGCTACTATTTGTGACGGATGAGGTCCCCATTCTTCACAAACAAGAGGTGTTGGGGATTTGTAAGGATATGTTTTCTTCAGCCCTTCACAAAACGGACCTTTCAAAATACAGTCTTCACAAAACGTGACGTACAAACAAAGAAGATTTCCCAATGGCACCCTCACAAAATGACGGGCAGGCTGTCACTAAACCTTTTTTGTTCAGGCTTTGTTGGCTTGCTGCGTACAATCTGGAGTGCTTCGGCCATTTGGGACCCCTTGTTGCCGCAGTCGTCTGGCTGCCCGATACCGATGCCTAGCTGCACGGCTTGGACGCTCGACAAGTAGCCGAAGTTGGTTGGGATCCTCGTGGTGTTGTTTACAGCATTTATTAAGTTTAGGGCCCTCCTTCAATATCGAAATCAAATATCACAATCAAATAAAAACAAGTGTTTGTGCCAAGCACAATCAATGAAACCATGAATAGCGCACGAAAAGAAGTTCTACACAATCTGAATCGTTTTCTTGCAAAGGCCAGCTCAAGGGCTGAGTGCTTCTGCACCAGTCCTTCTTGAAAGGTTGCTGTTTGTTCTAGGCCCACCGCACCACACCACTTCACACCTCGCCGCATCACATCGCATTACACCACAGCGCACCACACCACACCACAACACATTGCATCACAACACATCCCATCCCGCCATACCACATCACAACACCACAAGTCGCATCACAACACAACACAACGCATCACAAGACAACATCACATCACATCATCACACACACACATGAACCCAAATCACACCAGATCGCAACACATCACACTACATCACATGACATGACATCGCATCAGATTGCAGCACATGACATCGCACCACACCACACCAGATCACATCACGGCACATAAAACCACAACACATCACATAAGATGACATTTTCATTACATGGCGCCAAAACACATCACATCACACCCATCACATCACACTACGCCACACCACATCACGTGACATCACACCGCATCACTTTATGCCACATTGCAACACAACACATCACATGGCATCGCAGTGCAGCAACACAAATCATATCACAGCAAGCCACACCACACAAAATCGCAACACAACATATGACGCCGCAACCATCACAGCACAGCGCATCACAACACAATACATCACCACATCACATGACAACATCTTATCACATCATATCACATCATATCACATCAAGCACGTCGCATCGCCGTCGCAACACGTCACACTACATCACATGAAATCACATTACGCACCGCACCGCATCACGGCAAATGAAACCACACCGCGCCACATCACAGCGCAGCGCAACACGCCACATCACAACTTTACAGCGCGTCACGGCACAAACGCACACACACACATCTGTTTGTACCTCCTGGTAGGGGAAGACCCTATACATGAACATTCCCAAGCTCAGCAAAACTCATCACTGGACCCTGTCAACTCGAAAAACTCGAATAGTTCCATCTTCAGAACTCAAGGCCCAACAGCAGCAAGCCCCTTGGTAAAATAATCTGCTTGCTGTCTCCCTAGGCCCAAACTAAGCAAAATCAAGCTTGATCAAAACACAGTGCTGGTCAGATCTGATCAGGTTTGATCAGGTCTGATCAGATTTGATCGGCCTGGTCAGATTTGATCTGATTTGGTTTTGCTAGGTCCCAACCCCAAACCAAAGAACATGAAGCCTAATCAAATCTGATCAAGACACGGCTTTGGTCAGATTTGATCAGGATGCGCTAAGATTTGATTTTGCTTGGTCCAAACGCAGCTAGGCAGCAAACAGCTCATTGGCGAAGTGAAGTCCTTTTGTTTGTGGTGCCTTTTTTTCCAGGCAAAGCGCATCGCGACGCAATGCATCACATCAACACATCGCATCACACCACACCACACCACATCACGTTACAGCGTACCACATCTTGACACACCACATCACATCACACCACAGCTCATCACGTCGCGGCAACATATCACATTGCAGAACATTATAGCATCGCATCACACCGCATCACATCACACCGCATCACACCCACACCCCCTCACATCACACCAATTAAATTGTACCGCACCGCATCACATCACATCACAGCACATACTACACATCACACCGCATCACATCACACCGCATACTACACATCACAGGCAAAGTGAGGGCTCCAAAACCCGGTCCAACACCGTCCATTTGCAAGGCTCCAATTTTTGAATGTCACGAAAATTGTTTCTGCCTGTTGGTGGGAGGGCGGCAAAACACAAAGTGCATAGCACAGGCAATTTAACAAAAACAACTTGTCCATTGGCGAGGAGGCAGTTTTCGAAAAGCTTGGATGTTTGATCAGCCTGGATGTGCTGCGCTGTGATGCGACGGGGTGTCTCGTGGTGTTATGAAATCATGAAATTGAGTGGCAGGCCGACATGGCCACCCTGGCGCTGTCCAGGATTTTGCACATCCTTCATGACACACTTTGGCCTTTACCAGGCTCACAGCCCGTTGGTTCAATGATTCCAAGCAAAACTATTCCTTTTGTGTGCCAAGAAGCAGTGGCGACTGCTCCAGCCAAACGTTCTTAGCAGGAAGGGCTTAGTTTGGAGATGCAGTTTTTAGGGTAGCCCATGGTGCAAACGGGCTTCTGATCGGCGAAGCTTGGGTGCCTGCATGCACATTTCCCACAAACATGCGACCCAAGCGTGCTTCATTTGGCTGAGCAAGAACGGCTAGTCTGCAGCGAGTGGCGCAACTTGCTGTTACACAGGAATGGTTCCAACCTCGATGTTCATAGTAAGGCTGCCAAAGGAAACTATTGTTTTGATCCACAAAACCTGAAGGGCGACGGGCAATGCTGCACCTGCTTGCGCCACAACCATCTGGGACGTTTTACATTGCCTGTGCTCCATGGCCTTGCAGATTGAAGACCCAAAAGCCTGGCTCAAAGCATCATAGCCGTTGGCTCTTGAACATCAAAAAAAGTCGGCCTTGCTTTCCACTCGTTGGGGAGTCTCCATGTGCTAGCCCACAGGGTAGGGCAGGAGCGGCCACCAAGGACATGATCAGAGGCCTCAAGTTGCCAAAAGCAGTCCTTGACATCCCTCGGCTGCAGCCTCTCACACGCATGGGGCATTCGTTTTGAAAAGCGGGCAAGCCCAGGCCCGCTAAAAAGAAAAGGCGCGCGAGAAAGGCCCCTGACTATTGCCGCAACATGTGGATCAATTCAGGGCCTTTCTTTCGGCCAGGCCAAAGGCAAAACCCTAGATACCCACCAAACCCCCCAACCAATGGAACACAGAATTGATGCGTCTTGATCATGGTACAAAAGGGTGCTTTCTCTTGCTCTTGCTTTCTTGTGTATTGTCTGGTTGTGCATGGTTGTGCATGGTGACTGTTTCTTTGCTAGCTGGATCGGAACCTGCGGTACGCCCTGTCTTTCACTTCGGCATGGACATCGAGGATGCAACTCAGCCGTTGGGCCGAACCGATGAGCAGCACCCATGGCTCGAATATTCAGTCTGGCAGGGTCAGGAGTGGGTGCGGATCTATACTCCAGGACCACCTCAGCTGTGGCACCCAGAAGAAGCAGTACCTGACCTACCAGACAACTCGTTTCGGGAGTGGAAGCGGGTAACTGATCCAATTGATGGGACTGGTGAGCCCAGTCAGGCATGGACAATTCGCGACTGGCAACATCAAGGTTACCAACGCATTCTTTCTCGCTTTGAGTCCTTCTCCACTCATCAAGCTCAGGATCAATCACTTGTTGACGTGCAGAATTCGGACTTCATCCGGGTCGAGGAGATGTTCACCTATGCCCCACCTATTTCTGACGGTGATCGCCCGACTGATTTGCACCTTCCTCCGGTCTTCTATGGTGGCACCCGTCATGCTCATCGTGGAGATCTTTCGTCCCCGTCTTCTGAGCGGCTTCGCGCAGCTTCGCGCTCTCCTCGCCGCTGGGGATATTTTGGTAGACGTTAGCATTGATGAGCCGATTGCGTGATCTTCCGACAGGAACAAAAGATTTTCGCCCTCACTGAGGGGCGCGTGTGTGCGGAGTGGCAGATTACCCTGCCACCAGACAGTTGCAGGGGGCACGGCGCCTGATTTCCAAGCCGTGCCAACGAAGCTACGGAAATCGGGGCTGGACGCAGCATCTTGTACCTGCTTCAGTGATTCTGAAAGTCCTTTTGGCCCCCTTGGTTGCGGCGCTGTTTGTGCTTCTTGTTCTTTCGGGTAACGTGTTCGCTGCTAGAGGGAAGCCGAGTGCATTGCGAGCCGAAACTTATGCATGAAGAACCTTATCCAAGCCGAAACTTGCCAGTTGTACTCGAAAGATTAGCACCCTCCATCTGGAGTTTAAGTGTGTGCGCCTTCTTTAGAGGTTGGATATTCCTGGCCCCCAAATGACGATGGGGAACTTGTCCCATTCAGTGAGAAATATAATATATTCTAGTGGTTTTCCCCAATGGTCATCCCATGTAAAGGACCTTTTGATCAACCAGTTCTTCGGGAGGGGAGCGAAGATCACCATTTTGGAGAAGGTGTACCAAACGTTGCCCCGAAGGTGCTGTAGGTGAAGCGCACTCGGGGACTTCTGTCCGAATAAAGACGTCCGGGGAGACGTCTAGTAGACTCTTTTAATGTCAGGTGTTAGTTGTTTTCCCCTACGAGGGCTTTGGCTTTCTTTGGGAGTTGATACTGTGCCATCGTCTGGTTGCTTTGAAGGTCCAGGAAGGCATCGCCCCATGGGATGCTGCTAGAATTTTCGGACGAGACTTCGGGCCGGAAAACATAAATTGATTTTCTTGGACCACTTGTGTCCGTTGGACTCTTTGACCGAGCCGTTTCCAACCCCCTTGGGCCAACCTGCTTGAATTTGCTCGGTGGGGGGGTCGCGCCCAAGAGGGACGTTGAATAATCCGGGCGGCGTCACATCACAACCATTGTAAACAAGGGAGCCCTCCGACTGAGGAAACTTTGGCTTGGATGAGAGTCCTCTCGCACCAGCATGTTGCACATGTTCCAGGAAGCCGCAATTTGAATAAATATTTGTAGATTTGAATGAATATGTTGTTTGTTTTGCCTTGTGGTTTCACAAGCAACCACTGGACATTCTTGGCAGGGGGCCCTCTGGTCTAGGGGAAGTGCCTACTTGCGCCCCGGAACAAAACCATCCTTAAGATCAAGTTGGGACAAATGTGAAGGGTTCCGTGCCCGTGCCAACCGCATCCGCCTCCTAAGATGCCCTCTTGGACAAATTCATGGCAGTGGTAAATGATTAGAACCAAAGTGAGACCAACGACAGCTATGCTACACCAACATGACGAAGAACATACGATTTGCCTGCTTCTTAGGGGCCTTTTTATCCAACTTGGCTGCGCCTGCGCGTGTGCCTGTGCCTGTGCCTGAGCCTGTGTCTGTGTCTGTGCCTCTACCTGTTTGTGTGTGTGTGTGTGTGTTTTTGGGAGTCCGCATCCCTATTTTGACACCTACCCATGTAGACGTAGGTTCTCCAATGAGCGCTTTAGAGTCCTCAGTTGAGATGTTCATGTCTTCCGACAGGTTGGCTTTGACCCCCAGATCCCAGCAGTTTTACCCAATCCGAGCATGCGTCAAACTAGGAGTACCTCCAAAATGGTTGCGTTCCTTTCCCTGTGAAGCGCACTTTTCCTTGCGAAACCAACCTGCAAAGGATGCAATGAACATGGCATTGGTTTCAAAGCACCCACAGCATTCGAATCATGTATTGTTGACCCCGGATTAATGCCGGATTAATAAACCCATCCTATCAATACGGGGTGTTCCCTCCAAAAGTGGTCTGAATCCCAAGGGGACACCCCCGGCAAAAAACATCTACCAAGGGTTCAACTTAGATCCAGGGTCAACATTAGGCCCTTGCAACAGCTGTTCTTCCCCCTGTTGGTCTGTTTCGTAATCTTTAAACACTCTTTGAATATTCTACAGGGGTGGATCCACGGATTCGCCACAAACCCAAACCGTTTTCTAGAAGTGTACCCCCCCACCCCCAAACAGAGGCAAGGCACCGGGTTACTGGGTGTCGCGCTTGAGGTAAGGAGTGCCTCGTACGCCCCGGCGGAAGTTTGAAATCGAGACAGACGAAGGTGTGAAATTGGGTTCCCCGCCCCCCTTTGCTTGGGATTCTTGGGAAACAGCCCTTTGATTGAAACAGGGGTCTCTAAACTTCCCTTGGTAGTTCTAAAAACATCACCTTGGTGTCTTGGTGAGTTTCCCCTAGTAGGGGTAACCCTGTTGGTGTTGTTGGAAAGGGAGGCCTGGGGGGTAAGAGCCTGGCAGACGGTCAAGGATCGATCTGCAACTGTTGCTGCCTAGTATGTGCCATGGTCGGGAGCCTGAATACACTCAATGCTAAGGGTGCCTTTTAAGGGACCCATGATGACCCACGCGGCACGTATGAGCAGTTAGGAACAGCGCTGGGTGTTCGTCCGCAGAGGGCAGACATCCACCATTTGATAGGCTTCGTATGATCATTCCCGTGAGGGGCACCTTGGCTTGGATTATTCTAGACCTACCATGAAAAACATCTTCATTGTTTATAAGATCATTTGAGTGCCTTGGGCAAGAAGCCAAGCCAGGTCTTTTTCCCCATTGCCCAATATGATGCCAACACGTTCGGTGTCCCTAATAAATTTATGGTTGATCCATATTGATGATCACTGGTTGGAGGGGTCCCAAAAGTGAAGGATCTCCTTCACAACATCAGCCACCCAGTAACCAACCAGGGTGTGCGTTGTTTAAGAATGCCCTCTTCACCTTGGTTGAAAGAGACACCAAAAGGAAAACCACAATTTTTGGTGCCTCCCCCAGCGGCGGGGAGAGGGGGACTCAGCTTTTGTTTTAGGAGCGCCTGGGATCCGTTAAGTTTGGAACCTGAACTGGTCAACGCTTGGGACAGGGCTTCTCCCAAGTGTCAAGGCACCAGCACAGATCTTTCTCCGCCCCCTACATCCGGACTTCCCCGAAGAGACCTCGCCAGGTGGTCCTTGGCGCAGAGGACCCTGCCAGCGGCTTAGGCGTTTGGCGCCCCCTTGGCGCCAGTGGTGTGGCCGTCTTTGGCAAGCCAAGGCAAACTGACATGAAGATCCACCGATTTTTTGGTGGCCGAACGAAGCTTGGGGCGATCTTTTTTTTGAAGGCAAGCTATTCTCTTCTTAGGCTTCTGCGGTACTTTACAACCCCGTTCCAATTCTGGGTGAGTCTTTTGCGGAGGGTGACTGTTTGCTGTCGTTGTTTTGTTTTTTGGGTTTGAAGGAAAGCTAACAGGAGAGCCGTTGCGCCAGTTTCGCGTGTCCAACCTCGCAAAAGGCACGGCCAGTAGGCGTCTCGTGCTTCGCCGTCGCTTCAGGTCCCGCGTGCCAGCGCTTCAGGCGCTTCAGGCGCGTCAGGCGCTTCAGGCGCTGGCGGGCCCAGTGACCCCGGCAGCGGGCGCGGAGGACGGGCCGGGTGGGGAGGGTCTCAGTCTAAACCGCACCAGGTACGAGCAACATTGGCCTTGGTTTGACATTTTTCTGGTCGCAGAAATCTGGCGATAACGCAAAGGCCGGCTTGGGAGCCCGAGTTTGGCCTGGAGCCGTTCCGAGATGCTTCAGCTAGCATAGTTGCTGAAGAGCGACCCGTTTCAGTGCTCTTCTCGCACAAAGGGAAGCTATACTTCCGAAGAATTCCTGCGTAGCTTTTCGGGGCTCAGTGGAATTTCCATTTGACCCACAGCCCAGCCTTTCGCGCAGAACCGGCCCCTCCCCGGAGTGCACGAATGCGAGGACCGGCGCGCAAGGCCCCGGAGTCCTTGCAGCGCGGACGCCTGGTGGGGCTCTTTGTTTGGGTCCCGACCCAGCAGCTGAAGGTGGGTTTCCCTTTGGTATCCCTAAAACACCTCACAAGGGTGCCCATGGCCGCAACCCCTGATCGTTTTTCTTGTTTTAGGTCATCGTAGTCCCGATCACGAATCAAAATCACGATTCCGATCACAGCCCCAAAGTGTCTGTCGTCGGTTAGACATTTCTTGGCCGCTTTCGAAGTGAGTTTCGTTTCAGTGCGTCAACATTCCCTTGGACATGGCCTGTTTCTGCGTTCCAGGCAGCCCACCGACCGCAATGCCGAGGCAAGCGTCGCGTACGTCGCTTCGGTGTGAAGCGTTCTGCCTACCAGCTTCCCTACAACTAGTGGTTTGAATTGGTCGGTTGGGGGTAGGGGTGTGGTTTGCCTTTTCCCCGCTTCCGGGGCAACCTGACAAAGGGAATGCCGTGCACGAAAAACGCCGAGTCGTGTCGGGGTTTGCGCAGAGCTTCGATGCCCCTTTGGCTAGGCCCTCTAAGGCAAGCCATGCCTGAATGCCAAAGTCTCATGGGGACCTCCCCTTCGAGGATGAGCTTGGGGCTCTGAGAAGCAGACCATTGGGGGCTTCGAAGTTCGACATTTCAAGCACCGTGGTTGGGCTTCTCTCGCTTGGTTCGATTGTTATAGGTGGTTGGGTGTGTGTCAAAATAGGGGTCTCAACTGTGGCCAGAGTGCTTGGTTTACGGTTTGCGTTTTGGCCCCTTCGGGAGAGATGGGGGTCTCATCATTTTCTTTAAAAATAACCTCAGATGTAAGATGGCACTACTGGTGGTCATCCAAGTGGCTATTCCATCACCATTGCCAGACTAACCTTTCTTTCTCTTTGCTTTCCCGGCATTTTCCCTTTCAACCAGTCAACTTTTGGTTGACCTGCGTATTTTCGGCGTAGGTTTCTCAACATGTTCCGTAGATGTCCCTTTTCGGCTCACTTCGGCCAGGGCCGGCCCGTGCCGCCGCCGCCGCCACGCGGGCTCGGGTCTCGCAAGTTCCTGGGGAGTCTGGCCAGACTCCCCCGCGTTTTTATCTCGAACTGTTGCGAGACATTCGCAGAGGTTGGCAAATTTAGAGGACCCCGTGGTTTTCTTTTTGGACGTTGGTCGCGGGATGCGACAGGCACAACTTCGGGGTCTGTTTCCTACAGCTTCCACCAATTTTCTTTTCGGGGGGGGGTTCTTTTCGAGGTTGCCTTGAACAAGCCTCCAGGGTAGAACATCGGTCCAGCTTGGTGGGAGGGTTTTGAGGGTCCCCTTTGTTCCTTGGTTTTTCCCAAAGGGACCCCCGCCATTTTGTCGGCATCCCCTTGTTTCGACACACAAACCAATTGCTGCAAGTCCCAGTTGCTCGGGACCCAAGCACTAAACCGGCTGGGATTTCTTCTCCAACCGAAAACGTGGCTCTTGAGGAGAGATAAACGCAGCACTCAGCGGGTGCAGGGATGGGCATGGACCATAAGGGACAGGGAACTTGGACGACCAAAGGGGCAGGGGTCCCCATATTTGCCATTTCGGTTTTACAGATCACCTTTAAAGAGCCCATTTGTTTGCAGAGTTTCCTTTGTGATGCTTTGAGCAGAAATAAAAGCAACCATAAGGCAGGGTACTCATCCAAAAGCTGCACAAAAAGGTGATGTTAAAACACATATATATATATATACAGTATATCTATATATATATATATATACATAGCTGTGGGTCAAAATTAAACATGAGGGGTTACGCAGGTCTTGCTCCATGTTTCCACTTCCCAGGGTTCCATTTGTTTCTTCTTCTTCTTTTGAGCCACAGCCATATTATATGTATACACACGTATGTGGAGGGATTTGTGTACGGCTAAAGGAGTCGAGAGCAGCCATGAGGTCGCCTCAGCGAGCGCTGGCCTCAGTCGGAATGGGCCTCGTGGACTCGGGGAAGTCGGAGTCGTGGGGTACAAGGGCCATAGGGGCCATAGGTGGAACCGGGTTCGGCACCTAACTTAGGAGTCACAGAATGTTTCGCAACTCAGTTTTCGACCCAGAAGTTGGAGTTAGGGCCAGAGGCTGGATCGCGCGGGGGGATTTGGGGAAAGGCGTTGGTCTGTCGCTTGATGCCATGCGAATGCGCGGGGTTCTCTACAACCCGGTGGGTTTTCAGAGGGACTTCCTTGGTCCAGTTTTTTCCGCATTGTCTCAGTACACCCCTGCTGGCATCGGGGGAAGTCGGATGTCGCCGAGCGAGATTGTCTGCCCCTTCGGGCCGCGAGGGAGAAGTGAGCTAGCAGCCTGTCCAAGTCCGGGTGGAATCCATGGGGCTTGGATGAGCTCCAGGTAGTTCCACATCTTCTCTTCGGACGATGGGAGCGAGACGTTGGCAATTGCTTCGACCAGACCTATCACTTCCCATTGGGGTGCTCGTTTCGACTCAGTGAATTGCCCCCTTGAAGGGGGCCTCATGGGGTTTTGTTTCCTGCCCAATCCCAAACTTTTGCGGCCACGGACGCGACGTTGGGTTTTTGGGCGGACAGCTGAGGAAAGCACGGATTTTCCGCTCGCGCTACCTTTGATTTCTCTTCGTGCTTTCTTAAGACATCACCCCAAAGAAATCTCGGACTTTTGCAGCCGTAAATCAGAGAGAACTGCATCGAGGACACGAGGTTTGGGCCCTTTGAGTTGAGCAACATGTCGAGTTGGATCGCCAGGGCTGAAACAACTTGAATGCGATCAGCTTTTCGACGGATGTCTCGAACTGATGCGTCCAACATATTCTTGTTTGTACTTTCAAATGTCTTAGCCCATGCTTTCCCACCATTCTCAGTTTGCCCAAGCCTATAATCGGTTGAATGAATCCAGACACCAATATTGAGGGGCGAATCGGCTTGTCTGTTCCTAGGGGGACAAAACAGTGCGCCCAGTTTGAGGGAAGCCAAAAGAGGGTGCCCATGCCCGCACCTTTTCTTCCAGGCAGAGTCTTCATCGCCCCCCAGACAGGTCCGGCTTGGGGGATGGTCATGGGGCAGACAAGCAAGGTTGGATGTATGTGTGTGTGTGTATGTGCGAAAGGGTAGATCATATACTATGCCATCGCACCACACCGAACTTTTTTTACACCGCACCACTGTACCGGTACAACATGCCAGGGGCAGAAAGGATGACACTAACTACCTTACTGTACACATTAGACACGGGGAAAGAGGGATTGACAATTATTTCTTTGTGTACCGCCCAAAAGGAGTTAGTGGCAAAGAAGATCAATACTATCATAAGTGACGAGGCTTGCTTCCCTGCCATACCAAGAAGACCTGAGCCCATTTGTACCATGATATCACAAAGCACCGCTTCACAGCGCACCGCACCGCTTCACACCACACCACTCCGGACCACTATCAGAGCGCACTGCATAATAAAAGAGCCACACAGCACCAAGGCGCAAAGGGTTTGAACATGAAGTTTTCCCATGCTACTTATCATACCAGAGAAGACTAAGAGGGGGACGCACCTCACTGCGCTCGTGGGGCGTACCTTTTGGCACTCATGCAACCCAACTCGCGCAGGCGAGTTGCCTGGGTAACACTTTGCGCCATGCTCAAAACTCGTTTTTCCCATTTTGCCTGCGCCGAAGCGACAGAGAAATGATGGGTCGGGCAGAAAGCTGAAGGAGAGTTATGTCAGTCAGGCTCACCAAAGTACGTGACTCCTCCCGACACCGTCCCTGACTTGGGCAAAGTGACTGTCCCGACGTGAGTTGTGTTGGTTTCCAAAATAGGAACCCTACAAACCCCGAAGCAGATGGTTGGGAGGTTAATAAGCCTTGTTCAAATCCCCCGTTGACGAGCCGCTGACCACCCATGACGCGTTCGCAGGCTTGAAGCCTGGTGCAAAAAGGGGAACCCAGAACAAAGACACACGCCGGACTGCAACCACCGCCAAATCAGGGCAACCTTTAACCCCACGCCCAATAACAGGGAAGAGTCTGCACGCGCATTTGACACAAGTGTTTACGCTAGTTTGTCCATCCTTTCTAATTATATTAGAACAAGCAGAGCAATTTGGAAGTCCGAGGGCCAGTTCTTCGGTTTGTTATTTGTCTAACCAACTGAATTACAATAAATAGGCAGATGTGAGGATTTTGTTCAATGTTTTATTTGTGTCTAATTTCATTTGACACTTTTGCTATGGATGGCATGATATTGCGTCCTTCGTTGGATATGATATGCTCTTCTCGTAGCTCGGAGAATACACTGCACATGGGAAAGCGGGGTGCAGTGTCGTATATGCCCCAAAACTTGGGACATATCAGAGCCTTCCGTTCAGAAGTCGTTGCTCGTTGCTCGGTTCTTCCGCGTCGCCAGGACCAGTCTGCCGGGTCGCCGGGCCTCGACTCGCCTCTGGGCGGCGTGTCCTCCACGGGCGACGCGACGCCCGGCCGCTTCGGCGGGGCTTCGCCCAGCCGATGGGGCGGGGCGAGCCCGGGCAGCTTCACCAGAATTAGCTCCCTTTTTTTTTTCGCTTTTTTGGGGGGTCCCTTTGTTTTCCACTAAGGCAAACAATGTCTAATTTTTCTCTGGGGTTCTTTTCTTCCAGCCTAGGCAGCAAGTCGCCCATGGGCAGCAAGTCGCCGATGGTCGAGTCGCCCAAAAACGGCGCGCCGGCGCCCGCAGCCACGCTGCCTTTAGCCGGAGCCGGGCCGCCTTCCTCAAGTTCGAAATCGTCCACGCAGGCGGGGAACGGAGGGTCAAATGGGGACTTGGCTTGCAGGCGTCGGGATACGGGATGTTTGCGTTTCATGGCAATCAATTTGTTTCCATCTAAAAAGAACAGAACATTGTGTATTTTGCTCCTTTTCTGTTCCTTTTAGATGGAAACTAAAGGGACAGCACCTTTCGAGGTTCCCGATCAACCCGTGGCGAGTTCGGCACCACATCGACTCGGGGCTTTAGAGAACCATTGGAAAAGAAAGGGAAACATGACCATGACCCGCACAGGAGTTTTGATGTCTCGAATTGGGATGTGTCTCGAATTGGCGTGTGTTGGAATGGCTCCAACTCACCAAAATTATTCGCAGATGGAAGGGTCCGACCCTATCCATCCTCAAAGTGTCCACAGTGGGCGTGTTTGAGAGGGAACCAACTTCCTGAGTTTCTGGTATTGAAACTTCTGGGACGCCCATTCTAGTGATAACCACGCAGCTTGGACTGTTTTGCGCGAATCTCCTCGATTTGGGGGAATGGGTTTCAGGTGGCCCTGGAGGGGTCGTCATCCGTTGAAGGCGGGACTTTTCCTGTTTTCGGGGTTGCCCGTGGTTGCCTCCATTCCAACAATTACAGAAGATGGGGGGGTTGAAGAGGATATTGTTGCCTCCAATAACCTCCTGTTAGCTTCCATGATTGGTGGAGAGAGGGTGTCCCCTGATCGAGCCACTCGCTTTGTCCCGAGGACACCTTGAAGAGCGCCCTAAAAGCATCAGCATCAGCGCGGGGCCTCAAGCAAAGATATCATTTCAAGGTTGCATTTACTGCGGGATTGTTGGAAAACATGTTGAGATTTACTGTTTTTTTTTGGATTTTCCATCAGAAGGGGATTGCCCCCCCTAACCTTGATCTGGGCTGGAGGCTCGTTGCCGATGAAGATTGAGAGGTTCAAAAAGCCAGCTCGAACTTCTGGCAGGGTGATTGGTGGGATTGACCTGCGTGACGAACCGTCAACCACCTCCTCCAGCTCTTCATACGTCATGTCTTCAGCTCGCATGGACCGGAGCTCTCAGACAGAGACTTACTTCGGACTAAAGATTGCTTGAGAGCAAACAGGTCAGATAAAGAAGCTATGATGCATCTTGTTTTCTGTCATTTTTTTCTTCTTTCCTTTTTTGTTTTTCTCAGATGCAATGACGGACTGATACATACATGTCTCAAATGCATTTAGTCAACAACCACAGTTTTTCTCCAGCGCTCGTGCTGACCACTTCGGCTACGTAAAGGAGAGTCAAGAGCCTTTCGTTCAGAGCAAGCGGGCGGAAGGGGCTCTGCGTTGTGGTTCAAAAGGCTGGTTGCATAAAGAGATGCGTCTTGAAATAGGAAAGCCCTCGAAATGGTTGGTTGCCTCTTTTTGCTTCCCTTTAAAACCAACCAACCAGGGCTGCCCTGAAGTTTCCAGACACCCCCACAGTTTGTTCAATTTTCGCGTGTGAAGGATTTGGCACGTTGATCAAGTTTCCCGAAAGGAAACGGTTGGGTGATTTTCAGTAAACCGTTGTTCACCCAGGAATCTGGCGCAGGCTCATGAAACCTGGAAAAACCCAGGAAATCAGGCACTCGGGGTTCAAATTCGCAGGACTTCCCTACGCCCATGGCAGGGTAGCCCTGCCCGCAAGAGCTGAGGGTATCCACTGGATTTCCAGTGTTGCCAACGTGACGTAGCGGAAGTCGCCAGATTCGCCGAAGTGTCGTATTGGATGTTTTGGAGAAGCCGGAGAAGCACATGTGCATGTATATGTGTATGTAATATGTATATATATATATATACATAGTGAGAGAGAGAGAGAGGAGTAGTTTTGTACACACGACAAACACATTGCCGTGGTTGGCATCTTGGGCCCAAGGTTCCTGCGGGGCCGGGGCCGGCTCCTCATACGGTTGGCAAGAAGTCAGATGTCGACTTGGGACGTTTCTTAGGGATCGCGGAGTCTCCAACGGTTCCTTGAGATACGAATTGACCAATTGAAACAGGACCCTTTCCCCCAGACAACCACCATTTTTGGGAGGTTTGTTCGCGTGGATACTGTAAGCACTCTGAACGAGAGTCTTCCAGTTAAATCCAGAGAAGGGAATCCACATTCAACCCACGTGGAGTCGGCCCTCGCACGGCTTGTTCGCCTTAATACCTTTTCTAGCATGTGTGTCGATGGTGGGGCAAATGTGGTTTCACAATCCAGACATGGAAAGCAAAAGAAGGTTGTTTAGTCAGGTGAGCGGCGTTTTTTTTGGCCGCAAGCTAATTTAGTAGGGGGAGGGACATTACTATTGAAAATGTGCACCGCGCCGAAGCGTGCGGAAGGCTTCGCGGAAGGGATTTGTTCGCGGAAGGTTTGCAGAAGCTTTGGGGCTTGTATGAAATCAAATGTTTCAGTGCGTGCATGGAAAATCTCGGAGAAACGATTCCAGTAGAAGAAAAGGTGTTGCTGCGACAAGAAACGAAACGCTTGCTCGAAGAGCAGTTGCCAACAGCAAGCCAAGAATACCAAAATAGCCGGCGTATTTCGCGGAAGGTTTGCGGAAGCTTCGCGGAAGCTCCGCGGAAGGGTGGCCCCGTGTTTGCAGGCAAGTGGCCACGTAGCATGGGTAGCCCAATGGAGCCCAAGCCTACACAAGCTGCGGCGAAGCACTACCTCACTTAAAATGACCTTCCTTTCTGCGCCAATACTCGCGGAAGCAAATCTGGTAAACCATGCCCCGCGGAAGAACACATGTGCCGCGGAAGTTCGCGGAAGGGACCTTTTGGCCAATCCTGGTAAATAGAAACATGGACTAAAGTCTGCGGTACCCTGGTGATTTAATATTGACCCACACCCATGTTTTAGCAGGGGTTTGAATTGCCCAGCGTTTTGTTTTGGTTCCCGAGTCTTGTTGGTTTGTTTTCTGAAGGCGAATCAGGAGTCACAGCTTGTCAGGCTTCCTGTGGATCCTGAAATGGCGGTGAAGATCATGGCCTACAAAGATCGGCAGGACAGGTGGCAAGGCACGCACAGACACACACATCCACCTGGTTCTTAGAGATTCGCCCCGTCTTGTGCCCAGGTTCTTCAAGGCTTTGGCGTAGGCTTCGGAACCATTGATACACACAAACAAGCAAACACGAATGCGCATGTGCCGGCATGCACGCGTGCAAGCAAGAGACTCGCCCACATTTGCCCGTTCGCTTCCTGGCTTGTGCGCTCGCTTGCATGCTTACATGCAGGTTTGTCTGAGCATCCAGCATGTTTGAGTTTTCCTGGTAGCCAGGCGCAATAATTTGCCAGGATAGCGTTCGGTTTTTGACTGGGCTGCCAAGCTATCTACTGTCTAAGAGTGGACATATGTACCCGTTGTTCATACGTTTGGTTCCATGGTTCCTATCCTACTTAGTATATGCGTACCCCGAAACTTTTGTGATCATTTGATATGTCAGGTACGTACACGCACGCACGCACGCACGCACGCACGCACGCACGCACGCACGCACGCACGCACGCACGCACCCCCCACGCCTCCACGCCCCCATGCCCCCCTGCACCCACGCACCCACGCACCCACGCACCCACGAACCCACGCACCCATACACACACATATATTTCACATATTTCACACACACACACAGACATACATTTCACGGACGCACATTCCACACACGCACGGACGCACGCACTCGCACGCATTCACGGTCGCGCACAAGCACGCACTCCACACCCACACACCGACACACCCGCAGGCCCACACACCCACAGACCCACACACCCACACCGCCACCCACACACGCACACAAACCGCACAAACACAGACAGACACACAGACACACACACACACAGACACGCACCGACCACCGCACACTCCTTCCCTGCAGCGCGGATCCGCTTAACCAGTGCCTCTTTGTAGGAGAGGCGTGGCAAGAAGAAGCTGGGCCTCGCTGGTCAGGCGCGGTAGTCACCGGTAGTCACCGGTAGTTTGTGGCTCATTGGTGTGGTCAACGCGTCTAGGTTTGTGTTTTGTGAGGGTACCCTTTTCGGGTTGCTTTGATCAGCTTCCCTCCAAATGGTGGGTTGGTTTGGTGGTTTGGGTACAAGGTAGTTTCCCAGTTTACCCTCTACAAGAACAATCCAAACCACCAACTAAGGCCTGATTCAAAGGGAAAACCCAAAGGACAACAACAGCTTGGGGGTCCAAATCCCTATATTGACACACACACACACACCCACACACACACACACACACACCCTGGTTACTTGGGCTCGGGGCTACGCATTCCAATTGAGGCGACGGGACCTAGGTTCGGTCAAACATACCGGTCTATGGTTTATTTGGGAAGGGCACGGACTCATCGACTTGCCAAACCACACCCAGGGGGCTCCCATGTCCTCTTCGCGAAGCGTTGGCAATTTACGGTCATATTTCACAAATGGCCGTTGCGCTTTGAGGCGGAAACAGAAAAGTGTGGCAGGGGCAAGTACACTCCAGACTAACGTGGAGCATCTGCTAGAGCTTCCGGGACCCCTTTGGAACCCTTTAATTTTTTTTATTCATTGGGGTTCACGAGCCGAGTTTCGTTCACGGCCTGGCTGAGCTCCTGGACATTTGAGCAGATGCACAGTTTGGACTCTGGCCCTTTTCGTGGAAGTGGGTGGCATGCCAAATATGGCTCAAGTCCCTGTTTGATAGGATGTCCATTCATGAGGGATCCTTCATCTTTGGGGAATGCTGTGAATACGGCAGGTTTGTCAATCTCCCACGCACCACAACACAACAAGAGGACCAAGACTTGGTTCCATTTGAGTCCTTCTGAGAGCTTTCATGTCAGTCTGCGGGAGTGTAATTTCGAGTAGGACTGCCAAGCATATTCTTTCAAGACCATACCTTCTGGCTTCAGCCACATGTTTTGTTTTCAGTTTCGGGGGTCAGGTGTGGTAGCCTGTCCTATCGACAGGGGTGGGGTCACCCAGAAAAGTGGTCTAAAGGGTGGGCTGATCGGGAGTCGCCGCCGGACTCCGAGCGACACTCGCAGCGTAGCGTGCCGTGGCGAAGGGATGGCGATCCCTCCGCTTCCCAAGGCCAAGAAACCACGGCTTTTTCCCTGCGCATCCGATGGGGGGTGTTGACTGTTAGGATCCGAGTTGGAGTTTGGGGTTCCAAAACGACAAGCCCGGGGTGACCGGATGACCTAAAGGCTGAAAAAAAGGAAGTTATTTTAGAGCATGACACTCGATGACACTACCAGGAAGCCGTCAGAAGTCAAGCAACTGCCAGAGTCGTTTGCTGTATTGACGGCAACCGACAAAGCTGGGTCAACGTTTGGTATCATCTTATATTTTCGCCCTTGACTAGAATGATGATGGTGGAACGATTTATGTAGTCCTGGTCGAGGGTTGGGCAATGGCAAAGCCGTATGGCAGCCATTCTGCACGCTTGTTTCGATGGGTTGACAATATGCTTATAGTCATTATATTTCTTAAAAACCCTCGTGGAATGGCTGAGTTCAAGGGTTGAACGCTGACATTTGTTGAACCGGACAACAAGTTAAATAACGAAGGTCAAGCACCAATCGATGGGTTGACGATATGCTTATAGTCATTATATTTTGAAACCATCGTGTAGTGGCCAAGTTTAAGGGTTGAACAATAATTCTAGGGATTGATGTCCCATTCTTTTCAACTACCGTTCTTTTCAAACACCGGCTGTTTCCTTTGGGGGGTTTTCGATGGTTTCCTGAAAAGATTCGGATCCCTGGAAAGAATGGGGAAGGTGACCCTCGAAGAATGAAGGGCCAGGACATTGGCTAAGTTTCCGATGTGCGAAAGCTCGCGAAGCTGTGAGGAGGGCGCGTCGAGCTTCCTGTCGCAAGTGCCAAGCCCCCGAGTCGAGTCGAGACATGGGTCGAGTGCTGTTTGGGTTGATTTGGTATTCAACATTTTTGTTTTAGGGGTACGGCGGCTGGAGGGAAAGCAGCAGAAAGCCCCAAGTTTTGCTTCTCCCCCCTTCCCCCCCCCCACCCCCGCAAAATTGTTTAGTGTTGGGGCTAGGGCTTTGCGACACCAGGGGAACCCCTCGCAAGGTGACAAATGTCGTAAGAAAGTTTGATTTTCCACCAGTGTGGGCTGGAACAAGTTGCCACTTGCAGGCAATTCATTGCATGCTTCTCCCACCTTTGGAAGATGATTTGGGTGCTTTGATCCCTATTTAGTGATTGGATTTCTTTCTTCGGCCAATTAATTCCTGACGTTTTGCAGCTGCCTTGGATACCCGTGAGATATGCCAATCTTCCCCCGCCTAAGGGGGCATTCCTGCACAGGGGCTTCCCCCAAACACTCATTTGTTCTGGATGCGAAAGAACAAGGGTCGCTCTTTTTCGTGCTTTCAACCACTCTAGATTATTAGATTTGGATTGGCCGACCCTCGGACCGAACCCTGTTTGGTCAATTAGGGGCCTCGCCTCTTTGCGAGTCTGCGACCCAAAGCCCGTGAAGGTTTTTCTTTCATAGGGGGTTTCACTGTTGGTGCGGAATACTTGATGGCTATTTGGTAGCGGATCTTTGGACTGTATCTTTTGGTTGAAACTTTCTGGATTTTTCATCGGCCCCACAACAAGTTATTCACCTTTTGCAGAGGTGTCTTGATAGTAATCATGAGTAGTTATGGTTTTCCCTCGTTTGATCAGGTGATTTGGTACCGAAAACCTGCGATTTCGGCGGCCGGACTATCCTTGCAATCTTCCTCTTTCGGAAAGGCCGATTCTCTTGCAGTTTCTCTTTCGCAGGTAGTTTGGGGACTGGGGAACACGAGATTTCCTTCCTCCAAGCAGCCGCATCAACTTGTCCGTGAGGCCTGAAGCAACCATTTTCGGTGTCTCGTTTTTGAGGGGCCGCCTTTTTGGGTTGGCTTAAAAGGAAACCAAAAGGAACACCGAAGCCAATTTGGTGGGTCCTCTTAAGACGAGCTACGCATTTGCAAGGGCAGACCATGTTTTTAAGGCCCCATTCTGTGGTTTTGGACGAAATTCGTTCGCACTACTTTGAAACCATGGTTGAAGCCATTCTTTCTTGGCATTTACAGGAGAATCATCAGAAACGAGGGTTTCTGAACGGTGGTGCGAAATGGACTTCGCAACCATCCACACTAGGAAACGGATCTTGGCTGCATTTCCGTGTCCGATTTTTTTCAGGCTGCGATTTCGGAGGTTCGCATGGCTTCCTTTTGCTTCCCCGCTCACATTCCATCGCCCGAGGCCGGAGGTGGAAAACGACGTGCCTTTCCGCTTCATGTTCGAGGCGAGCGCCGGGCCTTTTACCGCTCTGGTTTCAGGTGTCAGGGGAGGGCCAGTCCTTTACATGTAGGCTGCCAGACGTTATGACAAAGAACCCAAGAAATCTGGGATTTGCAACTTGTTTTTCTGGATTGGTGAATTGAAACATAATCGGGTTGGAGTGCTTTGGGTTGGTGTGGTTGCAATTCTTGTGACTTTAGAGATTCCTCTCGCAGATTGGACCCATCAAGGGGCGGAAGAACAAAACCTACCACTGACCACTAAAATCCGCATGAAATGGGAATCAAAGCCTGGTATTAGCGGGCAGAACGAAGCCATTGTTAAGAGACCGGCCTGCTTCGATTTACTTTGGACGGCCAGAATCAAACCTTCATCTACCCAGGTTTATCGATTGTGGCTCAAGTGGACAAAGTGGATGGTCCTTCGTGGATATTTACTGAACCTAGAGAAGCACACACACACACAGTTGGAGTATAGATAGTATAGATATTACTCCATGTATGTATATATATATATGTATATACATATCTACAGTAGACATGCAGATATATCCCCCCCTTCCAGGTACCCTCCCGGTTCCTCCATGGCGACTCGCCAGGTCAATGGTCCGAAGGTTGACGTTGTGGTGCGCAACGCCTGTGAGAGCCCCTTGACTTGGGGGGACAACGCGGCGTTTTTATCAAGGACCGGCGGTCTCGTTTTGAGGCGCATGACTTCTTGATGACTTCTTGGGGGTGCTTTGGCAGGGATCACCGGACTTCAACTTCAAACGTTGCTCAATTGGTGGCTTCCATTGGGAACGATCGCTGCTTTTGGAGGCTTCTTTTCCAGGAAAACGGAGGGAATTGCGTTTAGGGACACCAAAGCAACACCACTGGTTTGGGGGGGGAAGACCATGACCTGGTCGCCGGGGAACCCGGCTGTGTTTTGGCCAGGCATTTTGTTTTTTGGCAGCGGGCAAGTTGACACGAGGGAATTCCTCTGCTTGGGGTCGAAAACGGCCCGCCACCCGGGTTTTGCCTCAGCACTCCGCAGATTTATGGAGACGATCAGTGCGAGCGCGCATAGTGCCGTGTTTTACGGGTACTTTCTGGCGGTTTGAGAAAAGGAAGCCAACAAAACAAGAGTTGGGGCTGCTTCCTATGCGGAGAACTCCCGAGAGCAGTGAGTAATATCAGCGCGCGAGTCCAGCTGAGGCATCGCAGCCTTATCCCTGCGCGATATGGACAGGCGCGGCGAGATGTCGCTCGCTGACGTTCGCAAACAGGTTGCGGGAAAAAGTGGAGTTTTCTCCGACGAACTTGGAACCGGTCACAAGAGAAATGATCACCTTGCTGGCCGTGCAGGACGGAGAGCAGTGTCTTTCAGGTATGCAGAATCCTGCAGGGGTCATGTTGGGTGCTGGGAGATGGCGCGAGCGGGCCTCATCAAGGGTATGCGCCCTGTTTGATTTTGCAACTTCGCCGGAGGCACGCTGAAAACAGGTAGCAGTTTGCGCGGTGAACGCAAAGGTGCTGGAGTTCGACTACGTGGGTCGATATTGCACACGGATGAAAGATCATTGGGTTTGTGGCAGATGGGGGCGCGAGTGAGTGAAGCCTATGCGACCACTTCTTCGTCTCAATGTTGTAGTGCTTTGATCAGGTGAAGGGCTGAGATCGCCAGGGGGCAGTTCTCCCGCTCATTGATGAGCTGCGTGTGGCTTTTGCTTGAGAGCGTGGTGGCCATCAGGGCTCATCTCCGGGGGTGCTCCAGAATATATTGCCTATAGGGGCTATGAACTCACTGCTTCTTCATGTGCCACCTCAGCAGGTGGACGGGTTGGCCTTGGGCCGCGTTTGAGCTCGAACAATTGCCAGTCCGTCAGGAAAGGGGGCTCAGGCGCTCAAGGACTGGACATTTCATGCAGGGTGAAGCGCCCAATGTTGTGATATGGTGCCATACGACAGCCAGCGTTTACGGCCTCACGCCATCTGGCGCACTTTTTTGGAGGAAACACAGGAGGCCCCACCTTGAGCTATATGCTAAGCAAAGCAAGCGGTTGGGTGTTTTCCCTCTACTGCAACGAAATACGGGCCTGTGAGGCCCGTTCAGGGAAAGGAGTTCTCAGACTGGTACCATTTGGATGAAAACAAAAATGGAGCTCCATCATGCGGACTCAGCCCGGACAGGGTTCCATTCCGCCTTCGCGAGGGTTGGGGATGCGCGGGACGATTCTGAGGAGGTTCAGGGTTCCACGAGGCAGTTCTGACACGGGGTCTGAGGAATGCACGGGGCGGTTTCGAGGATGCATGTGTGCGGATGTCACCTGAGCTTGCCAACAATGGACCTCCAGTTGGCAGTTCCCAAAAACAGGGTCTGGAAGGTGGAAGCTTCGGGTAATTGCTCAGCTCAGCGGGGCCCATCGCAAAGGAGGTTCCTGGCAACATGGATGGGCTTCGGGAGTTCCAAATTGATCCGCGGGATTTCTTAGTGCCGAAATTACATCTCCCAAGTTGCCCAAGGCAAATGCCCAAGGAAGAGAAAACAATGGCAGGTATGAAAGCGTGCATTTTGGGTTTGCCCGAAATCTAAACAGGACATGTGATGCATGATCTGTTTGTACATCCCCTGTTGGAGATGTGATTCTCGCCTTCGTGAATCTTGTCTAGATGTCACCCCCCCCAACAAACTTGGCCCTGGGATGTGACAAACTTTGAGAACTCCAGAGCCATTCCCACGTCGAACATGAAACGTTTGGAAAGCACGTGTATTCACCAGACAGCAAAAACACGTCGCACGTGTTTGGGGGGTCAGGGGCCAACCCATTCAGCATTTTTCCGAAACAGGAGGCTCAAGATGGTCAGCTTCTTTCTTGCATTTGAACAGCTCATGTGATGTTTTTTTGTAGCCAGGGGGGGTGTTTATAGTCGTGATGTTCAGCGGTCGCACGTTGGTTCTTGTGTCAGGTCAGGGGTGCGCTTAATGCTGCTTTCTTTCCACGGGTTTCAAGTGTCCGCTTAAACAAAGATGTTTCGGGAAAACCAGTGATGCTAAGAACTGTGGCGGTTTGGGGGTGTGCCGGTATGCCAATCTTGTCCCCAACAAAAACAGACATGAGGACATCCCTACCCCCAGAAAGGTTCTGCGAACCTTTTGATCAGAGCCCCTTCTAGGGCTCCTTCCGAGCCTTTCTTGGCTGTGATTGGAACCTCCATTTTGGAACCGTTTCGTCCGCTGCTCCGCCCTCTGAATCACGCAGCAAAGGCCGGGTCGTCCCCTGCTTGTGTGCTCATCCCTTAAAACCCAGCTATTTGGGGGTGTTGGGGCCTTGTGTTTTCTTCTTAATTCGCGTCACGCATTTTGTGACGGTCATAGGCATACAGGCCCCTTTTAAAGGATTTGCATCCTTTCTTTTGGTTGTTTTTCAACATGGTGGACCCAGTTTGGTTGGTGTTCAAAGGGAAACTAAAAGGAACGAGGCCAATTTTGGGGGGTACCCTGAGACAACTGATATCCCTCCTTCGTTCCCCCCAACGAGTCTTATTTTGAGGTTGGGCCATCATCCACCCAAAGGGGACATCCACTTGGATCAGGGTTGGATCAGGAGACATCTAGTTGGATCAGGGCACGTCTAGTTGGATAAGGGATGGGCATATGCGCACGACACCCCCTCATGTGTCTCGCTATTAGATGGTCCTTTCAGAATAAAAGCCATGTCCAGTAAACGCTAGCCAAGACAAGATATGAGCATATAGTAAAGACAGAAGATCATCCAGCCGCTCAGCCCTGTCTTTCGCAGGGCACCCCAAGCCCCCAGTGGCTTTTCCGTTTGCTTTTTTCGGGATGGGACCCTCGGTGCCATTCCAAAACCGGGCGTGCTGATCCCGAGACCTTCCGCTCTCGCTCTCGCGCCAGGGAGTCCTGCTCCCAGTCCTCCCACTCCAAGGAGAGCGGCGAGGTGAAGGAGCGAGACTCCCTGCTCTCCTCCAAGGTGTGCTCGGGCGCCCAGTTCACTTGCGTCTCCTTTAGGTCTCTTCTGAGACATGATGCGGTGAAGTGGGTGTTTTTTCTTTTCGGCTCTTCCCGGTTTTGTGCAGCTTGGCCAACCTGGGTAAACAGAAAGGAAAGAACACCACAATGGATACTCATTTTTAAAACAAAAGAACCACGCCCAGCAGCGCCCGTGTGCAAGAGAGGTTGGACGACAGGCCGTGAGTTTTGGACTCTCCACAGAAATGATATCCATCAAAGCGGCTCCTACCCCCCTCCCGCTGATGAGACCCCGAAAAGGCCCGCGTACTTGAATTTTGTTTTTCTCCGAGCAAACCGCAAGGGTAGAACGGTGGAACGCTTAACTGCCGATTCGCCAAATGGGTCCGTCTCAAAATGGACCCACCAAAATGGGTGGGTGTCTTGTGGTTGCCCTTTAAGGTGAAGGGTACCCTGAAAAGACATAAATGTGGTGACTGCCCTGGCGGAGATCTCCGGGACTGGTTGGGCTCGGAAGCGAGGGTTGTTTTTATGGTTCTGGGAAAATCTTCTGTGACGAGGGAACTCTCAGTGAGAAGTGGCTTGGGGGTTGGGGGTTGGGGGTCGGGCAGAATGCAGAATAACTGAGCCAAAGATCAACCCAAATTGAGAGGGAAACGTGACTAGCTCCACTACAAAAAAAAGATCAGGTCGGGAAGGGGGCAACCACTTAAGGGGGCTCCCATTCCACTGATCGCATTGGCACGGCTTTTCATCTGGCGCCGAAAAGGAAAATACAAGTACCCAATTTCATCTCCTGACATTTGCACAAAGCCAAACAACCTTGCACTAAAATGGTCCAAACCCGAAAAGGCCAAACATCCAGGACATATCATAATACTCTCTCTGTGTGTGTGTGTGTGTCGAGTGTCGAGTGTCGAGTGTCGAGTGTCGAGTGTCGAGTGTCGAGTGTCGAGTGTCGAGTGTCGAGTGTCGAGTGTCGAGTGTCGAGTGTCGAGTGTGTTGAGAGGCAACATTGAGCCCCAGCGTTGAATGTCTTCAAACTCCGACTTGCGAGCTAACGAGTACAACCCAGTTGGGGGGTGCCATTTGGGTGTGCTTCCCTTTTGAGTTGGTACCCTTGTGGTAACTTTGAAGGAGACCAAAAGCATTCCTCAGACGGACCCGTTTGAAAGTTAGTACCGGGAAATCACACAATGGGAACCCAGGATCAATGTCCGGTAGGGGGGTGTCACCCATTTTAGCAGGGATCTTTCACTGTCGACATTGGACTTAGGAGGGACCCGAGCCAAAGATTAATCAAGCAGCCAAGCCAAGCCACAAGTGGCTTTTCCTCTGGAACATATATTTGTTTGTCCTTTGGTGTTGTTATATCCAGATACGAGTTTTCCAGTCAGAGAAACATGGTCCACACAAATGCAGCCGTTTCCCAGTTGAAGAAACAAGGGTGTTTATGAATTCAAGAAGTAAGCTCACCTGATACAGCCTCGCCCATGACGGTCACTTCGAGAACGCCTCTTTGCCCTTCTGGCTTTGTGCCATCAGTCTTCCGCCATACCCAGCCCCAGTTCGCTCCAGCAGCGCGAGCTTCCTCCCGCACGTGTGCCTTTGCGTCGGGCCAACCCAGCTCAGGGAGTGGAATGGCAGGCTAATTAGCGTGTTTTTTGTTTTGTTTTTTGTTTTGTTTTGTCTTGTTTTTTGTTGTTTCCATTCTGTTGGAGTTGCATTGTTTGGCCTATGTATTTGATTTTTTGTGGTCTGGGAGGGGGCATTGGGGCTAGGCCTGTGAGCTGGTGGTTCAAAAAACAACACGCTTCAGATCCAACATGGGTTTCTTGGTGGTTTCCAGCCGTTCGGTTCCTTAGCTTTTTAGGTTTTTAGTTGGTTTAGGGGTTGGGTTTCAATTTAAACCAGAAGTTAAGCCCAGGTTTGTCTGGTTTCAGGGTACCCTGTTTGGGGTGCGGTTTAAAGGGAAGCTAGAGGGACACGACCCCAACGTTTTTCTTTTCTTTTATTCTTCTTCTTATTATTTTTTGGGGGAGGGTATCCAAAATTTTGAGGTTGCCAGCGGGTGTTTCTCGGCTCGGCAAATCATCACTTGGCTCGGGGAACACGCACGTCTTGGTGAAAGCCTGGCGCCGGCTTCAGCCAACCTCCGGAACCCTTTGCCACATAGCAGCTTAATGGCCGTGGGTCAAAACCAGTGGTACCATTTTGGGTAGGTGCACCACCCATTTTAGTCTATTTTAGTGGGGATTGGGATGTTCACTGGGGGTGCAGGGTTTTGACCCATGGCCCATGACCAAACAGTAGCTCAAAGCTCTTCCTGTGAGCATGCTTTCGCCCTTTGCAACATTTTGCAACTGTTCGACCTGGTATAAACATACGAAATGCCGTAGCGTGTCGCAGCCATGCCGACGCGTCCCTGTTCCCCGTCTGGTCAACGGAAAGTACTGAAGCGATGGAGAATGTTCGGAGCCCTATTGCCTGAGTTCCGTTTCGGACTTTCTGCATGCTGTTGGGGAAGAACACGATTTTAGTTCTTTTAGCCACTCGATCGGAAGGGAGGAACTTGTCGAACATTTGCCATCCCTGAGCCCCGTATCGCGCTCGAAGAGGGAGATCCCCAAAATAACTTCGGGTTTCCTTGGGGTTTCACTCTAAGGGTAGCCTCAAACGAAAACACCTCCGCAATTATTTTTTGGGACCCATGGTGGAAACATGTGGGGGTTTCTCAAGGAGTTCTTGATCTGGGGCTCCAGTCTGTGGCAAGCTCCTAGAATTCAAACCCTAAACCCTACGAACTGACCAAGCCAAGCACTTGCATCCGAGCTTTGGGGTTCTTTTTTTTCTTCTTGCACGCGGAGGTTTGAGGGGTCGCTTTGGTTGCCTGGTGGGCAACACGTGTTACAAAACCCCATTACAGATGGGAAATCCAAGGCATGTGGACAGAAAAGGTGGTAAAGCGGAATCCCTGTGTGTATTGTTTCAAGGATATTCGGGTAGGCATGGAGATTACCATTTGTAGAAGGGGCATACAAGCTCATATTGGTGGTTTTGTCAGCATCCCACCTCCAAAACCCCCTGAACATGCCGTTGAACTTGAGGATTGACCTATATATCATGTGGGCGTAGCCTCTTTTGAGGCTGGCTACCATTTTTGGACTGGGTGTTCGAGGGAAACCAACAGAAACCAAATAATGTTGGGGTCCACACCCTTGACACATCTGCTTTTGACACGTCCCACCATTTTGGGGTCCCAGGTTTGTGCCGGCGCTTGATTCCCCCCCCCCCACAATCTCTCCAGAACTCTCCCAGGAAGTGCCACGGGAAACTCCCGCGGCGATGGGAAGGCGGGACATCTGCTGGCCTGGGCATAAAATTATTAGGGTCGGAACCCTTTTGCCAAGAAAGCTTCATGGCTATTTGGACCAAATAGAACGAACCATGAAACATCACAACCACAGAAAAGGTAAAGAACACAACAACACCCGTGCTGGTGTTCCCAAAGAATTGGGTCCAACAACTTGTGTGTCAAGTCTTTATGGCTTTGGTAACGGATCTTTGGACTTTAACGTTTGGTTGACACTTTGTTGATTTTTCCGATGTAAACGCACATTTGTCCTCGTTCGATGCGATGTGGCGACACGTCAGGGGTCCATTAGTTTCCCTGTGGGGTGATTAAAGCGTGACCTTCTGGGCCATGTCAACAGTTTCGAAAGCGGACACATCATAGGACCAGTTTCAAGTTCTATCGGTTCCAGGTTTCTAAGGTCCTCCACTGGACACGCCCCACAATCAGGGGTTATAAATGCGCCATTCGGGCTGCATACCCAAAACCAGCCTTATGGCTTGGGAGTATGCTCATTGGGACCTTTTAGGCTTGTGCCGATTGGACCTCAGAATTGGGAAAACGAGAAAAGGACTTGGACTTGGGCTACCTGGTGAGAGACACAGCAGAGACCACATGAATCGCGCAGGCAGCCATCGGTGAGCAAGCTGAGGCGTGGGCGTGCTTGCGAAAGCTCCGGAAAAAAAAGGGTACATTCGCTTCACTCCACAACTGGGCCCGCAGGACCAACAATAGCATGGTTTATTTTGCATTGGGTCTCGTTGTTTCGACGGGATCAACAGTTTGCCCCTTGGACCACTCTACCCTTTTTGGCTTATTCCATGTGCCATGTGAGGGTTGGATCCTTGAGTATGAGGCCCCCAATTGTGTTTTTGTCTTTTGAAGATGTCGGTCAGAGTTGCTTTTCTTTTGATACTCAGAGATTTGCCGTGTTTAGCGATGCGATGGTCTAAACGAATCTCGATGGGCCCTGCCCATTCCTTGTGTACCCACTACTGCCATACTCCACTTCTTGTTGGGATCTTTTCAAAGGATCCCAACTGAAGAAACCCAAACAAACTGCTCGGATGGAGCAGCAGCATGCGGTCGCGGCTTCCTTTGAAAATGAGTTCTGCCCGGGGAAAACAGGGGAAGTGAGAAACTGTAAATGAATCATTCCGTAGTGTCCTGCTGTGCAATGGTTGGGCTCCCCCTTTGGGTTTCCTTGTTTTTGGGCCCCTTCAAGGACAAATAGTTTGTGAACTATAGTAAATTGCCCAGATGAGCTTTGATGGTGGCCCCAAATTAATATGGAAGCCTCCGATAGGTCAGTGAGCTTGGCGACGAGGGGCCCCTGTGGCTACTTCCAGCCCATCCGTTTCAGGCCACGGTTGGGTGAAACAAGTCAGACACATCCATATTGACAGCGGGCTGGGAAATACTTTGACAACTGAAGGGGTTGCTTCTCCCCAAGTCTGAGAACTATGGCAATACCCAGAGGCTCCGATTGGATGTTGTATAGCCTTCGAGAGGTCTGGGTCTCCGGGCCGGAGTCAGCCCGAAGGAACGAGTTCTTGGGGCTTGGCTTACCTTGCGAAACCTGTGCGCCGGGTCTCTATTTTTCTGAACCAGTGTCATATTAGAAACCCGCAAGCCCAGCTCTTGTTTGTTATTATTTTTGAAAAACAAAACAAAGCACAGGGTCATATGAAAGTCCTTTTGTTGAACCAGAGTCATATATATGAAAGAAGCACCTCCCAACCGACTCCCCACCAACTCCCGACTCCGGCGCGAATTTCAATTTCCGAGGCTGGCCAAACTCTCCTTCAGGAATCTACCCTACGGGTCACCTCCGACGCGGTTTCGGTTGGCTCCCGGAATCGGCACGTGGCGTGGGGCGTTTTTGGTTTTTGGAGGCCCGGTAGCAATTCGGTTTCGGTTGGTTTACAGGGGAAATGAAAAGGAAGACCCCTTCAGACTAGTTAGGAGGCACACCAAAGGGGAAACCAAAAGGAAGACCAGAAGGAGAACCCAAGAAAAGAACCAACCCAGTGGGTCCGGGTCCCATCTTGACGCATCAGAGCGGGCGAGCGATCTGTCTCAGCCTCAACCAGGATTCGGGAGCACTTGTATCACGACTTCTTGCTGGCGAACACTTCTCCAACCAAATGATTTTGGTTGGTTTAAAGGGAAATGAGAAGGAAGACCCCTTTAAAACAGGATCCAACCTTTTTTTTCAGGCTCCGGCAAGGCACCACTGAGTACCCGCGCGTTGAAGGTTGCAGCTTTTGCCACTTGCCTTCCATGTTCCCTCTGGATTTTTCGAAACGCTCCCCGGTTTCCCATTGGGCCCAGTCGTTGGGAAGAGCCGAACTCCGCGCCAGCGTTTTTTTTGGAAACGACTGAGGGACTTGCTCGGAATTTGAGCGGACATTTGCGTGGACACTTGAGGGGACTTTGGCATTTGAAGACGAACAGATCCCTCTTGGATCCGCGACGGGTTTTAAGTTTTTCTCCCCGGGCTTTCGCGAACAACTTCTATGCATGCGTCAGGTCATGGTCCCCTTGACCTTCGGGTTGCCTCAAAGCTCTGGGACGTGGCCCTGCCACTACAGCCACTGAATCGATTCTGGAAAGCTGGCTGAAGTCCATCTTCTGCGATATGGGAATTCTCTTCAAAGCGATAATGTAGTCGCAGCATGAACACCTCCACTGCTTTTTAGCACAGGCATGGTGCCATTTTCCACCATGCTGAGATGGGAGCCGGGACTCATATCCACAACACAAGTCACTAGATAAAGGGTATGCAAAAATGATTTTTGGGTGTGGCTTTGGGGGTGAAACCCTTTCAAGAAAATCAACAGACTCCCTCCCCCCCAATAGTCACTACTGGGTCACAAAGAGTGGCTCCCTTGCCATGGCTCTGAATCAGCCTATGTTGTTTTTCCACCTTCTTGGAGGGTACTTCTGTTGTTTGGGTGGTTTTGAAGGGAAGCCGAAGCTGGAACTTCCAAAGCCAAAAGGACCTATTGCCACACCCACATGACACAGGACTTGGTGGCTCCTTGGTTTCTTAGCGTTTAGTTGGTTTAGTGGTGGGGTTTCCGTATTTCACCATTTTCACCCACTAAAAAATTGTCACTTTGAGCAGACCTGAAAGCGGCCAGCTCAGCAGAGCACGGCTTAGGTGTCCTTTTTAGCTTAGCTTGGTTAAAATAGATGGGTTCTGGTTTTAGATGGGTTTGATTCCAGAAACCCAGGGATCCCATATACACATATATATGTCTATACATATATATATACATGGATATATATATATATATATGTATATCTATCTATCTATGCAGGGGGCGAGTAGCCCGCTCCAAAGCCACGAAAGCCCGTGGATTTTTCCGCTCGAAGCTCTCGAAGCTTTGCCAGGAAGCTCACGAAGGCCTGCAACAGCGCCTCGGACGCCCGGCGCCCCAAGGTGCAGATCCCAATGCCGGTGATGCTGGAGGTCCGTGGTTGTTTTTTCTTGTTCTTTTTCTCCTTCTTTTTTTCTCTTTGTTTTTTCTCTTTTTGGTTTTGTTTTTGTTTTTGTTTGTGTTTTGTTTTTCCTTTCCGGGGATTCTTCCGGAGACTCCAAGGGAGTGAGCTCTTTGCGAGCCCAGCTTTTTGGATGTCCCACAAAAGTTGAACCTCCAGCCAATGCTCGAGATTCGCCGTGTTTTTCCTTTCTTTTTTTTCTCCCCAGGGTTTTTGAGGGTCGTAGACTCGAGTTGAGCGAGCTATGGATGTGCCGGTTGAAGCTTTAGTCTTTAGAACAAACACACCGGGAAGATGGGTCCTTTGGGGTTTTTGGTTTCTTTTTAAAGCAATCCCCAATACTTGGCTTTACTTTGGTTTCCCTTTGAAGCAACCTCAAAGGGTTGGCTCTGCTTTCGTTTTCCTCAAGCAGCCGCAAACGTTTGGTGTTGCTGTTGGTTTTCATTTAGATAATTTGCTTTGTGGGTTTTTCCTGGGCACTTAGCCCAGTCCTGGTTGAGCGCTGACGGACTTGTTTTTTGGTTTTCCATCGACTTTACACAGTAATGGTTTATTTGACCGGCCCTACATAGTCGACGTCCACAAGTTGCTAACACAACCTGGATTTTCGCTTGGCTTAAACGAGTCTCAGTCTAAGGGAATCACCCCAATGAACCATCCCCTCATCTTTCTCCATTGCGTGGACCCATTGGCTCGCTCCTAAAATCCCTGTTGATTTCCTACTGATAGCCGCGCCTTTGCGAGCGCCATTTTTGGCAAGCTGAGGCCGAGAACTGCTGTATGGTCTTTATGGTCTTTGTGGACGAGGAGGCGGGGCCAAAAAAGAAATCCGCGGATTTGCTGATGTGTTTGGTTCGGATCGGCGTGAAATGCAGCGCTTTTTTTGGTCCCGGCCTGACCCAAAGCAAGTTCACGCAAGCTTGATTTCATGTTTTATTCATTCGTATTTTAGGATGATGTACATTGATAAACACACTTTAGCAGTATTACCGTATTACCCCATGGATTGTTGTATTCTTGAGCTTGCATGTCTTGCTTGGGTTGGTAGGCAGCTTTGTGACCGGTAACGGAGAGGCTTTTTCTTGACGGTCCATACCGACGGGGCAGAATATGTGGCGAAAACTCCGTATGTCATGGAACAGCTTGGTCCGGAGGATCCTTCTGCCTAATGTATGGCGAGCTCACCCGAGGGGAAAACGCGCTCACTAGCATAAAGAACTATTTCAGGTGTTGGACGTATCGTAAAGAAAAGATGCAGCATCCTTGCCATGGTTCTCTGAAAAACCCCCGGTTCAGGAGATCTTGGCCAGTCTTCAGGGCACATGTGAGACTGGTATGAGCTTCGGTGCACTGTATATGGCTTTCGGGAAGGCACCGGCGTGCCTATGTTGTTTTGTAGACTTGTTTTTGGCGATTGGCGCGCGTGTGTCAGCTTCCCTCCAATTGGTGGTTTTGGATTTGAACCCCAGTGCCTTCAAAAACGAAATGGGGCAGGCAAGTGGCCCTCAACGTCCAAACCACCAAACCAAATTACCGATTCGGGGTAGGGTGAGTGGGTGCTTGCCCACATTTCCAAACAAAGGTGTTTGCGATTGCCAGAGCCGTCGGGTACGAGCGGGAGACTTTCGATGGCTTGCCCGGGTTTGGCTCTGAAGCCCGTGGTTGGAGTGGAAGACTGACGTTAAAGGGTGCTAACTGAGGCCAGGCATTCCGCACTGGCGTTCAGGCATTCAGGAATTGAAGCACTTCCGAACAAACAATGGTCCACCTGAAAGACCCATGATAGTGAGAAGTTTTAAACAAAAACATAATTAGGACACTGTATGAGTTCTCAGGAATGTTTCAACAGAACAAAGAACGATGCCGGTTGGGCTTTTCTTTCCAGGATAGGCTATGAATCACAGTCGGTCTTACTTTTTGTGTATCCCCATGTTTGTGTCCTAAGAAAAAGGGATGCGCTCCACGGTAACCGCGTTCGCGGTTACCAGCTGTTTGAGGTGGCCGTCTTCCACGATCGCATGGAAGAGATTGAGAAGGCCGGGGAGTTGGGTCTCTCGGTTTTGGGGAACCTGAGGATATTCGGGGGCTCCCCTGACAGCTTGTTTGGTATATTTTATGTTGACAAGATTCGAAACAGAATCTGAACATATGATTCTTGGTGCACCCTAAATCAGGTGCCCCTTTGGATTGGTGGTCTAGGGATGTGGGCTTCTGGCTGGCTCTACAGGGTTTGCATGGGAAGCAACCAACCTTGAACATGACATGCATCTTTTCTTGGAGTAATGAGATTCTTTTTTCTGCGCAAACTGAGAGAATTCTAGGGATACCTTCCCCATTCTTTCCAGGCATTCTTCTATAAAGAACAGCCCGAAACCTTGAAACAGCTATGGGGAGACCCCTAGAATCGATGGGCATTCCCATTTCGCGCTCCAGGCCATCCTTCACATGACCGAGTCCATTCCGCCCACGCGGCGGCCTGTTGGAGTCTGAGCAATGGGTTTTCAGAAAGCCTCACACCCGTGCCATTTTTTTGGATGGGTGGGTGTTTTTTGTTGACACCCGGTTTTGGAGTTGAGTTAAGGGGACACCAAACGAACACCACCCCATTTTAGGATTCATTTGGAGGGGTAAACCTCCTTGAAAACCAACCAAAGAAAAGTTTGCCTACCTTTTTTCGCCATGCTGGAGGCTCCCTGAGGCCCTTTTGGGCCAATCCATGCAAGCAAGTACACCTGTCTTTCTTTTATGGCGAGCGATTCCACCGAATGAGGGGTAAAGCGAGCAGTCTAAACCATGAAGATCCTTCGCTTGCGGATCCTTTCAGGTGTTGGACGTACGGAACCTGCAGATTGTCAGACTCCCCAACTTTGACTGATCCTTTGTCCTGCCTCTTTTTCTTTTTGCTTTTTGGGTGTTAGTTTTTTCT
>CAUJNA010001477.1:72500-75695 GCA_963377175.1 Effrenium voratum
CACCCGCACACCCGCACACCGACACACCCACACACCCACACACCCACACACCCACACACCCACACACCCACACACCCACACACCCACACACCCACACACCCACACACCCACACCGCCCGCCCGCACGCCCGCACGCACGCAGCCATGCACGCACGCACGCACGCACGCACGTGCGCGCATGCGCACACCAACACACACCCACACACACACATCCACACCCACAGACCCACACACGCGCAAACGCACAAAGACAGACAGACACACACGCAGACAGACACTCACACACAGAAAGACACAGAAAGACAGACACTCACAGACAGACACACGCAGACAGACACACACACAGACAAACACACGCAGACACACACACACACAGGCACACACAGACACAGACACACGCACACAGAGACACACACGCACACACACAGACACAGAGAGAGAGAGAGACACGCACAGACAGACGCACCCACACACAGACAGACACACGCAGACACACACAGACACACACACACACAGACACACACACACAGACAGACACGCACAGACAGACACACGCAGACACACACACAGACAGACACACGCAGACAGTCACAAACAGACACACACACAGAAATTCACACAGACACAGGCAGACACAAACATACACAAACAGACAGACGCACGCAGGCAGACACAAACAGACAGACACACACACACAGAGACACACACAGAGAAAAACACACACACAGAGACACACAGACACACACACAGACAGACACACACACACAGAGAGACGCACGCAGACAGACACACAGACGCACAGACAGACACAGACAAAGACACACACATACACATAGCCACACACACAGACACACACACACACACGTAGACACACAGACACAGACACAGACACACAGACCCACAGAGCCACAGACCCAGAGACCCACAGACACACAGACAAATAGACACACAGACACACAGGCGCGCAGACACAACAACGCACAGAGACACAGACGCGCAGACACAGAGACGCAGAGACACACACACAGACACGCATACACACACGCAGACACGCACACACAGACACAGACACACACATAGACCAGTCACACACACAGACGCACAGACACACAGACACACAGACAGACAGACACACACAGACGCACACACACACACAGAGACATACACGCACACACACTCAGAGACACGCACGCACACACAGACACACACACACACACAAAGACACCGACACACAGACACACAGACACACAGACACACAAACACACAGACACGCAGACACGCAGACACACACACACAGACACGCACACACACACACACAGACGCACACATAGACACACACACACACCCACACACACACCCACACACACACACACTTATCTCGAGTGGCTTCACTCGCAGACAAGACAGCAAGAAACCCTTGGCTTCCCTTGGCATCAACAACAAAGGAAGCAGACAGCCACTTTTGGGGACCCAACATCACAAAAACAAAGGGACCAACAGCGGGTACGTTTTCACGGGACCAGAGGGGGGTCTTCGTTGGCCACCGCCCCCCCTGGTCCCCGGTGGCCCCCCGCCGGGTTTTTATCGTCCGTGATCCAGGACGGCACACACACACACACAAAGCCCCGGTGGGGCGGACACGAACCACACAGAGGGAATTCCACCAGGGGACCGCCAAAAACCCCGCGGCAACAGCAAAAGATTTTCAAAGACGAAAAACCGGGCGCACAAAACCAAGCAGAGGGAATTCCACCAGGGGACCTCCAAAAACCCGTAGCAACAGCAAAAGATTTTCAAGGACGAAAAACCCGAGCACACAAAAAACCACACAGAGGGAATTCCACCAGGGGACCGCCAAAAGCCCCGCGGCAACAGCAAAAGATTTTCAAAGACGAAAAAACCCAAGCACACATCAAGGCATCGCATGAACGTGAAAGTGAATTGAACTGATCTGAGTCAGCGCAGAGCGTGAATCAATGAACTGCAAAGTCGGTGTCTGACCGGCTTGTCACTCGCGCATGAAGCTGCCGGAGCCTGATACCTCATGAGAGCTGCCTTGTTCAAAATGCAGGCAGTGCAATGCGAATGAAGCTGCCGGAGCCTGATACCTCATGAGAGCTGCCTTGTTCAAAATGCGGGCAGCGCAATGCGAATGCGAACTGAACTTGATTTTTTGAACGTCATCCCCTCGCAGGGGGCTCCCGCATATGGCGAGTCCAGCCCACGGCGCCATGTCGGACAGGCCGTGGGTATACACACTTATCTCGAGTGGCTTCACTCGCAGACAAGACAGCAAGAAACCCTTGGCTTCCCTTGGCATCAACAACAAAGGAAGCAGACGGCGACTTTTGGGGACCCAACATCACAAAAACAAAGGGACCAACAGCGGGTACGTTTTCACGGGACCAGAGGGGGGTCTTCGTTGGCCACCGCCCCCCCTGGTCCCCGGTGGCCCCCCGCCGGGTTTTTATCGTCCGTGATCCAGGACGGCGCACACACACACACACACCGACACCCACGCACACTCACGCGCGCACAAACACAAACACACACGCACAACCACACACACAAGCACGCGCAAACACACACACAAACACACAAACACAAACACACACACACACACAAACACACACACAAACACACACACACACACATACACAGACAACCACACACAAGCACACACAAACACACACACACACACAAACACAAACACACACACAAACACACACAAACACACACACAAACACACAACACGCACACACACACAAACACACACACACACAACCACACACAAACACACACAAACACACACAAACACACACAAACACACACACACACACACACACACACACACACACACACACACACACACACACACACACACACACACACACACACACACACACACACACACACACACACACACACACACACACACACACACACACACACACCACACACACCCAACACACACACACACACACACACACACACACACACACACACACACACACACACACACACACACACACACACACACACACACACACACACACACACACACACACACACACACACACACACACACACACACACACACACACACACACAAACACTAACACACACACACACACACACACACACACACACACACACACACACACACACACACACACACACACACACACACACACA
>CAUJNA010001478.1:2500-75613 GCA_963377175.1 Effrenium voratum
GGCGACCCCTCAACTCCAGCCAGCCATCGAAAAGCTCGGACTTGCTTCAGTTCAAACGGCGCTTGTGAGCAAAGCGCCATGGCAGCAGCCCGAAACCCCAGCAGGCGAGCCAACGCTGGGGCTCGTTGACACAAATGAGGTTAGCAAGGCCAGGCCGCCTCTAAATTCGGCACCAGCGCTCACCAGCTCTTTCGCGACCAAAGACACATGCCGACCTGACCCATTTGGGGGCCCTTGCAGTGATGCCCAAATACGAAGTGACGGCCCACAGTTGCGAATTACAATGAATTACAGGCTTTCAGGGACACAACTGGGAACAGCTCACCTGGCGCGCTCGCTGCCCTACGACGCGCCAGCCAGTCGAAGACCACGTTGACCAGGCCATCCTTGAAATTTGGCGACAGCTCGCCAGAGCTGAAGGCAAAAAACAACCGACGTGGCCATTTCAGGCAATGATCCGTGATCTTCCTTTGCCTGCTGAGAACCGAACGGTGCGAGGACAATGACGCTGGTAAAAGAACGGCGAGGCTGTCTCAGGACGACGTTGCTTTAAGAGCTTTTGCAGCAGCGACCAATCCAGCCTTTGCACGACTGTGAGAAGTATAATGAACTCACTCGACATCTCTACCCACTGCCTGCGAGTGTCTACAGGTGTGTGAGCTCCAGCTTTTGTTGCTCAGTTGCATTGACTGCCTCAGACTGCCAAATTTTGTCTTTTAATCTACTTAGAGCTCTCTTTTTGGCTCAGCCGTCAGCCTGACTTTCAGCTACCGCGCAGCACACATCACGGTGTCGCACTCGCTCGGGTGGTCGGATTTGTTAAGGATGCCCTCCGTTCAGCGATGCATTGGTGCTGGCCTCGGCCACTTCGGAGGCTGGACTATTTTGCAGGTGCGAACGAATCATCCTTTGGCGTGCGTCATGAGTCTTTTACTCTGACCCGTCAATCTACAGCAGGCTTCAGCTTTCGCAAGACAAGCGCCACTGCGAAAACGGCCTGAAAGGTGGACGACAAACAGCCTGCGTCTGTAATAGACAGGGGCGTGACCGTGCTTCATCAAAGTACTCTGAACCATTTCCCCCGTGCCGTAGGGGTCCTCCCTGTGTAATTGTTGTCGTTCGGACTTTGCTTAAACGCCATTTACCCACTGGGATTATGTGCTTCAACAGGGTACTCTGAAATGCCCATGCGAGGCGTCCCGCTGCGGCAAACACCACTTGATTCAAACACTTGTCTGTCGGAATGCTACTTAACAGTCGGTCTGAATTATTCTATGGGCTGTAAATGTTTTCAATGGTTAATGTTGACATGAGTAGCTGTTCAAACCTGTTTATGAGTGCTTGCGCCTTTCCTGACTCCAACACTTACTCCACGTCATAGCTTGGGGATGTCTCCAGCATATGCCCAAGTGAGCTGTGCACAAACTTGCTCGTCAATGCTCACTGCTCGTGGCCCAAAACATTCTTAAACCCGCGCCGAAGGCTCAAACACCATGCAAGACGAGGCTGCTGTAAGAGTCTACCGGAGCAACTGGCCCCCCAATACTAATATCCCGCACCGCTGCATGCTCAGAACAGTCGGGCATGGCATTTGGTGTTGGAGCCTACGCAGGGGCCTGAGCAAGGCCCTTATATAGTCACGCGCAGGTCCTGTTGCAGCTTTCCTGATAACCTGCTACAGTGAAAGCACACATCTGTGATATCGGCCTCTTGAAACACAATGTGCCCATATTAATGCGACATGCAAGCTCCAACCGAACACTGAGCAACAGAACATTGAAGTGGACATTTTGCAAATGGTTATGCCACTTCCACCAAGCAGTCCCGCCTGCAGCATGATTTGGTCGGTTGGCGGAGACGGCAGGTTGGCAGCGCCAAAGCCTTCGTCAGTGCACACAAGCCACCATCACCAGTGACCGTGAAAACACCGTATGAAGGCGTGATTTTCTGCTGGCTGAGTGTGAAAGCCTTCTCCGACGAGCATGCAGCATCTGTTCGTCTGGCAGCCTCACCAAGCACATAAACCGCGCCTAGGTTTCTCAGCGACTCAAGGAGCTGCCGCATGCTGTCCTCAAAGCGCTGTTGGTATCCGTCCTCTGTGCCTATCGGGCTGAAGGCATGCGGCGCCTGTCTCATGTCTGACAATATCACCGGCTTTGGGCTCATTCATTAGTCAACACCATATGCTGATGGGCTATCAGGATGGATGCAATTGCTGCTAAATTGTTACTTCATCAATGTACTGCGCCGCAAATTTTATCCTTCTCCGGTGAAATATGTTGGAGCATCTTCTTGTGATTGATGTCCCAGTACAGCTCTGAACATGTTGGTCTGCATGTCTAAGACAGAAATAGTATCATGGATTCATATCTCTTCTTACCAAGCTTGCACTTGCACCTCACTCCAAGCCACAAATTTCGAAACTGGCCTCGGGGGCCACATTGCCAAGACATGGAATCGGCAACTGCTTCCCCCACCGCTAGAGCTGGACAAAAACCAACCCGCTGCTGGGCTTTTATCTTGCCCCCTGCACATGAACAAGGCGATTGTATGATGTTTCCAACTTCTTGCTGTCTGCTTCCTACCTTATCTTCCTTTGTTTCCTTGTACATTCTTTGTGCTTTTCTCGACTTTTGTTTGCCGTCTATTGGAATTGCACTGGCCACGGAATTGCAAACGCATTCGAGCTTCCTGCTCGGTTTCGAAACCTGAAGCAATGGCCATTAGGCAAAAAATGTGAAGCATTGGGCCGTCACTCTCTTTGCAGCTCACCCTTTCTATGTGGCCTTTCCCACTCTCCCCACGACCAATGTTGCATCGCTCGGCCTTTCGTGGCCAAGATGTAAGCAGCCGAAGCCTGGAACAAGCATGCTAACGTGCCCCACAAGGTACTTGTACTTGTCAAAGGAAATGGTCGAGTTGAAACGACCACAGGCATGGAATTTGCGGCTCAATGTTTTCAAGTTTTGGATCAGCGGTTTGGACTAGACTACGTACATTGGCTCAAGCCACGATTCATGAGGTCAACACACAGTGAATCCAAAGCACCCGCATTTTGCAATATTGCCAATTCAAAAGCCGTGCAAACTCTGCATCAAGTTTGAACATTTCAATCATTCAATTCAAACACACCATGCCAAATCAACACTTAATTTGATTCGCACATGCACAACACAATAATGATTAGTATGCTTGCAAAGGGGCCTAGGGAAGAATGTGTGTTATCAAGCCTAGGCCACCTAAGGGAATACCTAGGCAAGCAGCAAACCGTTGACTACCTTTTCACACTGCTGTCAGTGATCTTGAAGTCTGTAGCGGGCGGAGCATATACATGCACAGGGTTGGAACCTGAATCCACGCCCCCCTCATTTGAGATTGAACAGCAACGAAAATGTCGGCAGGTTTTGCAACCCGCTTTTATTTGACACTCATCCATTGCGCGTTGAAAATGGACATTACACATCCATCGTGCAAACACACGGCTACTGTCGCTCTCAGAGGTGCTCCTTTATGGTGTTGATTGCATTCACCATCTCCCGCTTGTAGACCAGCCACGCGAACTCCCGGATGTCCATTCCCAGCTGCTCCAGGCGCGGTCGCTCCAGTCGCGACCACTTCAGTCCTCCAGCTGCGGCTCCTGTGTGCGGCAGTGGAGCTGGATGCAGGCTGAGTGTGTCCACGGGCACGGTCTTCAGCGCTTTGCTTTTGGCTGCGCTGAGCAAGCCTTTTTGCATCGCCCTCTGCTCTGTCACAGATCTCTTTGATCTCAGCTTCAAGGCCCTCGGCTCCGGTTGCCCGGAGCGTAGGAAACTCTCCGCCGAACGTGACAAGGTTTCGCATCCCCGGGAGGATGTTAGCCTGGGCGACAAATTGGGCAAGGCTCAACATCTTCCCGTTGTACGAGAAGAGCCATGGAAAGGAGTGCAGGTTGGTATCATAATCTCCACCCTGGCCACCGGTGACGTAGACGGTTCTGACGTAGTGGTGTCCTCGCTTTGCGTAACCAGGCCCAACCCCCAATAGCCTCTGATCATAGCTTCGGGGGAACTCCGGAAGAACGCAGAAACGGAAGATGGACATCTGGTACAGGCTCTCGCGGTTGTGGCCCTGCTCAACCATCCGAAGAGCGAACGTCGCATCCTTGTCGAACCTGTCCACAACGTTGTCGTACCCCAACTTCCTGGCTCTGCTGTCGTAATTCTTCGAGGCTTCGATCTGCTTTGCCTCGAAAGATGTTGCTCCTCGCTTTGCAACATCCGTGTAGCCCTTGAAATCATTGACGAGGAGCTGATCCACAGATTTGCCAACGCGGTGACACACCTCCTCGAGCATTTGCGTTCTCCGCTTTGCAGCTCTGAAAAGTTGAACGTCATTGCTCTCCATTGTGCCATGTCCGCAACGCTGGCACTTCAGCTGCCCTTGCATCATGTCCTCACCGCAAACGCTGCAGTCCGTGTAATGGACGGGCATGGCAAAGGTCTTGAATCTGACGGCTGATGAATCGGCCTCGGGTTGCCCCGGGCGAGTTGCAGCCGTGTCCTCATTTGTCTGCTCCTCTTCAGGGTTCTTGGCCCTCTTTCCCTCCTTGTCGGTCTGGAAGGCCTCATCTGCTGTCACGATGACGGCTCGCCTTGCGGCGAGCGATTCGACAGTTGTTTTCCAATGCTTCCAGGCGAAGGGCATTTCTCCAGAGCACCTCGCCGGTCTGCGCATCCGAGTAATACAAGATGGCATCATTGGGGACAATGTCGGCAGTCAACATGACGTCAGATTCAGAAAGGAAAAACACAACCCCGAGCTCAATCGCGTATTTGAAAGCAACGACGAGCTCGATCGGCATGGAGGCACGAACCCCTGCATTGTAGGCGGAGCTTTCGACGGGGTGAATAGAGAAGTGGCTCTGTGCACGCCCGCTCTCGGTTGCTCCAACTCCGCCTGGAATCACTCCCGTCCTCACGATGTTGTCAGCTGCGGCCTTGCTGGTTCGATGATACAGCTTGACAGGGGCATCAGTCATCGGCGAAAGCTGCAGTCCAGCCTTGCGAGCGTCCTCCGGGAGGAATTTCCCGAAGACGGCCTTCGCAAGGGCGTGCTGGTTTCGGCTGATGTCGCCATCAGCATTGACGCTGCTGGCGTGTCCTTGGGTAGCACGAACCTTGATGACAACCCACTCCTGGTTGTTCTCAGCGGCCGAAGGATGCTTGATCGCGAGGACAGTGAATCTGCATTTCGGGTCACAAGCGAAGATCTTCAACAGCGTCTTGTACCCGATGTTGCTCCGGGTCTTCCTGTTGAACTTGTCGCACAACTGGTGCAGATCGACAAAGTAATCCTCGTCGAAGTCCAATGGCCGTTGATCCTGAAATCGGCCACGCAGCATCCCAGCTAACGTAGTGCATCTGTCCGTCGAGGAAGGCTCTCCCTTCAGGAAGGTCGGCACTTTCAGAATCGTGCCCGGGAGGATCCTTGCCTCGTACTGCTGGCCGCGGAAGGTGACGATGCCGCCGGGCTTGCCTGGCAATGCGCTGCCGGCAGGGGTCGCCCCCCACACATCCGATGCCACCGCTGTTGGCTTTGCTTTCGCCAGTACCTTAGGCGATGCTTTTGCGGTGAACTTGGGTGTTGCCGGAGCGGCCTTGACGCCAAGCGCAGCCTCAGCGGCACTCCCTTGCGGGAGTGCTTCATCGTCATCGAAATCAACTTCTTCTTTGATCTCAACCTCCTCAACCTTCTCGAGCACACGCCCCTTCGCCAGCTTGATGGGGCGCTGGAGACTCTCCCATGACTCATGACTGGAGCGTGAGCTTCACGTTCGCCTCATGCTCAGCCAAAGTGCATGGGTTCAATCCTGCAACAGCATCATGGGAGTACTCAACATACAGCTTCACATTGTTGAAGTCGTCCTTGTGAGCCTCCGCAATTGCAGCGCATCTCATCACATTGAAAAACGACCACAACCACTCCACCGTCGTCTTCCGATTCTCGATGGAGTCCATCATGTGGTAATTGTCGAGCCTGTCCTGTCGTGACACCAAAAAGGTCGACTCCTTCTTGCGAAGGAGCTTGTGCTTGCCGAGTGATTCATCCAACAACTTTTCCATGAACTGGTTGTAGATGGGCGGGAGCATGTGGTACGAACCTTCGGTGTTGGCCAGGATCGTAATGTTTGCAATGCTCCACCAACTCCTGCACTCCTCAAGCACGTCGATCGCCTTGGCGCACTTGTTGAACAGCTCGGGCCAGTGTCCATCTCCGCATCGGTATGGCCACTCCGGCTCGTCGCAGATCCCACCGCTGCCAACGAGCTCGTTCCCGGACCAGTACACCGTCACGTAGAAGTCATGGTCCTTGAACTCAGACCGCTTCTTGAGCTCCTTCATCGCGCTCTTAACGGTCCATGTGAGAAATGTGAGGTCCTTTCCCCAACACACTCTCACCTCGCAGGGCTACAACCAGAGCTGCGGTTGTAGTTCATGTCCTGCGCGAGTCCTCTTGCCTCCGCTAATGAAAGCGAGGCTGGAGTCGCTCACGACGAGGTACACGCTATTTCGGCCACAGGTTGCCCCGGGCGTGATGCGGCCAAGGCCTTTGTCATTGACAGCACACAACGTCCCCATGAGTTCCGGCGCATAGTCAGCCGCCCACATAGCGCAAGAGCTTTGCAGAGTAGCTTGTGCACTGAGGATCTGCTCCATAGTCTTGCGGTCCTCAGGCCTCGTCTCTTGGAACAAAGTGTTCGATGTAAAGCTCGTCATCACTCCTCGCCAGTACTCCAAGTTGCCCTCCGAATACTCCCCGAGGTTGTAAGCAGCCATAGCGGCTACCGGTGAGGGAAGCTTAAGAGCAACAAGTGCACGTTTTGTTGTTCTCTGAGCCGAGCTATCGGTGACAAACTGTTTCATGCTGTCAGCAAACTCAGAAAAACATACATGGATCAGGCCAGTCATTTCATACGTGTAAGATTCTGCACGTTTGAGGGCCGCCCCCCTGGACTGTCCATGCTGATGATCTTTTGTGCACTTATACTGTTGCAGTTTGGCCAACGATTGACAGGAAGAAGCAATAGTCCATGACTTTTGCAACAAATTTCCATCCTTGTCAAGAACACCAAACATGCAACCATCGCAATTGTACTTGACCGTCTCATATTTCATGAGGAAATCATGCACGAAATAGTTCTTCCAATAACTGCAAAGCTTAGGAAGTTCCATGTTGATCACAAGCACAATGTCAAGCTGTCGAAGCATAGTGATAAGTTTGTCCAAACGCTTCAACAGTTTGCGAAACAACGCCTTGTGCTCCTGGATCTTGGCTTGGCCTTCTTGAGTCTGACCATTGATATTGTTCCAGGGGCACCCACCCGTACACGGAAGTGAAGCATGAATCATCACGCAGGGCGGTGTTTTGGACTTGACATTCTTCCTGAAAATTTGCACCTCGTCAAATACCCACTGCAACGTGTCTGCAACCAATGCATTCTGACGTTCAGTTACTCTAAGCACTTTGCAACCAAATGCAGATAATCTTGATTTGTCGCCGAGCTTGGAATCATCCGAACAGCAAAATTCGCATAAGAAGTGATCATATGTTTCATGCGTGGAAACGGCGGAAGCTTGCGCTTCGCTAGTGGGGGCTGGCTTGATTGTAATGTTTCCATCCAACTGCACCCACCGTACTCCAATAAGCTTGCAAGCATGATCCCATTTTGCTTTGCTCGTGAACGGCTTGGTCAAGATGTCCGCAACCTGATACACAGTGTTGACGTTGACGAGATTGAAGAAACCTTTCGTAAATTGTTCTCGAAGCCACGCCAAAGAAGTTCTTTGGGTTCTGTCAGCATGACGAAGCTGTGCAGAATTTCCAGTCTGAATGATGTGAATTGTTGCTTGATTGTCTTCACAAAAGGCAACTTTAAACTTCTCATTCAAATGAACATTTAATCCGTGAAGAGGTGCTATCGTCTTTTCATGCTGTTCAATACCACCATACCGAATCTCGTACAACTCGGGGTCGACATAAACCAAAACAGGATTGCCCCCCTGACCGGAGCTGTCCCGGCCTGGAAACGGAATCGGCTTGGCGTTGCCACCAGCTGGCTGCTTTTCCTTGGATGCATCAAGCAATTCCCACAGCACGCTCATAAGTGAAAGCGTTGGTAAACCTTGCGCTCGCACAGAGTGATTGGCAGCAACAACTTCGGCTTCAGTTGATGACATAGCAGTACTTGTCTGCTTCTTCGAGAACGCATTGATGGGGTAATACGTGTTGGGACCGACTATGACCGCCACACAGCCAGTAGTTGACCTCGAGTCAAATTCACCTGCATAGTCAGCGTCTCCGAAAACCCACAGTCGGCAATCCAGCAAGCTGTCCCCAATAAAACTCGAATTGATGTAAGCAACCAAACGATGCAACCCCTCAGCACAATCTTTGGACCACTTTGTAACGCGCGAAGCAAGTGACTGAGTTGCACGAAGAAGATCATATCTCGCCATTCTAGCAGCAAAAAGAATCTTCATCAGAACCCGGCTTGCAATGGGTTGCAACTTACCAGTTGGTTCTTTCTCGCTCTCACGCGGAAGTGCTGTCCTCATTTCATGAAACGGAGTCGAAACATTCTTGAGGGTAGCACGAGAAGTCTTTGCAAGCTCACAATAAGACTCAACGCATGAATCCAAGAAATCGGCCATGTCATAATGGACGATGTTGACGGGTTTCTTCATGCAACCGTCTTTTGAGTGATCCATGTCAATGAGCTCCTTGAACTTGGACTTCTTTGATTGTTTCTTCGCAGCAGTTTTGTTTCTCATCGCTGCAGCGGCTGCGTGTCCTCCCACCTGGTCGGCATAGCTGAAAACTGTGCAGCCGGTCCACCAAGTCTTCTCCTTGACATCGGCTTGTGCTTTCCACGAGTCCTCGAGATATTCATACGTGTTGCCCTTTGCGACACAGGTCACGCGGAGATCCAGCAGTCCCTCATCCCTCAAAGTTCTCGGGGGCATACCTCTTCTTTCTGGGATAAAGATGGTGTCAAACCCAAATCTTTTCCTCAGGAAAATGCTCCCAATAATCTTCTTGTTCTGTGAGGGACGGCAGGACTTGCGCTCTGCTTTTCGAACACATGAGCAAATGGGTGATGTTCTCTTGTTAATGTCACCTGATTCTGCTCAACATGTTCGCAGCCGAAATATCTTCCGAGCGACTCCGGCGTGTCGATCTCGATTGCGGCCTCGATGTTCTTCCAAATTAGCAGTTGGGCCAGCAAGCTTGAGGTCATCTACGTAAACAACCAGCAAAAGCTTTAGCTCATCATGGAAGAACACACTTTGCCAAATGCCTTTCAACAATGGCCTCCACTTGTTCTTTCGAAGACCAGTCTCGAAATGGTTCTCCCACAAGCCACCGCTGTCAATATGACCATACAATGCCAAAATCAAAGGTGACAATGGATCATTGTACTTGCCAATCCATTCCTTGGGCCAACGGTCTCGTGGAAGTCTCACCCATGTAGTGATGCCTTCGAACAGTGCCTGCGTGTATGCCTGCTTTGCATCCCCTTGCTGCTTTCCAAATCCAGGCTGAGATCCGTACAGGTCAACGATTTTGCCTGCTTCCATGCTCGCAGGGGAAGAACCAAGTTCGGCAAACATCGCTTGCTCATAGTTCTCATCAACCACACGATTTCCTTCGAAAACAGTTCTGCCTTTATATTTTCGGCTGGGGTCGCCCACAGCAAGCTCGCTTCCCTTGAGGTAACACGCCTCAAAGATACGGGCTATGTGGGCCTTTTCCCCTTTTGCCTTGGCTTCAGCAATAACTGTCTTGCATTCTTTCACCCGCGACTCGTCCCAGGTACCTTTGCTTCTTAGCTTCTCCCATTCGACATCCAAAGCCTTCTTTGCCTCAGGAGTATTTGCGACTTCCGAGCGCGGAATAAGCCTCGCAACTGCTGCAGTCATCAACAAAGCATTGACCAAATCTTCACGATTGTCTTTGATATGCTCTTCAATAACTGCAGTGACACATGCTCGATGTTCATGAACAGTCTTCCCTTTTTCGTTGACTGTGACAGGCATCGCAGGGGCAAGCACTTCGGGAATAGCTGATGCGACGGCTGCCGGCGACGGGAGCTTTTTGACTATGCCCCCCCTGACCATGAACAGCGTGATTGGGCTGAACATAGACGGCCGTGGCAGCTACGTCTGCGGCAGCTGGCTTTGCCTCCTTTTTCTTCGCGAGCTCCTTGCGATACTCCTCAGCGACACCTGATTACTGGGGAGGCGACCTGGCGGAGCTGCGGGCCGACATGGCGTTGGAAGCCAACGTGAAGCGACCATTTTGAGACCGTCTGCAATCTGGTTCGGGCCCAGCGACACCTTGTGGGCCAATACTTGAGGGGCGAGTTGGCGCAAGAAGATGTCCGTGACGTGGACATGGAGACTGGCGGCGGCAGGGAGGCGGAAGAGCCCGAGGACAGGGTGGCTTTGTCCGCCGCGCAGCGGGCCTTGGAGCGCTGTGTTGATGTTGCCACCCGGCGCTCGCTGCAGGCACGTGAAGCAGCCGACGACGATATGGTCGAGACGCTGCAGCTGGAGGCGTTTGACAAGAACCGAATCATGGCCGCGTTGGGCCCTCCCGGCACAGGCAAGACCTTGGTCGTCAACCAAGCACGTTCTTTGGGAGAGGCAAGTTTCCACATGTCTGATGGAATACCAGGTGGACGACTTGACTTTCGGGCCCTCACCAAACGAAAACCATCCCATTGAAACCCAGGCGGAACTGCCGACCCATCCGGCATGTGATCAGGATCGTGATCAGCAAGTCCCTCGGCAGGCGCAGGAGGATCTTCCATCAAAACTTCCTCCGGCACGGCTGCTTCGCCAGGCTGCAAATGTGACTCCGGCTCATATTCCAATTCGTCCGGAGAACATGGCTTGTCGTCGGCAATAGCTTGCTTTGCGGGAAAAACAAACGTCTCATCAAGCAGACTGAACTCATACTGCTTGACTCTGAGGGGATTGATGTCACCTGTCCGCAGTTTGTCCGGCAGATTCTTGAGCGGCAATACCAAAATTTCATGTGTGTAGGTAAAGCCAGGTTGCACATGATAGCCAACAAAAATGCCAACATCCGAAGTGGGCAGAAACTTGGACTGCTTCGAATCGACGCGCTGACGATTGATCCAATACGACAACTTTGCACCAAATGGAATCTTCGTGTCAGGAAACTCATCCCCGAAACGCAAAGCCCACGGCGACTTGTCCTTGTCATCTGGAATTGTAACATTGAGAGCAAACGCATGGTGTTGAGCTGCCAAAGGCCAAAGCTCAACCGGCAAACCGCTTTGAAACAAATTTGCCCTTGCTCCCTCCAGGATTGTACGGATCTCGCGCTCGATCACCCCAGAAGATTGACTGACATATGGCTGGCTCAGGACATGTCTCCAACCCATACTCTTCACCGCAGCTGCAACTTCGCCGGAATTGTCAGAATAGAAAATTCCAACGTGGTCATCCGGCTTCGTGAAATGTTGAAATGCACGAACGCAACTGTCAGCATCTTGCCTTGCTGAAGGGTAAAAAAAAGGGAACTGCGTGAAAACATCTTTCACAACCAAAGCATTCCACTCACCCTTGAACCCATACGCTTCGTCATGTGAAATAACATGGTCAGCAGTCACATGATCTCCAAATGCTTTTGCATCCACTGAGGAAGATCCATGTCTGCGACGAGCTTGAGGTGCTTGCATCTTTGCTCGTACACATGTTTCGCAAAACGGATTCTTGGGCCTGTGAGTGAAAAGATGCTCTTCACTTTTGGCCTCGCGCATCATCATTTCTTTTGAACGCTTGGACATTGGCTTTGGAGCTTCAGCAACCTCAGGGTTGTCCTCCAATTCCGGATCAAACTCCGGTTCCGGCGGTTCAGCTTCATCAGGGCGCAATGGAAACAAAGCGGCATCCGGCGAATGTCGCCCCCCGCTTGAAGATGAAGGCTCTTCAACGCCCCCGATCTTCTGATCGGATGCTGCAAGCGCAACAGGCATAGCACATTCAGAAGCTATAACCTCGCACTGATCATCTACATACGGAACTCGCCCATCGAGCTTCAATATTACCCATACGAAATCGTACCCCTTCTCCAAGCATCTTTGACCAACGGAAAGAACAGCTGGCGTGCTCGGTAAAACATACGGAGTGACGACCTCGTTCAACTGGTCAATGGAGAAGTCCGCAATCTTGTCTGCACAAATTGATCCATTTGCTGTTGAAAGATTGATTGGAGTCAATGCAGGGTTGATTCTCTTTTGAAGTGTAACTGCACGCTCTGTGTCAACCAGGTCTTGTTCGCTACCTGCGTCGACAATCCACTGACGAAGCCCTGCTGGTGCTGGCGCGGCAATCTGCTCCGGCACTTCGTCAAGATTCGTCTCATCATCATCAATCCAACAACCAGGACAATACAAACCGCAATAAATTGGGTCATTGTCATCGTAGTAATCGCAAAAGAACCCACAAGGCGCGTTGTAATTTGCCTGCATCAACTCAATAACCCCTTCCAGAATCAAAGCTTTGTCAATAGCATCAATAAGATCTTTGGGGTCTGAGCCAGGCGCATAACCATCATACCACACTACCTCAGGATCGTTTGGCTTTGGAGCACATGATAGGCACAACCCGTTGGCCTCGATCTCGACGATCTCGACATCATCTGCGAATTTGACGCATCTGCTGGTGTTGGAAACATCTGTACTGCAAATGAAAATTGTTTGCCCTGTCCAGTATTGCTCCAAACCTTCATCAGGATCCGCCCAGAAATCACAAAAACTTGCTCTTTGCCATTGATATCGGCCTTGGTGATGCGCTGATCCAACAAACATTCCAGCGAAACAGGAAGGTCTTTTGCATTCTTCGGATCGTAAAGCGCCTTTCGGGGCATCACATGGTGTCGAATAACCATCTCGCCCTTTTTGCTCTGGGATCGCTTTCTCCCTTTTCCCTTTGGGGTGGGAGACCTACCTCTGCTGGCTCCTTTCTTTGGGAACGGTCAACGGTGAACAGTCAGGGGTCACTGGCGGCAGTCAATGGTCAAAGTCAGAGGTGGAAGTCTGTGTCGGTACGGAATCAACCGAAGCATGTAGTTCAACTCCTCGTTCGGGCTCATGATGCTCGGAAACCTTGCTGTTTTCGGTGGGAATATGTTGCTCTGCCGGTCGTCGATGATTGCGTCAATATCGACCCATCCACCTTCATCACATTTGAAAGCACTCCCTCGGCAATTGCCGATCTTGTGTCGAAGGACTCTGCAAAGATCGTGAGATAGCTGATTTGCTTGATCTTTCGTTGCGAACACAGATTGTTCATCACCGATCTTGCAATGTGGAGCGCTATCGAAGGGGTAGATGCAGAAGTTGATGCTTTTGCCAAGCTGCATCACATCGATCTGCTCCAAGATGGCGCCCTTGGGGAAGAATTTGGGATCCGTCATTGAAGCGTATGCCCATGGCATGTAGACGCTACTCACGTCACCAGCCCTCGGGATGTAGCATGGAATGGTGTCACATCCTCGCTCCAACGTCGTTTTGAACGTCCTGTGATCCCCGCACGGATTGAAGGTAAGGTCTACACCTCCGCATTGTAGTTCACCTCCTTCAGCCGTGTCAGCCATTTCCACCAGGTTGATGGTATAGCTATACATCTCTATTATTTCTTTCCCCTTTTGTCCCCCTTTCTTGTGTTCTTCGGATGTCGATGATGATGGTTCCTCAACATCCCCCATTTCATCATCCGAGGACACGTGATCGCTGCTGAGAAGTTCACGAATCTTCCTCATCGCCTTCTCGTTTCCAGCAGCCTCTTCAAACTTCTTGCAGTCGCCGTCGTGGGCCAAATTCGCGCATTTCGCACAAATTCCCTTCTCCTCCATGCACTTCTCCATTGAGTCCAGGAACTTGAGTGCAGCTTTTCGCCCATCAATCACGCGCTGCTTCTTCTCCTCCTCTTCTTCTTTGGGTTGAGAGCTTCGACTCTGATCTGGCTCTGGGCCGCGATCATCGTCTCCACCCTCTGATGCCTTCCTCTTGGACCCTTGGTTGGCCTGCTCGATCACCAGAGAATACGGATGCTTGGGCTTGATCGCTTTCATGATGTCCAGCACCTCTTTCGTGGGTACTCCGAGCTGAGCAGAAGGTTTGTTCCGCTTCCGGTTCTGCCCCGTCGTGTGGCTCACGTTCCCCGCGAGGTGCCGCACGATGGATTGCTCGAACTCCCTCTTGATCTTCCATGCATCTCTCCACAATGGAAGTTCGTGTTGGAAGTATGACATCACTTCGAAGAATCCCAACACCATCTCGACGACGTCCCCCAAAGACTCTTCATTGGTAGTTTGTCCCAGGAGTTCATACATCGTCCCCTGGTCAAGCACACTCTTGATCCATGACGATCTCTGTCAATCACGTAGATGGAGGTCTTCTCCTCAACCCCTTCAGAATTCCTGCACATGACCACATCTCTGCCTGCACACAATTGCCTTCCGTGTTTGTGACCGTAAAACTGTGCCGCTTGATCCACTGTCATGCTCACAAAGCCCACGTGGGACAGCTCCTTCTTCAATTTGGAATATGCTAGCTCCCGTATAATCGTGGTCATGGCCTGAACATTGTTGACGTTCGCCATGAGATGTTGGAGGTCTGGGATCGCGACCTTGCATTCCGCGAATAGTCGCGTGTATATCTTCCTCCCGTTGGTTGACCTCGTGACACCGTTCGTGTCTGCATTCCAGTTCGCGCAACAGTTCACGCACGTCTCAGGGTTGAAGGTCGAATTTGACCCGAGCACCTTCGACTTGTTCCTCTGCATTTCATTTCTGCACAGTTCGCAGATGAACTCCTTGAGCTCGGAGACCGTATACCATCGAAGACGCTGATCATTGGCATCAACGTTCCCAAATGCATCCTGTCCACTGCAACCTTCGCTCTGTCGCTCCTGTTTCCGTCTCGACTGAGCGGTGAAGGTCGGCTTGTACTCGAATATCACCTTCGATTCCTCCATGTTCTTCGGGATATTGAACTGAAGGTCAGGCTCATTGATGCAAATCTCCTCCAGATCATTGACGAACGATAGGCTCGGCGCAAGCACGTCAATGGACTTCTCCACCAACAGCCGCTTCAGGAGGTAATGTTGCAGATTCGAGCTCCCGGGGATCTTGTAGTTCTTACCCGCAAGTGCATGAGCAACGCGCCACATACGGTCGTTCTCGGTCACCAAAGCGCCTGCCGCCTTGCAGATCTCGCTCACCTTGTTGGCGATCGTTCCCAAGTCCCCTCTTCCACCATGGAAAGCTACATCGCGGTTCACGCACACAACGACCGTGCCCTTGCATACGTTGACGAGGTCCGATATCGCCTTCGACAGGTAGTCAATGATGGTCCTGGTGGTCACCTGCCAACCGCAACCCCTCACGCACACCCAATCGTAGAGCGACATCCAGATGTGCACCGACACAGGTGAATCATCCATATCACGCCTCCGTCGTTCGCCGATCAGCTTCTCCAACTTTTCCAATCGGGAGATGATGTTCACCGTATCCGAAGTCGATGAGACTAGCTCGCTCGACCCGTAATACGATCTCTCCTCGATGTTCGTCCATCCCTGCTCGTTGACCATCATCTGGAAGGTCTTCGTGCTCCCCTTTGCATTGACGGCTCTCAGGGGCCAATCCAGGACCAGGAAGCTCTTCTTCTGAATCATCATGTCACGGATCGTTGCCCCGCCAATGGGACCCCTTCTCTGTTCTCTGATGATCTTGATCAACCGTGCAGGTGCGTTGTCAGGGTTCTTCTCTGCCTGAATCAACGCATTGATGGCTTTAGCGCCCGGCGCCCGGAAGGCGCCCCGTGATCAAGCATCCTGTCTGAGCACACAAGAACGCATATAGCTGAAGCCATGCCGTGTTGCTCTTGTTCACGTATGAAAGGATGATCTTTTCAGCACTGGTCTTCTCTTCGAAATGTACCAGCGATGAAGTCAGACTCCTCAGCATGTACTCCCAATATGTCGCGTTCTTCCCCTCGGCGAGACATGGCCCAAACACTGTTTGCATGATTGGGTACCCGGTGTTGACGTCAATGTTGAACTTCACGTTGACAGTCGCGCCACCCAGGGTGACACCCCCTTCATATGAGGTGTGTGTCTCGTGTCCAGCCGTGGCGTTGTTGATCTGCCACCTGTCATCATCACCGCCAGAGTTCATTCGGAAGATGGAGTCTATAATCTCGTTGTCAATCTTGTTGGCACCGCCTGCAGACGACCATCCACCTGAAGCTCCCTGCTGTGGGTTTGACCCGCCAGAGGTTCTTTGTCTTTGCCCAGAGCTGGACGACGATTTCTGCTGTCGCTCTGTCTTCTGCGGTGGCTCAGTCTTCGATGAGCCCATCACCCACCATGTCGGTTCTTCGCCTTCCGCGAAGTCCTCAGGGTACCTCTCCAGCTCCCTGTCCCCCTCATCGTAGGTGCAGTAGTTGTTCTGGTCGAAGTTGTTCACATGCCCCTTTGCTGCCTCTTTCTCGATTTCCTTCAGCCAATTGACCCACTTGCGCCGATCCTGGTTCTCAGCAGCCCTGTCGGCCGCATGCGGCGCTAAGCTGATGGAGTTGATGTTCATTGCAGGCAATGTGGACTTGTAGATCATCTCAATGCACCACAAGAAGTTTCTTGCAGCCTCGATCTCCCAGTACAGGTCCTTCAGCTCAGACTTGTGCGATCGAAAGCAGACTTTGTACGATTGATCCGAAATGTTCCTCTCTCCGACCAATGGCTGCAACCTCCTCAAGATGAAGGATACACACATGAGTGAGTTCACCGCCCCGATGCACGCGTCTGAGATGTCTTTGGGGATTGACCCGCAAATCATCCCAGCGCAACAGGTTGTGTTGATGAGCATGCTCATCTCTCCTCAATGCAAACGCGAGGTTCTTCATCGACATGCGCAGCTCATTCTGGTAGACCAACCCAAGGTCCCAGTTCTTCTGGTAGTCGGCCTTTGTGCTCCGCTCGTGGGGGTCGATTTTGGGAGGTTTGATCACGCTCAGCGTAAACACTTTCCCCCAATTCCGATCTCTGAACTTCGAAATTCTTCGATCGGCCCTCTCGAGCTCGGCGGTCGTTAGGAACTCCTCTGAACTCCTCCACCGCCTTGATGATGACGTCCTAGTTGGTTCATCACTAATGAATTCCTTGTACACGGCTCCTACCTGAGTGTCTTGGTGAAATGCTGCCTTGAAGGATCGCTCCTCATTGTCTTCGGCCACACCCGAAGCGAGGTCCCAGATATCCGCAATGGACCTCAGCATGTCGGCTCCTTCGATGCAGTACTTGGTGACGTTCAGCAGTTCGGGGTTCTTTGTAAGTAGCGACGCCTCCCCACAAAGCTGGTTCAATGCTGCGACTATCTTCTTTCCCTTGCTGCAGAACTCTCTCCATCCTAGCATGCATTCATCGGCAGAAAGTAGCCCGAAGATCTTGCTGAGGAACTCCAACGCTATCCTCATGGATTGCCCTTCTCCTTTCATCATGCCGAGGCATTTCGCGGAGTAGTACGCTGAGTACGCATAGATGACGGGGACGCCAATGTCCTCGACCCACTTAATGCATGTACCCAGGTCACTGCTCGTCTCCATTCTCCTGGGAATTCTCTTGCCCTCCTCGACAGCGTTCTTCACGAGGTTCCCCAGGAATATCGCTGCTTGTCTGGATTTCCCGACCGGCACACAGAAGAATTCATTTGCATTGACGACGGTCGCATTGGCAGTCATCTTGATGATATTCTCCAGAGCCAGGAAAGTCCAAAATAGACAGCAATATATGAAACCACTGAATGGATTCGGTTTCCACCCAGCTGTAGCCTGAGACTGAGGTTCGGGTCTGGCCCGGAACCTCGGTTCGGGTCTGGCCCGGAACCTAGTTGGTACAGTCGAAGTGGTGTGTCTTCCACACGCAGCAGTTTGTCGCCGATGTGAAATTCCCCGCGCTATGCAAGCAAGAGCGAGATTCAGTCGCGCCTGTTGAAGGCACTTTGCTCGAGCACGAAAACGCCGGAGGATCACACTCACAATCAATGACGTGTACAACTGGGTTTCTTTAGTTTCCCGACCAGCACAAGGTCCATGTTCATGGTTCCCATTACATTTCTTGGACAACGAACTTCCAAGTTCAAAGTTCCAGGAAACAACTCTCCACGGTTTCTTGATTGGCAGAGGTTTCTTCGCGTACCTTTGTTTCAAACCGTAGCGACACCCATCAAACTCATGACTGGTGCCATCATGAACAACCTCACGCAGTCTCTCATCCTTCCAAGAATCGCAACTTCCAGGCAATTCAAACAGAACAGCAGCACGTTTCGTCAAGGCATGTCGTTTGATTTCCACAAAACGTCCAAACGACTTCCAAAATTCCTTTTGTTTGGCCTCGATTTTCTCTGCGGTGTCAATTCCGCGAGTCTTGTTGAGGCGTGCCCATGATGATCCCCCCGTGCAAGGCCCGGCGAAGAACAACAAATCGGAAGATTTAGTGAGCACATGTCTAGCGATTCTCCCCCCGTACTCGCTCATCAAGTCATCGACCAAAGTGACGGTCACGACCTGAGGCCCCTTATGCCGGGCAAGGGTAGTGAACCAGTTGCGAGGCTCGGAACATGCTATCAGCACTATGGGCCGGGACAAGTCAACGCTATACAAGGTGACGATTGTGCGAGTTCTCATACCAGGAAGCGAGACATGCAACGGAGCGCGAAGCACACCACCGTCATGGTTAACCAGCGCGAGCTCAATGCCCGGCGCTAACTGTGGTTTGTGCTTCACCGCAATGCGATATGGAACAAAACAACGACCAGGAACAATTGCTCATGACTGATATGCAGACAACGCATAAGCAGCTTCAACCGGAGCAAAGTATCCAAAGCAAGGTCATTGATGCATTTCAATTCTACGCGTTCGTCTGACAATTCTTCAACGAATGCAGCCAGCACAGACTGCAAATCAACATCACCGGACCCAACATGAATTGGTCGTGGTCCCGGAGATCGCTCCCGCGCCGGTACAGCAACCGGAACAGGATGGAACTGCCAAACTGCGCGTTCAACCCACCCATCAATCCGTTCACATTGCAACCCAGGATCAACTCTGTCCTCAACCTTAAGCCATGACACATTCCTCAGAAACCAAGTGGAACGGTGTCACGACCGCGAGTGGATGTTTCACACGCATCAGTCTGGGCCCTTTGGCAACAACAACCGGATCATGTCCTTCATGCTCATGCAATCCTTCTTTAGACGTCAGGCCGGGCCACCACAGGTCCGGGGGCATGATCGGAATATGTGTGTACGGAAATGTGGGAACTCCGTCAACCGTCCCCGAAGCAGTCTGCATGGTCCCTTTTATGGGATCACACGTAGGTGTGAGCGCCTTGAGGGTATCCGGGTCAGACAGCAAACTCGGGTCAAGTAGACCAATCTGCAAACATGCATGTTTCCATTTGCGCCCATCATTGAACGCCTTGGTGTAGATGTCAGCCGCCATCCGGTCGGTGACCTCGTACGCCAGATACATGTAATCACGCGTGAACATCTCATGCATCCACGAAACGCAAACGCCATGGCTTCTCTCAAGGTGGCGCATCGTAGGGTTTCTCCCCGATCGCACAACCCCGATCATAGCCTTGTTATCGTCATAGAACACAAAGTTCGGTGACTTCTTGAGAATCCGCTGCAACAACTTAAGAGCAGGCATACCCATGGCTCTCATGGCAACATCGGCCGCTACAATTTCGGCCTCAGGAGTTGGGTGACTCACACAACCCTGTCTTTTCGAGCTGCCAGACAACGGAAACCGAGTATTAGGCCCTTGTATATTCAAACGCCCACCAGAGGTGGAACGCAACGATTCAACACATCCTGCAAAATCGGCGTCAGCATACAAGGCCAGGCGCACGTCATCCATGGGGTCTCCGACCCAACCGACCATGCGCCAGTGTTTTGTATGATGTACATAGCACATCAAATGATGCAAACCCCGATCATCGGAGTCAGTCCACTTGTGCACATTTCGTGCCAAGCGATTCACTTGCCGCAACAAATCGAAGCGAGCGCGCCCTACAGCAACTTCATCAGTACGCTAGCGGCATGCGGAGCAAGGTGTCCACGCACGGGCTCCTTCATGGCCAACTCAGGAGTCCCTCCCCGCTGGTCCGGCACTGAGGCAGAACCGTCGGTGGGCACAAGATTGTCCAATTGCACGCGACTGACGGGCCCTCTTTTGCAGGCTTCCGTGAGACGTGACCCTTTGTTTCTTCATGTATTTCAGGTGTGACAACCTTATTCAACTTTACGTCGCCCGCCACCTCAAGATAGCGGTCAACACAGGAACGTAGGAACTGTTCCATGTCATAGGTCACCGTTGTGACGCGGTGTCCGTTCCCGAGAGTGACGTTCCCCTTGCTTTGATTACAACCAAGGTACATGTCAAGTCCAGTCTCGGGCTGAATCTTCAAGCGTGTACGCAGCATGCTCCATCCCTGGGCAAGGTTCTTTTTGGGCCCCGCCATTTTGAAGTCATCGACATACACAACCAGAACAAGTTGGAGCTTTTCATGAATGTACACTGACGGCCATTCCTCACCGATGGGTTCAAAGCCAACGGCACGCACCGACTCATCACAGTGCTGCTCCCAAAATGTTCCTGCATCGGGATGTCCGTACAGTGCCTTCCTCAGTGGAACCACGGGCCTCCTGTACTTACCCCGCTTACATTCACTCGGCGCAGCCTCAGGTGGCAATTCAATCCAACATGGTGTGCCTCTCAGTGTGGCCTGCATGTACGCTTGCACAGCGTCGGCCATCTGCACATCCCAACCATCATGACAACCCAAAAAATCCGCCCAACGCGAGGCCTCGAACGAAGCAGGAGAGTTCCCCAAGTCTTGAAACATCGCAGCTTCAAAGCTTTGATTCTTCACCTGGTTCCCCAGCAACACGCCTCTACCTTTGAACTTCCTCTTGGGATCGCCAACAGGCAATTGTGAGTGCTTTTCAACACAAATACCATGTGCGCGAGCCATGTGTATCTCTTCTCCTTTCGCTTTTGCCTCCTTGGCTACAGCGTCATATTCCCGCACTGCATCAAGGTCGAAGACGCCCTGGTCGATTAATCCCGACCATTCTTTCTTCATTGATGCCAGGGCGTCGGGGTTGGTCAACATTTCTTTTCGGCCAACCGGCCTGGACACCAATGCGTCGAAGAATCGAACAACTTTCTCGGCCTTCTCTCTGTGCTGTATTAGCTCAGAGGTCACACACGGCATCGATGGGTACTTCTTAGCTTCGCCATCCTCTCCTACTGCAGGTAGCGCAAGTGGCACTTTTCCCGATACCACCTCAGCAGACTCCTCCCATTCATACCAGGTAAAATCCGTCAGCATATCATCCGCAGGATCCGTCCCCGATATCAGTTCAGCTTCGTCTTTCTGACGCTAAATGACTGATGCAACTGCCTTCGTCCAATTTGGAGTCGGCCTCGACCGCTCCTCAGACTTGAACTTCCAGGCATATATTACTACCAGACACACAAATTCTTTCTCAAGCTGAACACTCTGTCTCAAGACATCTTGGGATTGCTTGGAATCCATGAGGACAACCACTCCGTCAACCGGATTTACGACTATCCTGACCCAATCAAGCTCAGCCAAGTGTTTCCCATCCTGTGGGTTCTTGATCTTTGACACGTTCTTTCGCAATCCCCAATTGTACTGCCATTCAACTCCACCCCAGCGGTTCCGAATTCTCTTAGCACCGGGCATCTGCAATGTCTGCGTTTCGGCTGGCGTAGAAATCTCAGATCCTTTGCTCTTGGGTTCTTCTTTCTTCTTCTTGCCACCACCCTTCACCTCTGCTTTCTCTCCCTCGGTGTAGTACTTTCTCATCATTGCCCATTCGACGGGAGTATATTCTGGAGGTCTCGTCGTCTTCATCAACCTGAAGCCATCCTTCCCGACGGGATATGGTCTTCCGGCCTTGTCGATCTTAACCTCCTTGCCATCATCGTTGACATACGTTATGCCATCCCCAGGTAGTCCAGCCGAAACATGTGGAAGGTCGGGCTTCACAACTTCTTCATCACCCTTGGCATGTCCATCGCCCTTCCCTTTTGACGAGCTCGGCCTAGCATCCTCTCCTTCTACATGATCCCCCCGATCCCCGACAAGTATCTCCGGGCCTTCATCAAGCAGTAGACCAGCGATCTGATCGACCTCATCGTCAAGCAGTCGCTTTTCGTCACTCTGCAATAACTCGGGCTCGTAGTCCTCATCTTCAATCAGGCGATCACGTGCATCCAGACCGATTGCATCGACAGACATCTCAATTCCTTCCAAAGTCTCATTGGCAGCTTTGTATTTCTGCTGTATCGGGAATGTCAGAGGCGATTTGAGGATCATCCTCTCCGTTTGATGTGGCATTCTCAACCGAGGTGGAACCTTTGCCTTCTTGATGTTTAGCTCCGCACCCGCGAGCGCAGTGAGGGCCCAAGCCCTATACTTGTTCGCCCAATGCATCCCAGTGCTCAGCACATATCCGGCAAATATACCAGTTTCCCCTCTAGGCTCGAACTTCTCCCTCTTTTCCCCTCGTGCTTCGCTCGGCTTGAAGTCCACTAGCGCACCAAAAGGTATCTTTGCGCCTTTGAACTCCTCGCCATGCAGTCTCAACCAGGCGCTTGACCCATTCACCTCTTCAACGTTCATCAGATGGCACAGCGTGGTGATGGCCTGCGCCCAATAGCACGTGGGTAGACCGGCATGTGCAAGACAAGCCGAAGTCTGGTCAATGATGAATTGATTTGTTCTTTCAGCAAGGGAGTTGTTCTGCGGTCGTCCAGGCAAGGACAAGTCATGGTTCAGCTTCAGCTCAACGCAGGCATTGATCAGCTCTGGGCCATCATCCGAGTACACCTGCTTGATTTTCCTCCTACCGCAGAAGTGCTTGATAGCCCTGACGACGGAGTCAGTGTCCCTTCTCGCAGTTGGATAAGCCATAATAAGCCCGGTGTATATATCCCGAATGATGAGCGCATATCTGCCCTCCACTTCATGATCTCCTGACGCCGTCACGAAGTCGAACGTCACCAGGTCCCCGAACGTCTTGACCTCCCGCTTGAAGGCTCCTGTTCGTGATCTGAAGTGTCTCATCTTTGCCTTGACACACGACTCACAGAAAGGATTTCGGTATCTGTGGGTAAGCAAATGAGCAACGGAATTGGCGTCCCTCGTACACATCAACCTCGATTCCAGCATCTGGATCATCTTCATCAGCTTCTTCCTCGTTAGCTTCGGCATCACCATGACGACGTGGGTCTAGCCCGACGCCCTCTGGGATTTCCTCGACTACAGGAGGCGTATGTGCAGGACCGGCTCCTCCGGGTGGTCCGAAGTCGAACGCTCCATGATGATGTTCACCCTCAACCTCTGCGGATTCACCGGCAGCGGCGGGTATATCATTCTCACCATCATCATCCTGACCTGCCTCATCGTTCGTGACCAATGCCAATACTTCTGAAAAGTGCTCTTTGAGGTCATCGATCGTAGGGCGATGCCTGTTACTCCGAAGCTTACCATCACTCACAAGGTACGGGATGTCGTCCTTGACCTGCAAATGTACGAATCCCTGCTTTGGTGTAACCATGAAAGGTAGCTTACCAGGCATCCAGTGAAAAGCATACCCCATCTTCATGCATCTCCTCCCTATCGACAATACCTTGGGCGTCTCATCCAACACATGTGGTTCGACAGTCTCATCCAACTCGTCCACGACTATCTTGGCCACGTCAGATGTGGATGTGGAACCATTTGCGGTCTGGAACACAATCTCATCATCATCTTTTACAATATCGACGCCCAGGCTCTTCGCCTTGGCTCGTCCAATGAGATCATGACCGCATCCGGTGTCCATCAACCACTTCACCCTTTTGCAAATACATGTCGACATTGCGAACACATTCTTCGGCAGACCATGCTGTTTCTTCCAGTCTATGACCGCTTCCTTGATCTCCCTCAACCCAATCATACTCAAACACGACGGTGTTCTCCTTGGTCACCGGAAAATAGTGTTTTCTGTAGACATCGTCCACCACCTCTTCCAGTATCCTTGCTCTTATCAATGATCGTTGGACTTGATAGGCTGATAATTCTCGATGATCACTGTTCTTGAACTTCTTCTCGTCAATGTGCACGTACTGATAAGGACCATTCTCATTGCCCTCATAACCATACCACTCTTCCTTTCGTTCCCATTGCCTACTTTCGTCTTCAAGATAGGTGATTTCCCCATTCTCGTCGACGTCGAGTACTTCCTTGAACCATACCATTTTCTCGGGGATCTCGGACTCACCAGACCATCTTGACGATTCACTCATGGCATCGTCATCACGCTCGTGGTAGACAGTCTCGGCTTCATCCGGTTCAACTTGATCAACGTCCTTCCTGCGCAGGGACCGACTGCTTCAATACTATCGCAGGCATGGCGATGGCCCTTCTCGCAATCGCAGGTGCTGCGGCCTTGGGGGCAGCCTTCGACTTGGCTTGCGCCTTGTCTCCTGACGTTGCCGGAGCCGAGTTGTTCTTGAAGATCTCACGCTTGAATTTGCAAGCGCTCCCTTTCTCACACTTTCCCTTCTGGAACGCGAAGCACACCCCATCCTCCTTCTTCGGCGAGGATGATCTGGATTTGGACTTCCCCTTCCCTTTTCCTTTAGGCATGTTCTCCAGCTTGTGCTCCGTCTTCTTGCTGTGAGAAAATGTGCATTCGTTCCCCTTCAAGCATCCCTTCTCCGCTTTGAAGTGATACCAACATGGATTCTCTTTGCTTCCGCTCGGACTCTTGCCCCTGTCGTTGGCACCGTCGGACTTGCCGTTCTTGCCAGCGTGACCCTTTGCTTTGGCTCTCGGGAGCACAGGAGCGGCATCAGGTCCATTGGATTTGCCCTTTTTGCCTTTTCCACCCTGGCCCTCCTGCTTGCCAGCAGCTGGAGCCGCGTCTTTGCCGCCTGACTTCATCATTGATTTGACCGACTTCTCCTTCGTGTCGAGCATCAGATCTTCTCTATCCGATTTGATTTGATGGTCGATCAATGCCAACAAGAATTCATACGACTTCTGAGGATGTTTGTCTGGTAATCTGTGGTAGGCGTTCAGACCAAACTCCATCTTCTTGCTCCCTTTGATCTTCCTGTAAAGGATATCCCTGAGAGCCAATGTGCTGGGTCTATCCTCGTTCCTCATCTTCAGCAGCAAATCATACCACTTGTTCCTGAACACAACCAAGTTCTTGTCTCCAGGAAGTCGAGGTTGAATAGGTGCTCGATGTGATAGACAAGGTCCGTTCGATCAGATGTTCTGAATGATTGCATGACCAATGCCACCAACTCTCGTCCCTTCACGATCACCCCTTGTTGGTGTCGTAGTTCCGAATGCCGTGTAGCGTCGAGGTACACATCCTTGGCCTGATCTGGTGCTTGTCTCAGCATGTTCTGCATGCCCATGGCTATCTTGATGTCAATCGTAGCAAACCTGTCACCGCCGGAGTCGCTTAGTTGATTGAGGTCTGGGTTCAACCCGAGAGCCTGTTCCAACCATTTTGTCCATGTATCGGTATCCGGATCCGCGCATGCGCTCAGCACATTCATCAGCAATTGCATCTTCCAGTTATCGAGTTGGTGGATCCTTGGCCAATTGGGAATGGATACCCTTTCGGCCTCTTTCCTTGAAATCCTCGGTCTCTCGTTCTTGATCTCACGATCATCCCTCAATCTTTTGCGCCCCCTCCGCGTCCGGCTGTCATCTTCTTCTTCCTCATCTTCCTCATCCTCTTCGTCGTCGTCGTCCTCATCCTCATCATCGGGCGGATCATCTGGGGGTCCTCCTCCACCACCTGCTAGACTCAAATGACGTCGACCAGATCCCTGTTGGTTCCCGCGGGATGAGAATCCGTTGTAATCCAATGGAGGCGTGTTACCGTTGTTTCCTCCTCCATTACCACCACCACCAGTTGCAGTAGCAGATTGTGGGACCAGCCCGACAACCCCTCGCATCTGTGATAGGTGTACATCGATCATTGGATCACCGAAAGACGGAAATAGAATTGAACCCGGCACTAGTGACGAATTAGGGATCGAATTGGATGACGATGACGGGTATGTCCCGGTCATCTTCTTGTCCTCCCTAATCGAATTAATTTGGGGTCCTCCCTCTGCGTGTTTCAGTACTGCTCGTTCACGATGCTCATCTTTACTGCTCGAGGCCTCCTGCGTCTCTAGCTTCTTGGATGTTCTGAGTTCCTCATTGTCGGCATCAAGCTGACGGACGAAGCTCTCTTCCTGCTTGAGCGTCGCCTCCCGATCCTTCAGTTGTTCCTGAAGCTTGCGCATCTCATCGAGGTACTCATCATACATCCCTTTAGCTGTCGACTTCCAGAACTCGGCCTCTTTCGATTTCTCGTCCATTGTGCACCGTTCTTCTTGTGTTGCTTCTTTGACCTGGGCCAACTCCAAGATTGCATCCTGACGGTGACCACCCTCGATAGCAATCATCTGATCCTTCTTCGACACGTCGGATTCATACTGTTTGACGATCTCTTCTTTTTCACGAAGCAAGCGTTCTGCCCTTTTCGACTCTTGCTCCGCAAACGCTGTCACATCATTCAGTCTCGTCATCAGCTGCTCCCTGGTGTCCTCCATCGAGTACACCTCGGGTCGCTTGACAAGTGCATGCTCCAACTGTGATTTCAGGCTCTGAACCATCTCCTCCTCGTTGAACTTCTCAATAGACGTGGATGATTCAATCTCTCTGATCTGTTGCTGATAAACGGAAATCTGTTTTGAAGCTTCACGGTGGATCTGATTTGCATGTAAAGCTGATCCCTGTGCGGCTGCCTTCTCGCTTGCCATGTAGGACCTCGTCACTGCAATTTCCTGTTTCTGCTCCATAATCGTTCCCTCAGCTTGTCTCATTTGTTGCATCATAGCATTCGACTCCATGTCTTTCTTTTCCCCGTATGGATACGCGTCCATTTCCACCTTGCGCATCTGTTGGGCTTCCTCCTCAAACTTGCGCCAGGCTTCTGCCATGTGGTGTTGGTGATGACTCACAAGATGTCCCGATCGCTTGCTGGCAATCTCGCATCGTCTCTCCAGCTCCTGGATCCGGATGGTGCTTCCATAGTCTTCTTGCTGAAGATTCGCCATTGCCGCCGACATCTCATCGAGAGTCTTCTGATACTCCCCGATCTCCATCTCCATCTTGTTCTTTTCTTTGATTGCGGCACGAAACTCGGCACTCGTGGGTGATTTGGATCTCCCACTTTTCGATGTCGACCTCACGCCCTTCTGCGACGCCCGCGGGGTCGCCGGTGAAGATGATGATCTTCTCGGTGGAGAATCTCTTTGCTTCGACTCCTGATGAATGGCGATCTGTTTCCATGATCTAGTGGGTGTGGATATGTCGCTGAAAAGTGCGGATCCACCGCTCCCAGGTTCGTCCTGTGAATCTGCGACCATGTCCATCACCGCAGGAAGAGCCATCAATCCATTGGATCCTTCCGAACTGTCGTTCCCAAAAGTTGCAGTACTTGGGCTCGCTGAAGATGCCATTGTACCGTGTGGGTTATTGTCCTTCTGCAGTTCCTGTACCCGCAATAAACCAGCTGTCTCTCCGTCCAGTGTAGAGCTTGCGTTACGGCTGATAACCTGTCAAGAGATGGCAAGATGACGTCCCGTGGGACGCTGTCCAACCGAACCCTCCAGCTGTGAATACTCAACCACGTAGAAAGGGTATACGGCCAAACCGTTATAGCCAATCCAGTGCAAACTGTTGTAAGGGGGTAAAGACCAATAACCACGATTGTGCACTCAGTATCTGCAGCGCGAATGAAACTGTTTTCCACTCTCTCAGATCGATCACGCGCGAACGTAGTTCATGCAAGACCTTGAGCCCTACTTGTGACTTGAGCCAAAGTGGCGTCCAATGGGATACTTAATCAACAAGAACATGGACCTCAGAACAGCTTCCCAATTTGGGCACGGGGCCAGGAGGGTTTTAACAAGCTTTGTGCGAAAGCGCTATACTGTGCCGTTCTTTGCGACACAGCTTCATTCACTTCGGCAGAAATTGCTCCCCGCATCTGACTAACCTGGGCGCTGAAGAAAGCACGGGACTCTGCAAACTGTTCATGCAGCTCAAGAGTCCGGCGGTTGTTCTCCTCATCCAGGCGATGCACGGTTTCTGCCAAATGAGCGCTATATTCGGCTCTTGCAGCATCCATTGCGACGCGATGTAACGTGTTGGCTTCTTCCCGAAGAGCGTCACCCGTGTCGTTGTGCACATGCATAATGTTCTGGGTGGCTTGGTAGTTTGTCGCGAATGATCGCGAGGGTCAACAGGACCATTGGATGCAACTGCACCTTCACCACCGTCACCAACATCTCCAGATATATTGTATATGGCAGGCATATCTCCGGATGCCATGGCGATCTTTGTACAAGCCTTTACGGCTGATAACCTGTGTTATCAAGCCTAGGCCACCTGAGGGAATACCTAGGCAAGCAGCAAACCGTTGACTACCTTTTCACACTGCTGTCAGTGATCTTGAAGTCTGTAGCGGGCGGAGCATATACATGCACAGGGTTGGAACCTGAATCCACAGAATGGCCCTGGGTCAATCGTTGTTGAAAAACCCGAAAGGGCCAGCACTGGGAAGCAAATGGTGCAACATATTTTGCATAAACATTCCTGACAGAAATGGTCTAGTCTTCTTTGTAGAAGACAGCAACACGGTGTGTCCGTGAAATTATGCATCAGGCAGTGGGCAAATCCCACTTTTGGCCACCCGTCTGCTCTCGCACTTCCCACATGCCGACTTGCCTGCTGAGTGAGGCCGCTGAATCTGCCTGCTTCGTCGAAAAGGGCCAAGTAGTCCGGCACACCCAAGGTCGAGTTGACGCATTTGATGGTTCCCTGATGCGCAAAAACACAGAAACACACGGTCAAGCTTTTTGCAGCCAACACAAATGATGTTGTGGCTCACAAATACTAGCAAACTAGTTTCATGACACACACACACACACACATGACCGATGTCTCGGAAAACACGGGGCCCGTTGCGAAGGATAATATCTCACATTGTGGTTTCTGTATCACTCTGAACTTTCGAACAGCCGAAGCTCAGCTTTGGCAACTTGCAGCCTCTTTGTTTTTTACGCGAAGTGATTTGCATTTTGTGTTTGATTGAAGTGGCACTAACATCGAGTCACATAGTTGCAGCTATTAGGCCAGAGCACTGTGCAAAATGAAAGCGTTTGTGTGTACTACAAGCCAACCCATTTCACAACAGTGTGCTTGGAGGTCGGAAAAGAGGGAAGAAGGGCTTGTTAGACAGCATAGTGTGATCATATGGAGTCAGGCACTGCTGCGGTTTGCAAGTATACAGCTCGCGACCTTGCATCCAGATATATCCAGATTCATCTCGTTCCCCCTCGTGGACGCGGTACCAGGTGCACTCCCAAGCTCTACAATACATTGTATTGCAATGCTGGGACCATCAGTTGCCTCGGTGTAGTATTCGATGATCGTATTCATGGCCACGGACGCCTACCAGGTGCAAAGCTTCAATGTGCCTCGTGCCAACAACCCAAAGAAATTAGCGTTGCGAAGGGGTCAAACATGAACAGTCCAAGCGTTCGGGATTCCCTGGACTCCCTGGACTCCCTGCAAATGACACGCAGGCGTCACCAAGTCGGCACCTGAGGCGTTCCGACAATGAATTGGTGCCTGCCGCTTCGCCCGTTTGCTCGCGCAAAGGGCCTTGCGTGCTGTTGGCGACAGTGTTACTTGGCCAAAGCTGCTGTTTGGCAAGCGGGCTTGTTGTGACGAAAGCGTGTTGATCACAAGACATGCTCCTCCTCAGGGCGTGAAATTGGATCTTTCCAGACAACAGACAAACAAGAGATGTCGGCAGAACAGAGGTAATTAGATTGCATCAGTAGCACTGCCTCACACACACACACAGCTTCTTAACTATCTCCATTGCTACACGCGCTGAACGTGCGAAACGCGTGCAAGAATACGGTCCCTCTGTTCATTGCTATTGCCGTCCTGTGGCAAAGAGACATAAACCAACGAGGGTCTAACCAAAGGCCCCGCCCATTGCGAGATTCCGCATATGCACTGTGCCTGAAAGACACGTCTAAGAAAGCAGGCCTGTAATATCGGCAGTCTGAGCCGGAGGCGTTAAAGTCATTCTTGTATAATCAAAGACACACAAAATCATTGACATCAAATCTGCCATTGTGAAATGAATGTTCGCACAGTAAGTCGTCTTTACTCCCTCAATTCGTCTTCTCGGGCTTTGCTTCTATATCCTTGCAACTCGTCGTCTTTGCAATATTTTGCAGTTCGATGCGTTCAGCAACCCCGGAACGGGTTCAAATCTCATGAGCAGCATGCTGCGTGCGTTCCAAACAAAACACATCAGAACCGTGGTCGGTCCGGGTTCTCGATGCCAGTGCACTCACGCCTCGTCAACAGCATTCCTCATCTCCACCAAAGCCCCCGTTTGCGCGGCAGACATCGCCGCGACAAAGTTCTGATTGACAAACCGCATCTGCCTGGACAACAGGCCGGCTCAGTGAACACGTTAGAGGAATTCTACAGTTCTGGCACAGGAACGTTGTCAAAAAGCCGCACACACACACACACCACACACACACACCACACCACACCAACACACCAACACACACCAACACACACCAACACACACCAACACACACCAACACACACCAACACACACCCAAACACACCAACACACACCAACACACACCAACACACACCAACACACGCCAACACACACCAACACACCAACACACAGCAACACACACGCACACACCAACACACACCAACACACACACACACAGAGACACACACAGAGACACACACAGAGACACACACAGAGACACACACAGAGACACACACACACAGAGACACACACAGAGACACGCACACAGACACACACAGAGACACACACACACATAGACACACACAGAGACACGCACACAGACGCACACACAGACACACACACACACAGACACACACACAGACACACACACACAGACGCACACACACAGACACACACACACACAGACACACACACACACAGACACACACACACACAGACACACACACACAGACACACACACACATAGACACACACACACACAGACACACACACACACAGACACACACACAGACACACACACAGACACACACAGACACACACAGACACACACAGACACACACACACAGACACACACACACACACACAGACACAGACACACAGACACAGACACACAGACACAGACACACAGACACACACACACAGACAGACACACACACACACAGACAGACACAGACACAGACACACAGACACAGACACACAGACACAGACACACAGACACAGACACACAGACACACACACACACACACACACCCACCCACCCACCCACCCACCCACGCACGCACGCACGCACACGTGCGCGTGCGCGTGCGCGCACGCACGCGCACGCGCACGCGCACGCGCGCACGCGCGCACGCACGCACGCACGCACGCCGCCCAGGCCGTGCAATACATCGATTTGGCATACCGATGTTATTACGACGTGGCTCCTTTCAATGTTGAACCAAGCTGTGCCCAAGCTGTTGCTGCAGCGCAAGCCACGGTCATGTGGCTGCTCGTGCATCTCAGGACAAAATCTGCCTACAAAAACACATGCGGGGCCAAGCACCGGTTCGGCGTTCTGTTCCTGCCGCGACGTTGTCTGCAACGTGAAACATCGGCTCCCCGCGGGGAAGCCCTTGGGTGTACATTTTTTAGCTGGGGGATTTATGTCCACCGTGTTTGATGGCTTCCCCATTAAATTTCATTGCCAGGCGTTTCCAGCCAAGCCACTTGATGTAGCACAAGTTTGAGATCTTTAGAATCTCAGGAGTGGTGCTGGTTGCAGGTTCTCCCTCCAAGAGGTGCCAGTGTGTCGCAAGGAAAGCATCTCCTCGGCTGCGACTGCTCTCCCTATCAAAATGAGTTGAGACTCCCCTGGCTGCCTCCAATCTTTCGCTTTCCCTCTTCCTCTTACTCTGCGCACGCGAACCCCCTTTGACACTGCAGGCGTCTGTTGTAAACCCGGTGCCCAGATTGCACGAAAGTGCAAGCATCACACGTGCAAAACCCCGGCGCAAACCCTTGCTCTCACAGCTTCTAAGCCAACTGGTTTGCTACGTTTGCGGTGGGAAATCATCCGCTCTAGAGTCCAGTGTTGATGAACGATGAAGACTGCAAATAACAGTCCACGCATCTTCTTGCATCATCTTTCATCAAGGCGCTGGTGGTGTTCAGCTGCAGCGTGTTTTCTGTCACCTGGCTCGACAACAATGCAAACCTTGCGTTCTCCGTCGGGGAATGCTCCAAATGGTGGTGCAAAGGTGCAACCAATGAAGATACTATCACAAAGCTCACGCTTTTTCAACAAATCTTGAAGTCCCAAACTTGGCCGACTTGCCAAAATTTCTCAGAGAATGTGGATGCCCTCTGAGGATTGCGGTTTTTTGGTTGCCGTGCCACTTGTTTGGTTACCGAAATAGAGGTCAACCTCAAAACCTCCAGAGATTCTGGAACTCCTCGCAGAACTTGATCCCAACCTTGATTTGGGGCACTCTGATAGAATGTACTGCCGAAATGCACTCAAACATATTGTGCAACATCATTGAGTATATCTTGATCTTCTTGTTGCTGAGCTCCACAGAAAACTACTGTTGATCTGAGGTTTGCAGCGCTTTTGTGTGCACCTATGTTGAGATTCACCCTTCCCTGCTGCGGCACAGTTCTCTGCCGTTTTGCTCAAATGCAATTGGAAGTTCCAGTTCGTACTATACAATATGATCAAGTGTTGCTGGAGCGTCGCTAGAGTCACACATGTTCAAAATCAAGCTGGCTGGGCTTTCTTCAAATGTAGTACAATTGCATGTTGTGAATTATTCTTTGTTTGTTTGGCCGTGTTTGACCTTCATGAGCTTGAGCCGTCACGTTCTTTGTGTGGCACCATTTGGGCGTAAAACAATTCAAGATGAGCACCACGTTGCAAAAACAAATCTCGATGCACTTTTGGAAACACGTGCCGGTCCACCAGCACAGCACCCATGATTGAACGCACGCAAGCACCAGTGCAAGACGACACCCATGGAATAACCAAGGGTATTGGGGATGTGGAAACCAACAAAACAACAGCTGCCAAACGTCAAAAAAAAGAACAAAAACTACAAAACAACAGAAAACATATCGCACACACGTGAAAAACACACATCCTGAAAACACTGGTCTTCCATTGAAATACTCAGGCTTAGGATGCGCGTCCGATTTAAGTTTACATCGATTCCAGGGTTTGAGGGCAATGCCTTAAGGTTCAGGGCTATGTTCCAGGTCAAACGAACACGTTCCGGTTGCAGATGTTTACGGGTTGGCAGTTTTGAATGACAGGGCTGCTTGCTACGGAAACGGCCACTGCGCTTTCAGCATTTACCCCTTTGCAAACGATGGGCATGGGCCCTGGGACTCTGGGGGGAAATCATCAGCACAAGCAGCTGCCAAGCCAACCCGCACGGCCTTCTCGCCAAAAGCCACCAAGTTGGCCAGTCCAACCAACTCCGCCAACCGAGAATTCCTTGGCGCGTCGAAAGCTTTTCCGCCTGCTTTTCTGCCTGCGCGTCAATTTCGGCAACAGAACCCAGGAGCCCAAAGGGCATTGCCACCAGAACGTCACCAACACAACAATTTGAATTTGCATTTGACACGAACACGGGAAGCATTTCCATTTGCTCCGTGGGCTGATGCACCGCCAAGTTGCTGAAACGTCGCCTGTTTGATTTGATAAATGGGTACATCGATTTGGGCTGCAAGCGCGTTTGCGAGGAACAGCTCGATCACTGACTCGGCTTCGCCTTGGCAAGCGGAACTCACCCTGGCAAAATCGTAGTAGCCGTTGTTTTCCTTCCGGAATTTGTGGAGCCCGCCATGGCTTCCGAGAAAACCAAACACGAAACAACAAGACTTAAACCCTCCGTGTCCTTTCAACCTTCCATGCGTGAGCAACAAGTCACTTGCGCCAGGGGAGGGAGGGGAAGGACTTTTTGCGTAATTCATGGAATATTTTAATATCAGTAGAGCCGGCTAAGCCGGCGGGCGGAAGCTTCAAAAACTCCGCCGACCCATTGCAAAGGGCGAGGCGCACGGGAGGGGCGGTGGTCATAATTCTTCTTGGATCCTCATCATCATCATTATCGGCTTCACATAAAAATTCGCGAGAAGTCTATATCCAGCGCGGCTTGCAATCGTCACCGTCATCATCATAGGCAAGAATAAGACGTCTATATGCGGCGCGGCTTGCAACGCATAGGGCACTTAAGTATGCTTATAGGCCGTATCAAATTTAAAAATTCTGATGCGCAGGATTTCTATATCCGGCGCGGCTTGCAATTTTCATCATCATCATCATAAACCTAGAACTTTGCGAGAGCTGTGCAAGAAGTTTATTTCCAGCACGGCTTGCAATGCGTAGGACCCTTAAGTATGCTTATGGGCCATGTCAAGCTGACATCAGTGATGAAGTTGACATCATTGACGTGAGGCGCCGCTGGGAACGTAGCCGGTACTACGATGATATTGATTTATGACCACATGGGTGATGACGATTGCAGTCGTCATCATCATGCGAGTCGTCATCATTCCCTGGTATATATACATGTCAGATGTGACTAGCATTGATGAATAACAATGGTTTTCATCACTACTGCTGCAGCCTACATTGGTTTATGTTTGTGTGAACACTACAGCGCTTTCACTTGTAGTAAAAGTAACGACCAATTTTAACGAGACAGAGAGAGAGAGAGAGAGAGAGAGAGAGAGAGAGAGAGAGAGAGAGAGAGAGAGAGAGACAGAGAGACTAGGTCCTCCAGTACAGAACGCACAAGGGAGAGAAGGGAGAGATGAAGAAGGAGAAAAGGGAGAGGACGATGTCGGCGGAGTGAGCCGGAGGCTCTAAAGTTCTGACAAGCTCAGGCAGGCTCAGCCTTTGTGTCATTGGTCTTTGCTTTCTTGAATAGTTTACGCCGCTCCAGGCAATCATCGCAAATCCATTTGTCGACAGAACGTCAAGCCCGTGCTCCAGTTCCCACTTGTCTTGTAGAACTCGGAAGCCAACTTCTTCCAGCATCCTTTTATCCTTTGCGCTGTCACTTTGTCGTGCGCTTTGCAGGACCGAGCTGCGCAGCTTCTGGCATCTTGCGCACATGTCTTGGCCGCAGCAACGTCTTTGTCATCTTTGGCCTTGGCCTCTTTGTCTGCCTTGATGATGCGCCTCTCCCAAAGCATTCGGTCCGTGTGAGACATCTTCTTCCATTCTCCCGGTGATATGTTCGTTGACCTGACGCCCTCCTCCCGACTTCGTACGGCTTTTCTTGCGCATTGAGTCTTACTCTTCTTTTGTCGTCCACATGTATGACTCCGCCACCAGGCCTGCCCGTTTTGGAAGTCTGAACGGCTCGATTTTGAAAAAACAACGGTACCAAACGTTGGTAGCAATCGGAACTTCTTCGCCGCGCTTGACGACGAATCGATGATGACACACTCGAGCACTTCAGCGGTCTCACTGTTTACCACAGTGCGCCCGACAACAGCGTTCCATTTAGGTCCTCCCTCCGCATTTCTTGTCTGAAACAGAGTTGCTCGCCGACTCCATCGGTGATACCCGGTCTCTAGCCCAGGAGGCATTGCGATTTCTCCCTTTGCCCCCTTGCGCATGTGTACTGCTCTCAGGATCAGGAGGCTTCTTCTTGAGTTGGGAAGGAGTTGTCGGATCTTTGGGCCAGCCGACGTGGTGTTGTCTATGCCCAACCGTGTCATCCATTCCCAATCGTGTGGATTTCCTTCGATCTGTCCCTGGTCTTTCCCGCGCTAGGAGCACCCCGGCTCAGGTTGTCATCACCTCCGCCTCCATCGTCGTCACCGTTTCTGGAAATGTCTTGTAGCGCCTCACGGATTTCCTTTTCCCAAGATGTGTCAATCATACCTGCAACATCCCTCAAGACTTCCGCCCACCTTTACATAGGCAATTGAGTGAAACGCTAATGGCGAAACCATCGCCGCTTTGTCTACTATGTGAGGTTTTCTCAAGCTCCCTGGCACATGGTCAATTCCGCATCGAGGAATTGTCAAATTCCCGCACGAGCATCTTGCCACTCCATCGCGCGCCACTCTCGAGCTCGCACCCAGCGAATAGCGCAGGTCTGAAGTGAACGTATGCTCCAGCGGGGTTTCTTATGCCTCGGAGTGATCCCTACGCGTATTGAACACGCGCTTTCTCCGTCAACGATCTTGGCATTCAGCAAATGGCATGTAGAAAGAAGAGCAAATAACCAGTAAGTTGGAGGGAGCTTTGCAGCGAGCAAACAAGTGCGCACCTGATCGATCACGCAGAGATTCTCCTCTCTGCCAAAGAATTGTTCTTGGGCCTTCCTGGTAGCGAACGGTCGTGCACCATTGATTCCCGGCTGCTGACACGCGTTCACAAACTGAGGCGCGTGATCTCCATCAGCAACCCGAATTTTCCTTCTACCCGTGAACTCCTTCAGGCAGCTGATCACTTCCTCCGTGGAACCGTCAGATGTGGGGTGGGCCGGCGCGCGCGTCTCGGACAACAAACACGTTACCCACTCTCTCAATCTCAGGAAATCGACAGAAGATCTGCCAGCGCTTGCTCATGGTTCTGCCCTCACACATGCGTCACCTTTTTCGGCTTCAATACCTATCTCCAGTTCTTCTTCATCGCTTCCGCCTTTGTCAGCTTGATCCATTCTGGAGCCAACTAGCTTCCCTGCTGTTGTCTTTCACACGCAGACGTATTACTCTGCTGCTATCTTCAAAGATGACAGGCTCTTCCTCAGGTGCCCAAAGAAACAAATACCCTTGCTCGGCGCATCTCTGATGGAGAGACGTAGGGCGATTTGGTGTCTTGCGCTTAATGACCAAGTCCGCTTTTGCATTGGTCTTGGTTAAACTGTTGGCCGTCATGAAGGTCATGGCCTCCGCGCTCAACCTGCGACTCAGCCCTAGCTTGTGGACGGCCTTCCTCCCTATCAAGTCGCGGGCTGTCCTTCTTTCACGACCGTGGGAATCGCATGCTGGGTTTCTCTCATTCATTCGAAATCCTGGATCACGGGCCATCTCTCTTCTTGCACCTCCATCTCTATTGTGTCCTTGTCGGAGATCGGGATTGCTCTCTTGGTGCTGATCTTCTTTGGCTTCTTCGGTGCTGACGCCCGTCTTTCCTTGGCTATCGCTGTAGTATCTCTCAGGAAATTCCTGATTGTCCATATCTTCTAAAAATACTAGAGGACGATTGGCCCGAAAGCATTTTTCCCCAGGCGCTCATCCAGCCGCGGAGGCACAATTTTACATCGCTGCGGCAAGCGTGTCTGCACGCGGCGATGCTCAATGTGCATGGTCACATGAGAGCTCCATCTCATCGTCCTAGGAGAGGAAACATGGCAGTGCTCGATCCCACATATTTACATCCGTTAAGACAAGAAGAGTAAAGCTCGTAAAGCTCGAAACGAATTACAAGCAAAAGGAAAAGCAATCAATAGCAAAGCCTACACAACGGCCACAGTTTCTGCAAAGCACGCTCGCGCAACTTAGCTCTGTGAAAGTTGGCTCTACGCAAGCTACTTTTCGCGAGTGGCTCTGCGCAACTGGGTCTGTCTGCTCGGCGCAATGTGCTTTGCACGAACTGCGCCGCGCGATTTCTCACGAAAGTGGTCTGCGCAAGCTGCATTGTTCCAGGCTGCTGCGCGCAAGTTGCTCTCTGCAAGCTGCTGCACGCAAGTGCTCTGTGCAAGTTGCTCTGCGCAAGTGCTCTGAGCAAGTTGCTCTGCGCAAGTGCTCTACGCCAGTTGCTCCGCGCAAGCGCTTTGCGCATGTGCTCTGTGCAAGTTGGTCTGTGCAAGTTGTAAGCGCTCTGTGCAAGTTGCTCTGCGCAAGTTGCTCTGCGCAAGTGACTCTGCGCAAGTTGCTCTGCGCAAGTGCTGCCGGAGCTGTGGGAATGTACTTCGCGTACTATTCTTGTACTTAAAAGTTGCGATTTTCCAGCCGGAGCTGCGGGAGTGCTCCGCGTACTACGTTTATACTTAAAAGTTGCGATTTTCCAGCCGGAGCTGCGGGAGCACGCTCCGCGTACTACGTCTGTACTTAAAAGTTGCGATTTTCCAGCAGCAACAAAATCGCACGGCGCCACAGCGAGAGCGCTTGGACACGCACGATCTCCGCAGAGGGTTCGCCGAGACTAAGAAGAATTCGCGCGGCGCCACCACAAGAGCGCTTCGACACGCACGATCTCCGCAGTGGGTTCATCCGGGAATGTCAAAAACGCAAAAACCTCGAGTTTTTGCACCTCGACCACGCCGATCTCCGCAGAGGGTCGCGCGGGCATATCAAAAAACGTAAAACACCTCGAGTTTTTGCACCTCGACCACGCCGATCCCCGCAGAGGGTCGCGCGGGCATATCAAAAAACGTAAAAAACCTCGAGTTTTTGCACCTCGGCCACGCCGATCCCCGCAGAGGGTTCATCCGGGCACCGCAAAAACGCAAAAAACCTTGAGTTTTTGCACCTCGACCACGCCGATCCCCGCAGAGGGTCGCATTCCCGATCGTCGGCAACATCCCCACCCCCCGCCAAGAAAGAGATTGTCAATACCGAGCTCTTTCTCTTTCTTTCCCGCGCGTTAAGACTAACCTGGCTTACACAGCTGCTAACGCCGAGCCTCTACACCTAGCTTGGCTTAGCTCTATGCACCTAGCTCTATGCGCTTGGCTCTATGTACCTGGCTCGATGCACTTCGCTCTTTGCGCTTGGCTCTGTGCGCTTAGCTCTGTGCACTTGGCTCCTTGCACCTCGCTCTTTGCACTTCGCTCTGAGCACTTGGCTCTATGCGCTTGGCTCTTTGCACTTGGCTCTGCGCAAGTAACTCTGCGCTGGTGACTCCATGCTGGTGGCTCTGCGCAAGTATCTCCACGCTGGTGACTCTGTGCAAGTATCTCCACGCTGGCATCTCCATGCTGGTGACTCTGTGCTGCTGGTAACTCTGTGCAAGCTACTCTGCGCTAGTAACTCTGCGCGAGTATCTCCATGCTGGTATCTCCATGCTGGTGACTCTGTGCAAGCTACTCTGCGCAAGTTGACCAAGAGCTCCTGATATCTCCATGCTGGTGACTCTGTGCAAGCTACTCTGCGCAAGTTGACCAAGAGCTCCGCACGGAAGAACCCTTCGCAATGCTTTCGGGAATTTTTATTTAATCCGACAGTGACCCCTTTACCCCTCATCCCCTTCTTGGCTTTGTGGGAGTCCCTTGTTCTGGGTCGTAGCGGCACATTCCACCTCTGCATCGCTGTCAGTGTTGGAAGAATCGTTATAACTAGGAATTCCATTCTGCCTCGCTCTCACAGTCCCCCACACTGGCTGGTTCCCATCACCGGCGTCGCAGTCTCGGCAGCATCCAACTCCGCCCCTTTGCCTGTGGTTTTCTCTCTGATGGCGCAGCGCTCTTGGGGAGTTTGAACTTGCATTCCTTCCCCTTTTTGCAGGCCCTCTGACGCTGCCTCTTGGTAGTTGCCCACACTTCTAGTTCCATTCCTCCGTATAATCTGATCTAGGAAATTGAGACGGGCTGCCCTTTTTTTGAAGCCGGAAATCATGCTCTTGGCGTAGAGGGGCCCTTCGGGTTGGGCGCGCCCGTGCTAGCTGGTCCCATCTTGCTGTCCTTCAAAGATCTCTCCTTGTTCTCCCAGTTCTTCTCCTCCTTATTCGCCTTGACTTATCGAGCAATCATATTGAGGAGGCTCTTATGCGTTCTGCTGGGGTCATCTCGATCCTTGTGTTCCTACAACTTCGGCCCAGTTCCAACTCCTTTGGCTTTTTTCCTTGCGCTTTCGGCACAGGTGTCCCTCAGTTCTTGTTGCCAGGATAGGTTTGTTTTCGCGCTGTTCGACTCCTAGCTCTGCCTCCCCTTGATCGCCCTGCCAGTCTTGATCAGCTTCGTAATCAATTGCTGCATCTCTATAGATAGTTCGGTGGCCGCGTCTCCAGCAGATTTAATCATCTTCCCTAAGCTGGTCGCAAGCTTGCTGTCAATCCCAGCGAAACTCGATCCGAGTTGCTTGGATAACCACGTCGACCATGCTTCTGGGAGATAGAGGTGATCCGCTTTGCATAGTCCCTCCAAACTTGGGGCTGCCTTCTTGATGCTCCTTCAGAAGCTCGTCGTACTGTTCGTTCACATCCTCCAACTTGGCCCGCAATTCATTCGCTCCTGAGACGCATGTGTCCTGAAGTTCTTCATTTCTCCCCTCTTTGATCTGAATGATTGCATCCGCTTTCTTGGCACTCCTGAAGGCTTCCCTTGCTCCATCTTCCATCTTTCTCCCTTCTTCCTGCAACTGGCTTCAACGACTCCGTGTTCCTCTTGCGAAGTTGGTCATTGTGCTTTCTCATCGAAGAAAACTGATGTTGAAGAGAGCTAAGTTGATTTTGGGACGTGCTCTCCACCAGCTCAGATTTCTCTGCAGCATCTCAGCCGGCCATTTCTAGCACCACTGGATTGCCATCTGCGCTCTTTCAAGGATGACGCCTCCTTGAGCTTCAGTTGTCGCTTGGTCCCTTCGTTCTCGGATCTGGCCCGGTTCTCGTTGTTCAGATTTCCTCACAAACTTCTCTGTTCACGGCCAGCTTCGCAGCGTCACGTGCAACCAATCCTCTCTGGATCTCGAATCACATATTTCTTCCACCTGCGAACTAGGGCCCGCACGGTCGATGAGAGGTCACTGGAACTCATGTCTTCCGAGACCGTGTGTTTGCCGTGGTTGCAACGGATTTCTTGCGAATGATTGAGGGCATGGTCCGTGGATATGGTGGTAGACCCAACTGGCGTTGGTCAAACTTGATCATCTTGTGTCGGAGACTGTTTGGTCAGCGGATGTAGGCCCTCGTGATCAGAAAGAGGAGCATCTCATCGCGTTTGGGCTTGAGCTTGTGTTTGTGCACCCTTAACAGAAACTGCGCGTTGATCTCATCAGGTCGTTGTCTTTCTGAGCAACTCCACTTCTCCAACAAGGCGTCCACCTCCATGCTTACCTGGGGTTCGAGCTCCTTCGTGGCATTGATTGCCTGATCGCTAAGTCGAGGCCTCGCGGCTCTCGGCTTTTTGTGCCTCTGCGCTTCTTCACTTATGGGGAATGCCCGAACTTCCTTCAATCTCAGACATTTGTTCTTTTCGCTCTACTTCTTGGGTTTGGGGGGGGGGGGGGTGGGGGGGGTTGTTGCGTGTTTTCAAACATGTTGACTTTGCGTCAGCCAACGCAGACACACGTGCAGACAAGCACACAGCACGCGCGCGTGCCGGAAACTCTGCGCACGCACCATCCTTGCGCACACTGTCCATGCGCAGGCCGCTTTTCTTGCGCAAACAGACTGACCACACATAGTCACATAGACGGACATACACGTGTGGGCAATGACATTTGAGCTGACTGTGTCACTTGGGCATCATGTCCGCAGGTCTGTTGTGTGCGCAGCTTGCCTTGTCAGAGCCACCAGAACCCAACGGCTGCTATGGTCTTGCATTGGCGCTCAGCCCGCCTGAGCTCAGCTGTTCTTACGTCAGCTTGCGTTGGCTTGAGTCTATATAATAGACATGCTCGACAGAGGAAGAAAGAAGCTCAAACAGGCGTATAGTCTTCAACTCGCGCAGACAGAAGAGCCGCGCAATCAGGCAAGAACGGCAGCTGAAAAAATAACTGCGCGGGAAGCGTGGCAGCAAGTGTGCTGCGCTCCATTGGGAAAGGCAGAAAATAAGACAAAGTGCTGCAAAACACAGCACGTGAGACCATGCCTCAATTTGCCACTCTTGAAACTGCAGCGGTAATTGCCATAGCCTTCACTATGGCTGATGCAACGATGGTGTTGCGGGGCCCCACGGTCGCTAACGGCGCCGTGACCTTCTTTTCTCACAATCGCAAGGTCATATTCATCCATGAGCCACTTGCGCCTTGTGTGTGTGATTCATTCTCTCCAAGCCGATAATTTTCTGAATACAACCTGCCTCGTCGTAGCGCTTGGGTCGTAGACTCCATGGTAGCGCATTCACTCCGCAAAGACCGAACGTCGTCAGATTGTTCTGCTGCTTTATTCATGCGCTGCTCCGTCTTTGCTTGGCGCTTTCGCAGTTCTTCTTCGAGTTGCTCATCCGCGTTTTCAGGACCCTCGCCTGTGAGTCCCTCGAGGATTTACGGGCGCGCGCCTGCCGCCATCGTCGTCTGAAGGTGATCGGCTGCGACCCCTGCAATTCGGATGTCATGGACATGGAGATGCCGTTGCGATCAGTGTTGGAGCTCGGGCATCAAACCAGCCATCTGAAACTGACGTGGGCCAGACTATGATTGCGAGACGCCCGCTCACCTGGCTTGGGTCATCCCGCTGTCTTCTCCTTGGGCAAGTGTAGCAGGCGGGTTGCAAGGGGGACTTGAAGGCCTGGGCCCTGATGTGCTGCGGCGAATGTAATTGAAGAACTTCCGACGTAATCTCGAACAAATACTTGGTCCTATGTTTTGGGACGAGGGGAGATCCCACTCGTCCGTATTTGACCTTTGTCTCACGAGCTGGGAGACCCAACCTGGGAAACCAAGGGTGTGTTGTTGAAATACCCATGGTTGGTTGTACCTCCTCCACTCCCCGCCCGCAATGCCCCAATACAAGCAATGGAGCCGCATATGGCGAGCGGGCTTGATTGTTTTCTACTTGGCGCCGATCACCGTGTTATCACGATTAGCGGTCTTGAGCTTGCGCCACGTTGCCATGTTTATGTGGCAACGCTCTACGCACTATCTCTCTCTGTGTATTTATCTATCTATGTATCTTTCTACCTATCTATTTTAGATTAGTGTCCGGGTCATTGGGGTTCCTTCTAAAACCTTCTTTTGTTGAAGATACTATTTCACACAAGCACGCGCGCGAATCCAAGCTGCTTTTGAACGAGGTCAGCAGGCGCAGCACCAGTCGAACCTGGCAAAGCGCATGGGTAAAAGCTTCACGGCTCCGACTGCCTGAGCTGTTTATCACGGCTCGTGGCGCCAAACAGCAACATCTGCTTGAACAGCGCACGATACGCGGGGCGGTCGAAAAGTCGCGCTTGCCGACTTTCGGGTTGAAGTCGAGCCCTCGTTTGACAGTTGGGTGGGGATGTGGGGGCAAGCCTCTTGAACTGAAGAAGGTCGAGACAAGTCGCGTGGTTTGAGCTCCACGCCCGTGGTGCAACTGCGAAGTAGCGCTACAGGGTGCGTTTAGACCGGCCCTTCAACACATCTGCTTTTCTGTCCAAACAGAAATTACCCAGCATCTCAGAGCGCAACCGCGTAATCTACCTCGTGGAGACCCTTACCAATTGCAAAAAAAGGGTGTTGCGTTATCGTCACCAGCGGAGCCATTTCTTGGGGTAAAAGGAATGCCTTGAGCGCTGGCTGGTTCGGGCCTCACCCTCCTTGCCGCGAAGCAAGCAGGCTTTCAGGTTTGGCCCCGGGCCCCAGCCTGCACCACAGTGGTGGCGCCTAGGCGAACGGCCAGCTCCAGGTTTGGCTCGAGCTCCTGCAGCTTTGGACACAGTCAACGAACCATATTGAACTTTGGAACTCTCGCCCGAAGGCCTGCCCCGAATTTGCGCGCCTTGCCTCACACTGGCTGGCAGCGCCGCGGAACACAATGCAGTCTGGCAGCGGTTCGTAAAAAAAGGAACTACCAAAAAGCCTGAAGTAGGAAGTAAGATGATTTGCGGCGAAGCCCAGGGCAGTAAATCAAAGCAACCTGGTGTCAATACACACAACAAACCAAATATCCCCTAACACTAAATCATGACGAACACTCAAGGGCCAAGATCTGGGCTTGGGCTTGAGCCCAAACATAAAGATCCGCTTCAACTCATCGGTGGTGTGTAGTTTCTGCGATCAATTGTTTGACGCGACCGTCCGAAACTTGTTGTTGAGCTGAAAAGTTTCTAGCAGCAGTAAGGAAACGCGTGTCAAACAACACGGCAGTCGACTGCAGCGTTCTCAACTGCCCCTCAGCGTCCTCCCAAGTGGATTTCCACCTCAGCAGCCCTGAGCTGCGGGTGATCCAAGAAGCGTCATTGTCTCAAACACATGCGCCAAGGTTTTACACAAGCAAGAAGGGGCCTGCAACCACACCTGCTTCCGTTGTGCTCTGTTCCGCACATGCAAGTTCTCTTGGGTCGGCGCAACACGCGTAAACGCTTTTGGGCTCAAGGCTCAAGATTCATCATTCTTACAACTCTCATCAAGACGAACGCTTCGACGCGCTTGCTAGCATTTCTGGACTCAAGATCCAAAGTATTCAGGGCTCTCTTTTTGAACCCTCAACCCAGCAAAGCTCCACATAGAACGCTATTAAAGCCCTTTGTCACAAGGCGATCGCTCCCAGGGGTTTACCGTCTGCTGCCCCCGCTGCGCTCACCTTTTGTCCCGTTGTTCAGCATTGCAGAAAATTTGCTTCATATTGCGCGCCAAGCGCGCGTCAACACGCTTCGCACGCACCGCTTGCGCCCACGCGTGCGCGCGCGCTCGCACTCACGCACTCACGCAGTCTCGCAATCACGCGGCCGCTAACTCACGCACGCTGTCACTCGCTTACTTGCTCGCTTTTCGTTTTTCTCTCGCTCTCTCCCCCTCACTCAGCAGCGCAGCGGAACAGAGCTTTCTATGTGTCGCGCTCGAATTCTGAGAGGCAGGCGCAATACTTCAGACTGCGGAGCTCAGAGCGGTCGGCTACCGTGGGCGGGTGACTTGGCGGGCGTGGCAGGCGCAACACTTTCACAAGGCAATGCTTGGTTTTGTCCCAGGCACCGTAGTTTTGACTCGTTGGATCAGAGCATGTGATGCTCAGATTTCGTGACAGGCGCAGCGCGTTAACGGCAGCGGTCTAGTATGTGCTTTGGGAAGATAGTGCTAGACTCCGTGGCAAGCAAGGTACTTTCTATATGTAGCCCGCAGATTTCCTGGTTTGACTGCCTTGGCTGCTTACTAGTTTTGGAAGAAAAGGCTTCAACGCCACGAAAGCCGTGCGGCAGCTTTTCCGTGCAAGTCCGGGAGGGCGATTCTGGAAAGAACCGCCGCAACTTCATTGGTGGCCTGCTGGACCAGCTTGTGGCCCCATCTCCGTAGCGAGCCGGATTGTACCGCTTGCTGCCACGAAATCTCTGCGGCGCGCCCGCAGCGATGCGCTGCCGAATCCTGACAAGAGTCTCACCACGCTGCGCACCGCCTTGTCGAGACGGAGCCAAACACGTGCAAAGGCAGCCTCCATTGCGCCGACTGTGTCACTCGCGCTCCCTCTTTCACTCTCGTCCACTCGCTCGCTCGCTCGCCCACTCACTCACTCACTCACTCACTCACTCACTCGCTCACCCAACGGGTGACTCACCCACCCAATCACTCACGCATCACACTCATTCACCCACCCAACCACTCGCTTGCATCCACTGTTTCACTTTCTCGACTTGATGCAAAGCCCCTTGATGCAAAGCCTCCCTGGTCCACCAAGTCAAGGTGGCCAGGGAGGGATCTCTTCAGCCCCACCGCATCCCTCTTCAGAAATCTCTTTCAGGGATGGGCGGGTGGGTAAAAATGATGACCCGGTACGCTTTAAGATGAGGTTCAACTACTCTTGGCTGATGCCTGCCTTCCTGCCAGTCTCTTTCACCAATGACTGGAGGAGCTCTTCATAGCTAAGATGCTGGATGCGCAGTCGTGCAGTCGTGCATAGTGCTCAAGAACGAAGTCAACCGTGGGTAGGTGCGTGCCCCGCTGGCATAACCATACAGAAGGGATCGGGCTCCAAAACAACAGCTAGGTTGAAACATGGCGGTTTTCTCGTGGACCCTACCGTTCCTGAAAACGTTTGATGTCTTCTATCGCGCCACATTGGTCGGCGAGCTGTTTCCCTGGCCGCATATCGTTGTGTAGATCACCTTAGGCCTGCAACTTGACACCATATTTGCATCCCAAAAGCTGGAGTTGCCGGTTGATGCGCAATGATTTCAAAGACGCCTGGACGAAGCAGGTCTTGGTCAATGTACAATAACAAGGACCAAACGGATACAAAAACGAAACATGTTGGGCGAGCTGTGAATGCGTCTATATTGGTGCACGCAATGTGGTCCCTACAAGTAGCTGTTGCGCAAAAATGAACATGACAGTTGCATGGCTGGCCTGCTTGCAGAAACAATCTGAGATATCGGTGGCCAAAACCACATCCAAAGAAAACCGTTGCATTGCCAGATTTTGGCTGTACATGCCGATGTTACAGACTGGACGTCTTGTGGCAAGCAGCTGGCTTGGCTCCAAAACGTACACATCAAGCTGCACCATCTGTACTAGGACAAGGCTGAATGTTGGTTTGACCTTGACGAGATTGAGCCTCGACAGAATCTACAGTACCAAATGAAACCCTGTGCCCACTGCTAACCGATTCAACCAACTGAAGTAATGCTGTGTCATAGCCACAATCAACATTAACAAAGGCAATGCCGCGGAGGTGCAAACATGGAATGGCTTGAACATTCTCCACTGTATTGACACGATTCTCCACGCTCCGCACGTCGGCTAATTGCACAACAGTGCCAGCCGAGCATCCATCGAGCGCAGTTTGCGACGGGGGAGCTGGTAAGTTCCTTGCCTTGTAGCCCTGCGCGGATGGCTACTGGAGCTTGCTGTGAAAACATACTGCTGCAGAGAAAAGCAACTTGAAACCGTACTTTGCTTAATTGGAGCTTGAATGTCTGCCTGAGACATCTTGAAATGCAAATGCCCTACCACTGTCATTCCAGCAAAAGGGGAAACATGCCACTGTCCGCTCAATTATTTGCACTGCAACATTGACATTAACCATGCTGATCCGCAATGTTCACTGATCAACATTTGTCTCGGCTTCCTTGAATCAAGCACGGCAACACTATGCGAGGCAGGAGTCGGACTCAAAATGACGTCTGAGGGGTTGCTCCCCAAAACAAAAGCCTTAGGCCTTATGAGGATCCGCGACGAGGTAACAGTAAATAAGATATCAACAAAGAAACAGCTGGTAAAAACGACTATAATAACAACAATCATGATGAAATTAATTTGCTGATACCAATATGATTTCCTGTTTACCAATGTTCATCGGCTACTTGTCTTCTTGCAGAAGCTCCTCGTAAAGACTAACATTAGGTACAGAAGAGAAGCAACATGATAGACACCTAAGGATCTCGTCTTTCAATAGGCTTGACTCAGCAGCTGGGATAGATTTCATGACTACTTTCCTTATACCTCCAAGCCTGATCCCCAGTGGATCGCGCAAGTGGTTGCCCCAGTGAGTCCCCTAAGTGGGATTCGCACATGTTTGTTGCTCCACTTACCATATTAAGCCCACTGAACACATCGCTCGAACACCAGCGCGAACGCAATAGGCTTATAAAACACTTTCGCCACTTGCAGCTGCTCTTGGGGACCGAACAACACTGTGATCGTCTGAACCCAAGGTCTCCATCCTGCACCAAGCCGTTCACCGCTTCAGTGATGGAGCTGGTAACCACTGTGAGCGCGGTCTGGCCTGAGCAACGCAAATGCCAAGCTTGCAAGCCCAGTGGATTTCATTGTCGCAGCCTGCCGCAAGTATCAAGCGATTTGGCGACTCATGGACTTCTCGGCCAGCTACAAAGCGTACCCGAGCAATGCGCCAACGAACCGGACTGCTGGACTGGTGGGAAAGAACCAGCTGAGAGAAGAGCTGCAGGCCTGGAAACCACAAACGCTGCGCTCTTCGGCGCAAATTCCAAATCGCCCAGTCCGCATTCCGAATCCTGGAGATCTTTTTTCAAAGGCTGACTGAAACACCTGCTAATCTGCGACTGGGCCAGCAAAGGCCAAACTCCTGCAAATGAGACAGCCAGGGGCTAGTGATCATACTTAGAAGGGTTCCTGCACTCATTAAGATAGGCATTGAGAACCCTAAATGGCGGAGGTGCTCTTTTTGGGTGTCTGCCATCCTCATGCACCGCCTGCATACCTGGATAAGAAATGGAATACGAACGGCCTGCTTTCCCAGAAACCTCGCGAAGGGTTCTTCCGCTGGATTTCCTGGCGCTATCTTGCATAACTTGGGTAGAATAACTTGAAACGACTTGAATCGACACACTTAACCAAGATAACTTGTGTTAGTCACAGAAGTTGCATCGAGCAAGTTACAAAGAGGCTTGCATCGCATAGAGAATGTTCATCGAACAACCTATGTGGATAGCTTGCATGGAGAGTTTGTATACATAACTTGCATCAATAAACTTACAACAAGAACTTGTGTTGCATAGATGGTTTGATTCTAACAACCTACATAGAGAGCTTGCATACAGAAGTTGTATACATCTAGACGCTTGCAAAGAGAACTTGAATTGCGTTGCGGACTTGCATCGCAACACCTGCGTGGATAACTTGCACAGCTGTATACAGAATTTGCATATAAAGACATTACGGAGATACGCTGCACACATGAAAATTGCATGTCACTTCCGGAGAGAAATAAGTAAAACAAATGCAGAACGAGCTGGCACAAATGAAATTGTGTAGAAACGTGCATTAATAAGCATACGCCTGTACGGAGAACCTGCAGAAATAACGTGCATAGAGACAGTTGAATAGAGTTTGCATAGAACAACAACTAACGTAGACAACTCTAACGTGTAAACTTAATAACACACACAGATCCATCGAACACTTGCAAAGATAACTTGCATGGTTGACTTGCAAAGAAAACAGCTTGCATAGACAACTTGGAGAATTGAACTTACGCACTACACATGCAAAAGGAGCTTGGATTGGGCAGGTCAAGGTGGGTGCTCATGCGCCACTCCGCGGAGATCGAAGGTCAAGCACGTAAGCTTGCTTCTGATTTGAGTTTGAACATGGCGTGGTTTGAACGCTGGCGGTAACTTCAAGAGTAAAAGAGTAAATACACCGCATAGACCCAGATAGCAATGATCGCACACCAGCACCTCCAACAGCACCCCCCGAAGAGCGTCCCAAACAGCACCCGGCCGTCAATCGAGCACCCGCGCCATCGCTAGCACCTCCAACAGCACCCCAAACAGCATCCCAAAACAGATCCTGCAGCAGCACCCCAAACTGCATGCCCCCTGCACCCTGCCGTCAATCTCGCAAAAATGCGCCTGCACCGTCACCCTAAGAGCACCCCAAACAGCACCCCCCCAAACACCCAGCCGCACCCCAAACAGCATCCCAAAACGCCACCTGCACCAGCACCCCAAGCTGCATGCCCCCTTCCACCCTACCGTCAAGATGCAAAAATGTGCCTGCAGCGTCACCTGCATGCCCGATACACCAGCACCAGCACCCCAAACTGCATGCTCCCGTGCACCCTACCGTCAAGATGCAAAAACACGCGTGCACCGTCACCCCCAAAACAGCACCTGCACCAGCACCCCCAAACTGCATGCCCCCTAGCACCCTACCGCGCTGCCATCAGCACGTCAAACAGCACCCCAATCCGCAAAAACCAGCACCCCAAACTGCACGCCCCTTAGCACCAGCCCAATCTCGCAAATCACTTCCCCCTCTTTATTAGAAGTTAGAACCCCTATAGCTTTCAGCTATCTGAGGAATAAGTCACAAGGCATTTGTGCAAGATCACAATGAAGAGAACAGCCCGCACAAACCATGTACCAAGAGTCAGAGCATAAAACACACGAAGCACCGCACGCAAACCAAGTTAAGCAGACCACATAACAGTTTCTAGCACATATGCATATTTCAGAACATAACAAAAACACTACGTAAGAAGGCGCCGCGCACAGAACACGTTGCACAGGTCAATATGGCGCAACCAATTCACTCTCGAACAAACATCTGAAAACGGCAATGTGCCACGTAATCTTATTCGTTGCTCATCCATCCGTTTGGTGTCCAGCACACACGGGTGACATGGCAGCCCCAGCCTGCCAATCGGAATTGGCAACTTGCGTCTGCACGGCAGCAGCTGACTGCCCCATGCAAACAATATCAAGCAATCTATCAGTACCACACAAGCACAGCAGGTGCTGATCTGTTTTCGAAGACCAATGCCCAGTGACTGGAAGATGTCTGGGTCATAGTTCCGATCTGCATGTACTGAGCAAAGGCCTGGCAAGTTGCACATTGCACGGAGATCCTTGCAAGTAAGCTGATTCTTGACACATGGCGGTACGCCCGCCACGCTTTGGAAGCAGCAGGAAAGTCATAGCTTATGCAAACAGAAGAATGCTTGCATCTGCGCGAGCACGGCAGCCATTCGGATTCTTTAACTCGCATGCCGCTTTCACCAAGCGCATGGCTTGAACTTTCAGCATCTGTTCTCTCGCTGACGTGGCAACACTTGGCAGGGGATCTAAGCATTGCGGGAACTCATGTGACCACAAGGTAAAAAAACTTGAGGCCAAAACAACAAACATTGCTGCACTTTTTGACTGGATTCACCAAGCGAACATGCAGCAAACAAGAGACAACCAATTGAGGAGAGACAGGGCAACACACCTGAAAACATTGATAATTAGCGGTAAAAGAAAGTCACGCGCAAACAGACTAGATCGGGCCGCCCACTTGGTCCCATTCCTGCGCGCCTGCTGCCCGTACAAGTACCCATTGCCAGCCTCCAGCATCAAGCGCTGCCAGCCTGCAACATGTCAACTGTAAAAGTGGCCTTCCACGTTGTTCGCAAGGACTGGACGCAGCCCTCATTCTTATTCTTGGCGCCTCTGTATGCACCGCAACTATGCAAATGTGTGTGTGTGCGTATATCCCAAATGTTTATATACATACAATATACGTGTATATATAAATAAAGACTCGCGCTTGTTTTGCCACTGAATGGTGCTGCGCACTAGTACTTAAAGTGAATTGCGCTTGACACATTTGCAAGGCCCTTCAGTGCCCCGACTTTTCCAAAAGAAGCTGCCTGTTTTTGGTTAAATTCCTTGAGCTCATCAGATCATTAAAGTATTGATATGAGTTGAACAAATCGTTTGCTGATGAACATACTGAACCTAATGAATAGATCGTTTCGGGGCCTTTTTCTCGATTAAACTCACTAGCCAAAAGAAGTCACAGTTGTTTATCAAAATTACACCAGCCTCGACCCCAAACAGCAAAAAAACATGACCGGTCTGTATAGCCCAAAAAGTCCATGTATGTCCCTGCAGGAAGTCGCCTTTTTTGCGAAGAGGACACATCGGGTCCAGGGTAAAAGCATCGATGTTGTTCGACTTCGAGGAGAAAAAGTTCGAGAGTGAAGGCCCGCCCTGCTCCATGTTGGAAGGAAGTTTGGCCCAACTTACCAATGTGGACACGACCAGCTTGGCCGGGTTCATCTTGGAGTTGGCACTTATGGTTCGCAGATTGGTGTTCACATGTGTGGTGAACGACCGGCCGCCGTCATTCCAGTGCACGCCGCTGGCAACAACTTCTGGACTCAGCTCCAGCAGCACAGTAATCAACTGGCCGGGTTCATGAACTCTTTCCAAGTTGTCAAGGTCAGCAAAGTAGGTTGCCAGGAAAAGGCTCCTATGCATCAACCAAGTTTTTCGAGGAGAACTCGACAAGTGCAGGGACGATGCGAACAACTCTTACAAGCTAATGGTTTGGTTGGGGACCCGACTCACCCAGGCTTCTGGAAACCGGTCTGAAAAAAAACCTTGGAGCTCGGACCCCCCCCTCACGATGCAACAAGATGATAAGCCCGCCTGCTTGACAGTGTGTTCGCTCGTCCCTCTCTGCGATAGCACCAGATCTCCAAAAGGAAGTAACCAGGAAACCACTAAGCCACTCTGCGATTGGCAAAACGGCTCTTGTTGATGGCCCCAAGAAACCATCAAACACGGCGGCGGCGTTAGCAACTCTTATTACTAGATTATACAGTTATCGAACATGTGTCGAAACATGGCCATGACCGTGTGTCCTTGTTGCAATCACCACATTGAGCACCAGAGCCGCCATTCCGTAATGTTGCTGGGGAGCTCGCCACGCACGCAGAGTGTCCAGCAGCACCGAAACCTTTTGCTTGAACGGGTCGGAATCGGTGTTCAAGGCGTAGTGGAGGCGAAGCTGTGTCGTCAAAGAAAAAAAGGCTGGACCATGTCTGTAGCATGTGTTGGTCTTGATGCTATTAGCACATCCCTCCAGCTTGGTTTCCCGACGAGCCACGTATGCTGCGAGCAAGTAAATCAGAATCTCGCCCGGAGCTGCCAAATTCAAGTCGAGATCTCGGAAAAGAACGTTGATTGCAAGAATGAACTGGAATTGCTCGGATTTCCAAAAATACTCACTGCGGGAGGCTAGCACAAGCGCCATGCAATACAGCTCACGTTGAATTGTTTGGTGTTCCATGGGTCCAGAGACTGTAGGGAAGCTAGCGCCGCAGAGAATGGCACCTTACGACGTCCCGCCAGGAAAACCCTTGAGCCCTCGCACTTGCAAGCCCTGGGCACTTTCGGACACCTGCAAAACAGCAGCGTCCATATTGCGGAACATGTGGAAACAAGGTTGAGACATTTGTTTTCAACCCTTCTGTCAGGAGGCAACGAGGTACGTCAAAGCTGCGACCTTGCCATCACGAAGGTGTGAAATGCTTCAGCAAAATGCGTTTGTCAGTGGGACTGGATTCGACGAGCCGCAGATGCTCCGGTGGTTCCGCAAGACCTACCCCAGCTACAACCTGCAGCCGCTGCTGCTGAAGCGCTACCGGGAACTGGAGGAGGCCCGGGCCTTCAACAACTGGCTGGGGGAGCGCAGGCAGGCGCAGGAGGGGCAACGACACTTGGACGACGTGAGCCGGCTGACGGAGGCCGTGCGCCGACAGGTCCCTCAGCTGCGCTACGCGCGCGCCGAGCGCCGGGGCGTCGAACGGGCGGCGGGCGGATGTCACGGTATTTGTTTATCGAGAACAAAAGTACATACTTTAAGGCTCGACAGGGCTCTGCTGATGCGCCACAAAAATGCAACCCTGCGCTTGACCAAGAAGTGCGGCGCTGGCTTCCACAAAGCAGCTCAGTATTAATCGGATGTTATTGTATTTGTTCAGCTGATGCGCCACAAGGCCGCAAACCTGCACTTGGCCAAGCATTTAAGGCTCGACAGAGCTGAGCTGATGCGCCACAAGGATGCAAACTTGCACTTGACCAAGAAGTGCGGCACTGGCTTCCAAAAAGCAGCTCAGTATCAGCCGTATTTGTCCATTGAATCCAGTCTACATATTTAAGGCTCGACAGGGCTCTGCTGATGCGCCACAAGGATGCAAACCTGAAGAAGTGCGGCACTGGCTTCCAAAAAGCAATCAGCCGCATGTTATTATATATTTGCTTTTTTATCGAGAGAAACATAGACATATTAAAGGCTTGACAGGGCCCTGCTGGTGCGCCACCTGCACTTGATCAAGAAGTGCGGCACTGGCTTCTAAAAAGCAGCTCAGTTTCCTGAGCAACGCAATCAGCCGGATGTCACGGTTTGTTTGTTTAACGACAAAAAATATAATGCTCAACATAGCTCCAACGATGGCACGTCGTTTGCACGCAGGCTAGCAGCAAAATCTGCGACATGGCCTTTCCCCGTTGCGAAACATTGTTCTCAATTGCGCTTGCGAGCTGCTGCCACGTGAGTCGAAGGGAGCCGAAGGGAGCCGAAGGGAGCCGAAGGGAGCCGAAGGGAGCCGAAGGGAGCCAAACGCCTACTGGATGTCAAGCAAGTCAGGTCAGCCCCAAAACTGGGTAAGAAGAAACAGGTTCAGCTGGTTTTGGCCGGGATTCATTTTTCCTGTTGAGGGCTCGAGCAGGAAAACAGCCAGCTGGCAGCAACAAGCGCAGAGACTGGGAGAAGCATCTGCAAAGACTGGGAGACACAGGGAGACAAGTCACGGTATCTGGCATCAAGACACGACCCCAGAGCCAGCATCACAGCATCCGCAGAGACTGGGAGACACGACCCAGCATCTGGCATCCAGACACAGGGAGACAAGCGGATCCGACCGCAGAGACTGGGAGACACAGAAATACAGGGGGAAACGTCCCGGGAGAAACGCTGGCATCCAGATATAGAGCGTCACAGCACCTGGCACCCGACAACCGGAGCCAGAGTCACAGCATCTGGCATCCAGACAGGGCGAGACCACTGCGGAGCCAGTGCCCGCAGAGACTGGGAGACAAAGGGAGAGAAGCGGGAAACATACAGGGAGACAAGCGGGACACGACCCCAAGCCAGGCATCACCATCTGGCATCTGACCGCAGAGACTGGGACGCAGCACACGACCGCAAAGACTGGGAGACACGGGGAGGCAAGCAGGAGACACGACCCCGGAGCCAGCGTCACAGACACGGCGGAGCCAGCGTCACAAACAACGGGAGATGGGAGACACAGGGAGACAAGCGGGAGACACAACCCCGGAGCCAGCGTCACAGCATCTGGCATCCAGACCACCCCGGAGCCCGCGTCACAGCATCTGGCATCCGACCGCGGAGACGCGGGAGACACGGCCCCAGCGTCACAAACAACGGGAGATGGGAGACACAAGCAGACAAGACACAACCCCGGAGCGTCACAGCATCTGGCATCCAGACACAGACAAGTGGGAGACACGACCCCGGAGCCCACGTCACAGCATCTGGCATCTCATCGCAGAGACTGGGAGACACAGGGAGACAAGCGCGACAGCGTCACAGCGTCTGACCGCAAAAACTGGGAGATGAGACAAGCGGGAGACACGACCCCGGAGCCCGCGTCACAGCATCTTGCATCTGACCGCAGAGGCATGGGAGACACAGAAAGACAAGCGGGAGACACAACCCTGGAGCCAGCGTCGCAGCATCTGGCATCTGACCGCAGAGACTGGGAGACACCGGGAGACACGACCCTGGAGCCAGCGTTACAGCATCTGGCATCCGACCGCGGAGACTGGGAGACAAGCGGGAGACACGACCCCGGAGTCAGCGTCACAAAAAACACACAGGGAGGCAAGCGGGAGACACAGCATCTGGCATCTGACCGCAGAGACTGGGACGCAGCATACGACCGCAAAGACTGGGAGACACGGGGAGGCAAGCAGGAGACACGACCCCGGAGCCCGCGTCACAGAATCTGGCATCCGACCGCGGAGACGCGGGAGACACGGCCCCAGAGCCAGCGTCACAAACAACGGGAGATGGGAGACACAAGCAGACAAGACACAACCCCGGAGCGTCACAGCATCTGGCATCCAGACACAGACAAGTGGGAGACACGACCCCGGAGCCCGCGTCACAGCATCTGGCATCTCATCGCAGAGACTGGGAGACACAGGGAGACAAGCGCGACAGCGTCACAGCGTCTGACCGCAAAAACTGGGAGATGAGACAAGCGGGAGACACGACCCCGGAGCCCGCGTCACAGCATCTTGCATCTGACCGCAGAGGCATGGGAGACACAGAAAAACCCTGTCGCAGCATCTGGCATCTGACCGCAGAGACTGGGAGACACGAGAGACAAGCCGGAGACACGACCCTGGAGCCAGCGTTACAGCATCTGGCATCCGACCGCGGAGACTGGGAGACAAGCGGGAGACACGACCCCGGAGTCAAACACACAGGGAGGCAAGCGGGAGACACAGCATCTGGCATCTGACCGCAGAGACTGGGAGACGCAGGGAGACAAGCGCAAGACACACCCGCGTCATGGCATCTGATCGCACAGACTGGGAGACACAGGGAGACAAGCGGGACCCTGGAGCCAGCGTCACACCATCTGGCATCTGACCGGAGAGACTGGGAGACAGGATGACAAGCGGAAAACAGGACCCCGGAATCAGCGTCACACTTTCCTATTCTCTATACCTCAAGTTAGAACCCCAATGCTTCGCTGTTTGGGGAACATGAAGTTCCATTCATTGAATAGTTTTTTCTCGGTTAAACTCATCAAATGCATTGGTTTTTCTTATTCAATAGAATGAATCTAATCTTTTGGTGGCCTTGTTCGAATACATTCACAAAAGTCATTTGACGAAATAATAAACTCATTGAATTTAATCAATAAAATGGCAGCCCCTGTTGGCAAAGTCCAGGGTTTGAGTGACTCTAGCGAATTTAATTGTTTTGGGGATAGATTTGAGTAAATTCATTAAAACCCTGGATTTTGATTTGCCAGAAGGAGCCCCATTTGTTTGGATTAAATGCTTCCTTAAAATAGCTTCGCGATTTTATCGTATTTGATCGCTTTGTCGCCTTCTTCGATTAAATTCATTGATTACAACTAATTTAAATAGCACCGTTAAGTGGCCTGGCAAAGCGGCCCGTCAAACGTTACATGCTATTCCCTCCTACGGGGAGCCCCCGCACCGTCACAAGGGGTCCAAAGTGCTGACGGAGACAGCACAAGCTACAGCACACTGCCCAGGAGTGGCCCCCCGTCGCAAAATCCGAAAGCGTAGGGATACATACGCACAGGCCTCTTCTTTATCAGGGTTGCAATTCACCCCTTTGCATACATTTTGGTGGCTCTGGAAGGACTAAAAGCTCTCTGCTGTGCTTCAAGCCTGCTAGCGTAGACCATTCCTGGGGTTCTTGGAATCGGTTTATGTGACAGTACGCGACAGGATGGTCGGCTAATGGAAGGAATTGCGATCCCTTGCCAACACCTTCTCTCCTCACCTTGTGGTGTCATGTCTTGGCTAGGATCACACTCTCCTTGATCGTTCACGTACAGAGTGACTGCTGCCACCATGGAGGCGAACAAGGGGCCACTCCTTGGAGGGCGAGGGGCGGCGTTTTGCAAGCAGATCAATCGTGTTGGGGATGGGTACTGCTTTTACACTCGCCCGTCAAGTCGAGCGGCCTCTACGGCAACTTGCAAAGCCGCTAGTTTCGGTTCAGCAACGCGACACTTGGCGCAAACCCTGTTTTTTTCATGCTCTCGTTGATCATCCGAGCCACCATGAGCTTCTTCCTTGGCAGTGTGCCACACCCACTTCCCGCTGGCAAGGCGCTTGTCTGAGATATTCCAAGCGAGGCCTAGCGCGGTCTGCTGGCTTGAAGGTAGAGTTTCCGCGTTCAAGATCTCCAGAATCAAAGGCAAAAACTCCTGGCGCTTGGCGCAGCTTTTTGGAAACCTGAACTTGAGAAGCGTCTACCGTTTTGCTTCCGCACCCAGATTCGAGGGGGGTCCGTAACCACGATAAGAATTACAAAACAAAACCACGACTGGAAAAAACTAAAAACCACGGAAAGGTGGCGGCCAAAACAACGACAAGAGGGGGGCCAAAGTCATGCAAACATAACGAGGTAGGTTCCATTCCATTCGTGAACGGAGTCCCATCTCTTTCCCGTGTTGAGTCCCCATTCTATTCCTGAATAAAGTTCCATTCTATTCCTGTATAGAATCCCATTCTATTCCTGAAAAAAAACTATAGAATGGAGGGGGGCCACATAAAATGGGACTCCACCTCATACTATGCGCGAATAAAATCCATTTGCAAAAAGAATCCGGACGTAGAATGGGACAGAGTCCAAGTTTTCAAGAATAGAATGGGACTCTACCCCATCTATTCGCGAATAGGACTCTCTTAATGCGAATAGAAGACCCCTTCTATTCAGGAATGGAATGGGACTCTACACAAGAAAAGAATAGGATACAAAGAGTCCAGTCGCTTCCTGTGTAGAGTCTCTTAGTCCTGTTCTAGGACTTTAATCATGAATAAGCTTGGCTCGGACTGAATGGCTCCAAAAAAATAGATCTAATCAGAATTTCACATAGAACGGGACTCTACCCTGTTCTGTTCGTGAATAGAATGGGATTCTACCCCGTTTTAGAATGGGAATGGGACTCTGAGTAGAATCGAAGCAGTTCCATTCTATTTCCCATTCTACTCGCAATAGAATGCACAGAGTTCTGCGAATAGAATGGAACTCTGTTCCTCTTATAGAGGAACGCTGTCCCATTTTGTTCAAACTCCTATTCCATTCGCGAACAGAACGTGGCAGACAGAGTCCCATCTTGTTTGCGAACAGAACAGGGTAGAGTCCCATTGTTTTCGCGAACAGAATGTAACTCAGTCCATTCTACTCTGTGGGGCTCTGAATAGAATGGACAGAGTCCATTCTATTCGCGACTAGAATGGGACTCTACCCCGTTTCTGTTCGCGAACCGAGTAGGGCTCCAAATAGTATGGGACAACGCTCGGACTCTGAATGCGAAGAGAACGGGACTGTAACCGATCTGTTCACCAATAGAATAAGCTTTGAATAGACAGAGTTCCATTCGACCCGCACGTAGAAGAAACTCTTGAATAGAATGGGACACGACCGTTCTATTCGCGAATAGCATGGAACTGTAAACGATTCTATTCCTTGTCGTGACTTTGAACCCCTCCTATCGTTGTTTTTCCCCATTCGACAGGAAGGGGTTGTTAGATTTTTTGTTGGAATCCGATCCCGCCCAGTATCCTGCTGCTCGCCAGTGGATCCCGCCAGAGCGGCTCGTCAGTAGATCCCGCCGAGTATCCCGCCAGAGCGGCTAGTCAGTGGATCCCGCCGAGTATCCCGCCAGAGCTGCTCGCCAGTGGATCCCGCCGAGTATCCCACCAGATTAGCCCGCCAGATCTCGCCAGAGCGGCTCGCCAGTGGATCCCGCCGAGTATCCCACCAGATTAGCCCGCCAGTGGATCCCGCCGAGTATCTCGCCAGAGCGGCTCGCCAGTGGATCCCGCCGAGTATCCCACCAGATTAGCCCGCCAGTGGGATCCCGCCAAGTATCTCGCCAGAGCGGCTCGCCAGTCAATCCCGCCGAGTATCCCACCAGATTAGCCCGCCACTGGATCCCGCGTCCCGCTGAGGCTTCCTTGCCGGTGGATCCTGCCGAGTATCCGGCCAGTATCGAGCCGGAGCGGCTTGCCAGACGCCAGTGGATCCCGCCATGTTAAAAAGGGGCGATGAGAATTCGGAGTCGAAGTCTCTAGGATGCGGAGGAATTTGTTGTAACGGCCATAAGCTCGTGAGTGTAAAGGGTGGGGATTGCTCGAAGCGACATATATATATATATATATATATCCGCCGACATTGCTCGGCGTGTCGGACACCTAAGAGAGGATAGAGGATAACCCCCCCCCTAACCCCCCCCCCCCCGCCCGACGTCTCATAAAGGAAGGACCGCGCGGCAATTTGATGGTGTCGCAAAACAGGGGTCCCAGGCTCGATTCCCGCTGCCGGCTCTTTGCTGGTTTGGGGTTCCTGCCTCCTTTTGCAGAAAATCTGGAAAAACTCTGTGTTTTTGGACGTCCTAATTGTGAAAACGCTGGAAAACCCGTGTTTTTTGCTGGAAATATTGGGGAGCAGAGGGGAAATGCAAGGAAGTGCAAGTGAAATGAGGGCAGGAAATAGGAAGTCGACATGACAGGAAAGCAGCGGGACATGAAAGGGAAACAAAGGGGAACTGAAAGGGACATGCAAGGGACAGAAATGAAAACAAGGGGAGCGCAGGGGGAAGGAGAGGAAACAAAGCACAAGGAAACCAAGCACGACGGGAGATGTAGGGAAATGACTCGCAACGAAAGAACGGGACATACATGGCAAATGAAGCGGACATACCGAGAAAATGTCAGGGACATGAAGGGGGGGCTGAATGGCATGGAAGGGACAGGACCAGGACATCATGGGAAACGTGACAAGGACATGAAGGGGGAAAGCCAGTAGTGAGATGACAGTTCAGGGTCATGCAGGGGCAGTGCCCGGACATCGAGGCAACTCGGGGGGGGGACGTGACGCTGCAATGCAGAGAGAGAGAGAGAGACAGAGAGAGAGAGAGAGAGAGAGGGAGAGAGCGGGAGAGAGACAGAGAGAGAGACAGAAAGAGAGAGAGAGAGAGACAGAGCCACAGACAGAGCCAGAATCAGAGAAACAGAGAAAGAGACAGACAGAGAGAGAGAGACAGCGAGAGAGAGAAAGACGGAGACTGAGAAAGAGAGACACAGAAAGACAGAGAGAGAGAGAGAGAAGAGAGAGAGAGAGAGAAAGAGAAAGAGAAAGAGAAAGAGCGAGAAAGTGAGAGAGTAGAGAGGTTCGAATTAGGGTGCCCTTTTTCTGTAGAGGGGCGTGGACAGGAAGGAGACAGGGAGACAGAAAGAGACAGAGAAACAGAGACAGCGAGAGAGAGAGAGTGGGAGATTGAGGAGAGAGAGGCTTGGGGGGATGGGGAGAATGGGGAGCAGAGGGAGGGAGAGAGGACGACAGAACGCAGGAGGGAGACAAGGGAGAGGGAAGAAGGAGAAAAGGGAGAGGACAATGTCGGCGGACTGAGCCGGAGGCTCTAAAGTATATATTTGCTTCTTGTCCTAGTTTGTGTTTTCTTGTCGTGGTTCGGCAGCCCCCTGAGATTCTGCTCCTGGATGAATATCTAAAGTGTCAGCATGTGTCAGCATCTGCTGGGTCTACAATTGCCCTATATTGCCCTCCCCAGCAGCAACATCAGGAGGGTTTGCTGAGGAGGTCAAGCCGCAAGAGATTGGTGCCACCCTCTCAACGAGTACACCGAAGATCTCAGCCAACAATAGTAGCCATTCGGTCCTTTTGAGACCCAACGAAAACTCCATTCTTATCTCGGCAAAAACCTCCAGCAATACTAAATCAAATCGAAACTCAACCTCGGTGTCGGCAAGGCTGGCCAAATCTACTATCTAACCTCAAAGCATTTAAATTGATTGGCAAGCAGCGAACGCAGCAGGTGCTCCCGCCTATGTGATCGAGAATCGCCAACCAGATGCGTATTTCAGCACTTCTTCAATGGGAAGGGATGCCTGGAATGATACTTGAATCGCGTGGATGGCATCATCAAGACTCCAGCCGAACACGGGATTACAAGTCCGAGATAAGAGCCTGCATTACCTGTCCAGGGATTCCGATTCAAAGCCTGACCGCGTCACATTGCAAAAAAGGCACTTCGTGCTGTTGGCAGCTCGAATGGCAGTCCGATCCTCGAAGTTGAAACTAACCTCCCTCATTTGGTGAACTGTGCACAACTTGTTCAGCACTGGCACGCCAGCCTCGGCAAATGGGGGGAGGTTGAGGACGTTGGATTGGCCGAAACAAACGCAAATGCAGCAAAACTGCCAAAGCCCATTGCGCTGGAAGATCCGTCCGAAACAGAGTATCAGTGGATTTCATACCGCTGTCAAACGTGAGACCCTGTTCACGCTCACAGCAGTGATGACGATGACGTGAACGATTCTCACGTGCTGTCCACAACACCTTCGTGCCTTGAAACCTCGCCCTGAAGCAAGTCTCAACAATTGGAAGGGTTTTGGCACCGAACTCAAGATTGGCCGTTGACCTCAAAGACCAACATCTTCTTCGGCGCACATACTCGCACCGTCTAAACTCGTTGAAGAACAATTTTGGAGGTATTCCCGAAGTGCTGAAGATTTTCCTCCGGGCTAGTTTGTGTTCAAATTACATCACTGCAAGCTTCTACGCCTATACCCACCATTGCACTAGTACTTGACGATATCTTAAGCATTTACACATCTGCGGCAGGCATTGCCCAGAAGGCGCCGAGTTGCCCAGGCAGCACCCTGGATGATGCCATAGTGGGAATTAAAAAAAAGCAGCTGCGTGTTTTTGAGGCTGGCCAGGTTGTCGGAGACACTGACTCCCAAACCTCATGCGACGCGCACACTCCTTCTCACCTGTCCTCAAATGTCTGCCTATGGGACAACAACCCGGGGCTGAGGCAGCTAACGAGTTCGGCATCTTTGCGTCTCCTGTCCCAATCACATTCCAAATCAATCAACAAACCCAGAACACTTGACCCTTGAAACAGGATTGGACGCCGCTCATCGTGTCATCGTCCCTCAGTCATTGCAATGTTATGGGCGTTCTCAGCTTTGTGTGTGTGTCGACGATTTGCAGTACACACTGCGCGCATAGAGTGCAGTTGCCGCTGCTTGCGCGCAGGCTGTCCTGGGCAAAACAAAAAATGATTTGTGTGTGTGTGTGTGTGCAAAAAGCAAAGGTGTATATTTGATTGGCCGTCGGTGGGCGCATGTCACACGTTGGGAAACGGCAATTCCACGGATATCCAGTGAGCCAGCATGGGCCAGCTCCATGCCCAGGCATTGCAAACAATTTTCGCCAGCAGCGCATGCGCTTTACACGATGGCACTACACCCAATCATCGCTGACGATGGCCTGCAGTAGACGTGGCTGCTCCTCACTGATTGCATGCTGACTTGCACATTTGATTGGGTGAAGACGAAGGCTCAGAAACAAAACTGCGACAAAAGGGAATATGGATGATGTTGTCGCTCAAACATTCCGAGTCTACAAGGTCACATCCACAGAACGCATCAAGCACCTGACCGCGATGCGTATGAATGGACAATGCGATTCTGAACATCAAGAAGCATCGAAAGGAACCCATGCAAAACAAGAGGCACAGTTGAAAGGACACGCATCAACGGAGCGATCAAGAGTGGACGGACTCCTGTCAATGGTCTGACGACCGCGAGCACTACAAGAAGACTTTTCCATGCCCAAGCAACTGGAGTTACTGCTGGTGATGAAGAGCCATCACCAACAAAATGGCAACACAGCTTCCTCAAGCAGATCAACCAAATGCACCATGTATCCAACCGACAAGATACCACCTCGACCATCTCAGTTTCTCTTTGCACGTCTCCAAGATGATGATTCATATTCACAGACTTTGTCAACGGCGATTTTCCATATGTGGCGAGCGGGTCAAAGTTTCACACAGCCGAATCTGACGTGGCCATTCTGATGCACATGAGTCACTTCCTGTAGCCATTGTTTGACTGGAAACTGTGATTTCTACAACTTGGACTCGGCTGCAATTTTGACTCTGGAAGTTCTGTGCGTCATCAAAAGTTGTACTGGAATTGAGACAGCTAGTTTTGTTCCTCTTTGGCTTGAAACTTGACCTCCACACAATCGCTACCCTTTCCGGCTCAAGGCCCTTCTTCATATGGATGGTACAGTTGGCCTACAAGAGAAAATGAGCCATTTGCTGTCCGTGCCTTCAAGAGGAAAAAGTGAAGACAAATAATTCCTCAACCTCCAGTTGAAAATTCCTTTATACTCAGAAGTAGATCCAGGAACTACGCAACATAGATTGAGGGGTCCTGTCCCCTCAATATCGGTCCACAAAGGGGAGGGAGGGATGGGTCCATTTAAGAATATGCATACAACTGACAAGATATGTTGCATACAGGCTGCCCTGGATTCGCACAAGCTCCGTTGCCCGATAAACAACTGCCTCATGGAACCTGACCTTCAGCAACTGCGTCTTTAACCTTCAATATCAAAGGCCTCCCAGCGCCCATCGCATGCCAACAACATGCATGCAGCCACGCTGCATTGTAGCCGCGGAAATATCCGGACATGTTGCAAAGCATCTAATTAAGAATTGCACTGCGGTTCGCATTTCATAATGATTTCCACTAGCTATTTCACCGTCTGCAAGAGCACGCCTGACATCCAAGCGTGCTGCAAGTCAAGCTGCCAATCAGCAAAGCCTCTTTGCAAAGCCTTTGGATGAGCATGCGCTGCCGCCCGGCAATGTCCACCACCAGGCCATTGGTTGAGGCGCCGTCGCTCTTAGCAGCATCGACAAGCCTTGGAGGCCAGCCACAGCGTGAGTGCTATCAAGGCTGAATGGCAAGGACCTGGATTTTCAAGCTTGTGACGAACCGAAATTCAAATTTCCGCTGGCAGACAAGGTGTGTGATTGTAAAACAAAGAAAATGTGACGGCCTCAAATGAACAGACGTTTCGAGACAAAGACAAACAGGTGGCAAAACCAGTAGACAGTTAGAGACAAAGGCACAAAACAAGACAATGATTGAAACAACGAGTCATAGACAAGCGCAACTCACACACACACACACTCACACTCGGACGAACAAACAGAAACGCACAGCAACAAAGAACAACCAACAGAAGCAGTCAGAACCAAGCAATCAAATAATATTTCATAGGATAGTTTTCCCCCCCAAATGTGATTTTGAGTGGCTTCGGGTCCAAGAATGAAGAAACACACTCATTTTGAATCTTGGGCTTAGTAGGGCTTAGTAGGCCTTAGTAAGGCTTTTTAAGGCTTAGTAAGGCTCAAGCACGTTTTGGCTTCGTAGTGCCAGCAAGGCTTAGCAACTCTCAGTAAGACATGGCCACCACTCAAAATTGATCATGAGTGCTACTGAGTCTTGCTGAGTAGTTGGAACCGTAATGATTCCTATGTGTGCTGTGATTTTTTAGCGCTCATTTGTGCTGGAACTGCGCCGCGCACTGAACAGCTGTGAATTGAACATCAGCGGATGTAGACCTAGTAGCACTCAAAAGCACTCAGTAGCAATCAGCAAGCGCTCAGTAGCGTTCAGAAAGCACTCAGTAGCAGTCAAGAGTCACTCAGCTGCACTCAGCAGCACTCAGAAGCACTCAGCAGCACTCAGCAGCACTCAGCAGCACTCAGCAGCACTCAGCAGCACTCAGCAGCACTCAGCAGCAATCAGCAGCACTCAGCAGCACTCAGCAGCACTCAGCAGCACTCAGCAGCAATCAGCAGCACTCAGTAGCACTCAGTAACACTCCGTAATACTCAATAACACTCAGTAACACCTTAAAAAACACATTTTGAAATCCCGGCTCAGCAAGCACTTAGTAAGCACTCAGTAGCACTCAGTAGCACTCAGTAACACAAAGTAGCACTCAGTAGCACTCAGTAGCACTCGGTAGCACTGAATCACAACCCAAAAAACACTTCCCGGCTCAGCAAGCACTTAGTAAGCACTTAGTAAGCACTCAGTAGCACTCAGTAGTATTCAGTAGCACTCAGTAACACTCAATCACAACCTAAAACAGCACATTTTTGGCATGCCGGCTCAGCAAGCACACTCAGTAGCACTCAGTAGCACTCAGTAGCACTCAGTAACACTCAATCACAACCTAAAACAGCACATTTTTGGAATGCCGGCTCAGTAAGCACACTCAGTAGCACTCAGTAGCACACCCAGGACCTCTCAATCACCCCCAAGAACACAGTACATGGGCGATCCAGGCTTAGCAAGTATTTGGTAGCACGCAATGACGCTTCGAGCCCCAGGCAAGCTTCAACAAATCCAAGCTTTGCTATGCAAAATTGAAGCTTGCCGGGCTCAGTAGTGCTCAGCAACACTCGGTGAGTCTTACTGAGATTTTGACATTTGGGAGGGGGGGATACAGGGGGGGGTTAACTAACGTAGAAACAGAAAGTGAGAGAGTGAGAGAGAGAGGGAGAGACTGACAAAGGAAGAGACAGAGATGAGCGAGAAAGGGGGATGGAGAAAGCCACTGACAGCGAGACTGAGGCCCAGAAGGACAGGCGACAAAGATGGGCAAACAGAAATAGGCAAGAGACAGACAAACAACTGTGCAACGAGGCAAACAGAGGCAGGAAAGCAAATAAGGAAAAGCACAAGCAGACAGAGACAAACAGAGATATGGGTACGGGTTCAGACACGGTTCAAACAGAGATACAAACACGGGCAGAACACAAACAGAGGCAACCAACCACAAGTGGACAAACGAACGCAAGCACAAACACACATTTTGCAAAAAGCAAGGTGCAGGCAAGCGGGCAAACCAGCAAGTAGGCATACGCGAACGCACACAGTGACGACCGCACACACACACACAAGCACAAACACAAACAATCACAACGAAGAACAGACAAACAAACTAACAAACGAATGAACAAACAAGCAATCCGACAAGAAAGCAAGATGGCAATCAAGCAAGCAACATACATACATTATACACATACATACATTCATACATTACATTACATTACATTACATTATACTACATTGCATTCCATTGCAGTACATTACATACATACATTACACACACATACATAGATAGATAGATAGATAGAAAGAAAGAAAGAAAGATAGATACATACATACATACCATACATACATACATACATACATACATACATACATACATACCTACATACATACACACATACAAACATAAATACATTACATACATCACATACATACATAAATACATAGATACATACACACATACATACATTACATTACATTACATTGCATTGCATTGCATTGCATTGCATTACATTACATTACATTACATTACATACATACACACATTACATTACATTACATTACATTACATGACCATTACATTACATTACATTACATTACATTACATTACATTACATTACACACATACATACATGCATACATACATTACTTTACATTGCATTGCATTACTTACATACATACATACACATTACATACATACATACATACATACATACATGAATGAACACATACACACATTACATTACAATACATTACATTGCATTGCATTGCATTACATTACATTAATACACACATACATACATACATAAACACATACATACATTACATTACATACATACAGTACATACACACATTACTTACAAACATACATACACACATACATACATGCATACATACACACATTACATACATACATACATACGTTACATACATACCATTACATTACATTACATCACATCACATCACATTACATTAATACATTCATACATACATGCATGCATACATACATAACATACATTACATACATACATACATACATACATACATACATACATACATTACATACATTACATACATTACATACATTACATACATTACATACATTACATACATTACATACATTACATACATTACATACATTACATACATTACATACATATATTAAATTACATTACATTACATTACATTACATTACGTTACGTTCCATTACATTACATACATACATACATACATTACATACATACACAAATACATACATTACATTACATTACATACATTACATACATACATTACATACATACATTACATTACATTACATACATACATACATTACATTACATTACACTACTTACACACATACATACATTACATACATACATACATTACATGACATTACATTAATACATACATACATCGCATTACATTACAGTACATTACATTGAAATTGATACATACATACATACATAAATACATACATTACATTACATTACATCACACACATACCTACCTACATACCTACATACATACATTACATACCCACATACATTACATACCTACATACTTTACATTACATTACATTCAGTACATTACATTACATTGCATTACATACATCACATTACATTACATTAATACATACATACATACATACATACATACATACATTACATTACATTACATATATACATACACTACATCCATACATTTCTTACATACATACATACATACATACATACATTACACACATTACATACATACATACATACTTGCTTACATTGCATTACATTAATACATACATAAATACATACATACATTACATTACATTACAAAACACACATACATGCATACATTGATACATTACATACATACATACACACATGCATAGACAGATACATACATAGACAGATACATACATTACATATATACATACCTTACATGCATACATACCTACATACACGACATTACACTACACTACATTACATTACATTACATGACATACAGCCATACATACATATACTACATTACATACATACATACATACATACGTACGTACGCACGTACGCACGTACATACATACATACATACATCCAAGCACGCACGCGAGCATGCATACATTGACATACATTACATTACATTGCACTACATCAAAATTACATTACATGACAATATATACATCACATGTCATGTCATGTCATGCCATGTCATGTCAGGTCATGTCATGTCATGACATGACATTACATACATACATACATTACATACATACATACATTCATACATTACATACATTGCATACATTACATACATTACATACATACAATACATTACATTGCATTACATTACATACATACATACATCCATACAAATATACATACATACATACATACATACATACACTCACACATACAATTACATACCATTACATACCATTACAGACCATTCCATACCATTACATTACAATACATGACATTCCGTTAGGTTACGTTACATTGCATTCATTACATTACATTACACTACATTACGGTACACTGCATTACATTACATACAATACATACATACATACATACATACATACATACATACATACATATACTACATTACATACATACATAGATACATACGTACGTACGTACGCACGTACACACATACATACATACATCCAAGCACGCACGCGAGCATGCATACATTGACATACATTCCATTACATTGCACTACATCAAAATTACATTACATGACACTACATACATCACATGTCATGTCATGTCATGCCATGTCATGTGAGGTCAGGTCAGGTCATGTCATGTCATGTCATGACATTACATACATACATACATACATACATTACATACATACATTCATACATTACATACATTGCATACATTACATACATTACATACATACATTACATTACATTGCATTACATTACATACAATACATACATACATACATACATACATTAATAAACACATACAGTACATACATTAGATACATACATACATAAATTACATTACATTACATTACATTACATTACATTACATACATTACATATATTACATTACATTACATTACATTACATTACATTACGTTACGTTCCATTACGTTACATTACGTTACATTACATTCATACATACAAACATTACATACATACACACATACATACATTACATTACAGTACATTACATTACATACATACATTACATACATTACATACATACATACATACATACATTACATTACATACATAAATACATACATACATTACATTACATACATACATTACATATAATATTACATTACATTACATTACATACATACATTACACGCATACATACATACATTACATTGCATACATACATACATTACATTACATTACATTACATTACATTACAGTACATACATTTATTGCAACACATTGCATTACTTACTTACATACATACATACACACATTACATACATACATACATACATAAATACATACATACATACATACATACACACATACATGCACTACATTACATTACATTACATTGCATTGCATCACATTACATTACATTTCACATACATACATAAACAAATACATACACTACATTACATAACATTACATAACATTACATACATACCTACATACATTACATTACATTACACTATAATACATTACGTTACGTTGCATTACATTACATACATTACAGTACAAACCTACTTACATACATGCATACATACATTACATTACATTAAATACATACATTACACACATACATTACTTGCATACATACATACATACATACATTACATACCTACATACATACATTACATTACATTACGATACATGAAATTACATCACATTACATTACATTACACTACATACATACATTACATACATACATTATATACATACATTACATTACATTACATTACATACATACATTACATACATACATTACATAACATACATACATACATACGTACATACACACATACATACATTACATCACATTACATTACATTAATACATTCATACATACATACATTACATTACATTACATTAGGTTACATACATACATACATTACATACATACATACATACCTACATACATACATTACATACCTACATACATACATTACATTACATTACGATACATGAAATTACATCACATTACATTACATTACACTACATACATACATTACATACATACATTATATACATACATTACATTACATTACATACATACATTACATACATACATTACATAACATACATACATACATACGTACATACACACATACATACATTACATCACATTACATTACATTAATACTTTCATACATACATACATTACATTACATTACGTTACATACATACATACATTACATACATACATACATATATTACATTCATTACATTACATTACCTCACATTACCCACATACCCACATACATACATTACATACGTGCATAGATTACAATACAATACATTACAGCACATTACCTTACATTGCATTACATACATACATTACAGTACATACATACATACATGCACATGTACATACATTACATTACATTACATTACATTGCAATACATACATTACATACGTACATTACATTACATTACATTACATTACATCAATACATACATACATACATACATAAACACTTACATACATTACGTTACATTACATACATACCTACATACATACATACAATACATTGCATTACATTACACACATACACACATACACACACACATACATACATACATACATACATACATACATTACATACATACATACATACATACAATACATACATGCATACATACATACATACATACATACACTACATACATACATACATACATACATACATACATACATACACACATTACATACATACATACATACATACATACAAACATTACACTAATACATACATACATACATACATACATTACATTACTTACATTACATTACATTTCATTACATACATACATACATACATTACATTACATTACATTGCATTACATACATACCTACACACATACCTACATACATACACACATTACATACATACATACATACATACATACATACGCTGCATTGCATTACATTACACACATACACACATACATACATACATACATGCATACAGCACATACATACATACATACATACATACATGCATTACATACATACATACATACACACATACATACATACATACATACATACATAATTACATTACATTACATTACACACATACATACATACACACATACATACATACATACATACATTACATACATTACATACATTACATACATACATACATTTCATACACACATACATACATTACATACATACATACATCCATACATAAAGACATACATACATTACATTGCATTACATTACACACATACACACATACATACATACACACATACATACATACACACATGCATACATTACATACATACATACATGCATACATAGATACATACATACATACATACATTACGTACATTACACACATTGCATACATTACATACATGACATACATTACATACATTACATACATTACATACATTACGGACATATATTAAATTACATTACATTACATTACTTTACGTCGCGCTGCGTTACATTACATTACACACATACATACATACATTACATAAATACACACATACATACATTACATTACATTACATACATACGTTACATACATACATTACATACATACATTACATTACATTGCACTACTTACACACATACATACATTACACACACACATACATACATTACATGATTACATACATACAATACATTGCATTACAGTACATTACATTGAAATTGATACATACATACATACATAAATACATACATTACATTACACTACATTGCACTACATACATAAATTGGAATACATGCATACATACATACATACATGCAAGCATACATACATACATACATTACATTACAATACATTAATACATGCACTACATACATACATTACATACATACATTATATACATACATTACATACATACATTGCATACATACATTACATACACACATTACATTACATTACAAACATACATACATACATACGTACATAAACACTTACATACATTACGTTACATTACATACATACCTACATACATACATACAATACATTGCATTACATTACACTCATACACACATACACACATACATACATACATACATACATACATACATACATTACATACATACATACATACATACAATACATACATACATACATACATACATACATACATACACTACATACATACATACATACATACATACATACATACACACAGTACATACATACATACATACATACATACATACACACATTACATACATACATACATACATACATACATACATACATACATTACATTACTTACATTACATTACATTACATTTCATTACATACGTACATACATACATACATTACATTACATTGCATTACATACATGCCTACATACATACCTACATACATACACACATTACATACATACATACATACATACATACATACATACGCTGCATTGCATTACATTACACACATACACACATACATACATACATACATGCATACAGTACATACATACATACATACATACATACATACATGCATTACATACATACATACATACATACATACATACATAATTACATTACATTACATACATACATACATACACACATACATACATACATACATACATACATTACATACATTACATACATTACATACATACATACATTTCACACACACATACATACATTACATACATACATACATCCATACATACATAAAGACATACATACATTACATTGCATTACATTACACACATACACACATACATACATACACACATACATACATACACACATGCATACATTACATACATACATACATGCATACATAGATACATACATACATACATACATACATTACATACATTACACACATTACATACATTACATACATGACATACATTACATACATTACATACATTACATACATTACGGACATATATTAAATTACATTACATTACATTACTTTACGTTACGCTGCATTACATTACATTACACACATACATACATACATTACATAAATACACACATACATACATTACATTACATTACATACATACGTTACATACATACATTACATACATACATTA
>CAUJNA010001479.1:0-75485 GCA_963377175.1 Effrenium voratum
TGTCCCGACAGCCATGATAGTATTCCATTGCAGCCACGAATACAAGAAAACGCCACCGACGCGAGCCTCGGGTACTCCAAGCTCTGTGACAGCTGTTTGTCGGTCACAGGCTCTGTCACAGCTGTCTATCACGGGCCTCTGTCGGCGATGCGTATGAAATCTTCTTAGGAACGTCAAACGCGGGGGATTTCTACCCACAAACCGATTTGTTTGCCGAGGGTCCAAGAAATAAAAAGAAAAATAAGCAACAGAACCACATGTCAATCACCTCAACATCCTGAAAAGTCGTGGGATTCCCACCTCCAGATAAGACCCTGAGGCCTTGTCTAAGCTCGGAGGAAATCAAGGGGAGAGCGGTTCAGGGGGGGCGATCCCGAGAAACCGAACCGAAACGTGTTCGCCCAGGTAGCCCCACTGGCAGGGTCCCCCCAATTTCAGGTTGCTCTTCCCAAAATGGAACCACCATGGGGATTCACTGACTTCAGGCCCTCCAAGTCGGGAAATCGACCCCCGGTTTCTCCGCTTTGGCCCCGGGCGGAAAAGAAGCGCCGCGGCGGGGCCTTTGCGAGAGACATCGACCAGCAACTGCGACAGAGTGGAATGAAGTGGAGGGATTTGGAGTGGTTGAAAGCCAGTGAGTATAAGTTGAGCGAGTGATAGTAAGTATGTGTAAGGAGGTGCTCAGCAACGACCTGAACCCTCAAACTTTTCTAAATGCCAAGGCACCCCCAACAGCTCGGAAGCCCCTCGAATTGTCTGGAACCCTACATGCTCCGAACCACTCCAATTCCTGTCTGGGCAGAGACCCCATAGCTTTCAGCGGTTGGGGGGAACATACAAATTGCGGGAAAAGGATGGATGATGTTCCTTTGTTCAGGTGCATTCGAAGGTTCAGGCGGTCGATCCCTTCAACGTTGCAAGCAAGCCACGGTGAATTACTGCCAAATATGAGCTCCTTGTCAAGAGGCGGAGCCCACAATGTCCCTCCTGGTTCTACTCCACCGGTTTCAGGGCTTGGTTCAAGGGGATTGCTGAATCCAAGCACGAATTCCCCAATCCTCGAAAAAAATAAGATCGGCAGAAATCTACAAGCCACAAGCTGTGGGCAGGAAGCCAAGGCAACTCTATCTGTTTCCAGCCATCAGGGGTGTTGCTTCTGTGGATGGGATCAAAATTTACTTCGCATCCTCAGTCGGGAAAGCTCGCCACGGCAAGTGTGTCGATGCCAGGCACCTCTGCTCTCTGAAACTCAGAAACATGCACCATAGGATAGCTTGACCACTTCTCGCTTTACAAGGAAAACCATTTGCCGACGTCGCCGGTGACTCCGCAGACTCAAGCCCAACAAAACCAAAACCAACTAAAAAAATGAGATTCCAAGATGGACCTCACACAGGGGTCCACCCCAAATGGACAAATATGGGCATGTTATTTCTGAGGATGCCCATTAAAAGCAAAACAACAAAAAAAATGGGCATATTTGTGGACATCCTATTATGGACATCTTTTTTTTTGACATATTTGTTCGCGGTGACCCTCCCACGTCAACCCCCTTGAGCTTCCCCGCCAGCACCTCCCATCGCCCGAAGGACTCGCACCTGCTAAAAAGATCCCAGCGAATGGAAGACTCGGCGCAAAAAAAGAATAGGCGCACGGGCCACTGGGTCCACTACTCTGCCGGAACGAAATCCAAGGTTTGCTTTGCATGGCTTTTGTTTTTCAAATCATGTCTTAAGCTGATCAAATAAACTCCGCGAAGGCTCCAACTTAGTTATGGTCCAAGGAAAACTGATATGGACACTGACAGAGAGTGGCTTCCCACATGCGGCGAAGCTCCTCGCCCCAATTAGGCATAAGAACACGCGACGACTGAGGAACCTCCCCAAAGCTTCAACTTCAGGTCAAGGGAGCACAACGGTGCTGGACCCAAGAAAAACTTGGAGCTTGAGTTGGATCCCGGGAAATAACAACGTGAAGAAGACTCCCCAGAAAAGAAGCCCCCAGAGGGTCGGTGTTTTTTGCGCCTGTGCCGGAAATGGTGCCCGGCAAGCGGCAACCACCCAGTCCTGGCGGTTGGAAAAGGCGCTCACCCCGCCGAAAACCCGCCAGTCTTTGTTCAGAGTTGCTATCCTGTTGGTTTGTCTGTTTTTGTTTTTTTCTGTTTGTTTTTTTTGTTTGTTCATTTGCTTGCTTGTTCTTCTGTGTACGGGAAATAAGGGTCAAGCCACATGTGTCTTGGATTACCATCTAAAGAGCACTGAAAGAGTAGGTAAAACCGTTGCCAGTCAGGTATGGATCTTACCCCTCTGGACTGGACATCAGAAAACGATGGTCTGTGTCCATCATTTTTTGGTCCCACCAGTAAAGATTAAGTCTGCCACGTCCTTTACCTCTAAATGCCCCCATCCCTCTCCCCAACTGCTCCTCCAGGGAGCCTCACGCGAGCGAGACTCTCACGTGGAACGAGCGGGGCGATTTGCTTGTATTCGATTTGCTGTTACATGTGCTTAAGAAAACACGTTGGCTAATGAAATAATGAAAGTGCATATGTATATGTATAATATATATATATATATATACTTGTATATGTATATACTTCTATATATATATATATGTGTACTTATCTACATACATATATATATATATATGTATACACGATTCCGGGTTCCGGGTTCTGCCAGGAGCTGCCATTTTGAGAGCCAAGACATACCAAAGTCCATCTCCGGAAGGCGTAGGGAAACCCGAAGGCAGCGCAAAACAAAAACGCCAGGAGTTCGATGAATCCTTGGATTGGTTAGCTAGATAATTAGGCTAGGTGAGTTGGCAAGTTACTTGGATGAATGTCTATGTTAGTTAGATAGTTAGTTACTTAGATGGTTGGTTGGATAGTTCGATCGTTCGTTCGTTAGTTATTTAGTTAGTTACTTAGGTGGTTAAGTAAATGGCACAATCTCCCCATTTGGTTCAACCCTCCCCTTTACTTGCCCACAATGGTTTGTGCCAGCTGCCATCTGCTTTCACCCTGCTGCGGGATTAGATTCGATTAGACAATTCTAAGTACTTGGTTACTGGTTTATTTAGTTACTTCATTGTACTTTGATTCACCTGGTTACTTTCTTCGCAACAAGTAGCTTAGTTACTTGGTCATGAAATCTTCCATCCAACAATCATGGAAGCGGACATCTTCCCCAAAAGGAAAGTGGTCGTCCAAAACCATGTCAGCTTCCATGATTCTTGGATATGCGTTCGCATTAGCTACTTACTTGGTCATGATATCTTCCATCCAACAATCATGGAAGTGGATATGGGGCAGCTTCCATGATGCTTGGATAGGCTTCAAGATATGGGGCTTCAAAAGGAAAGTCCAAGCTGTCAGCTTCCCTTGGCCGCGTCACTTACCTTCGCACTCGCAGGCCGGGGCTCCCGGCCAACCGAGCCATGGCCTACGGCCTTGGCTTCAAGAACCGCCGGCCCGCGTCTTTCTGGCGTGAACTTAAGGGAGGCCAAAAGAAAAAAACAGCAGGGCGGGACCTCCCGCTCCCCCGAAAAAGAAAAAAGAAAACAAAACGACACACCCATACTCCTGGGTGGTGTCGAAAAAACAATCATATGGGAACGTTTAAATCTTTTTTGGGAACCCTGGTTCCGCGCTTGCCCCAGGTGCCAAAACACTTGACTTTGCCCGCAGCCAAGCTTGGACGACTGAATGACGGAATTCCCTTGGTCTCAGAAAGGGCGCTGGCCCCTTTGCAGTTGGAAGCTTGGGTCGGGTTGGGGTGAAAGGGAGATCAACATCCTCTCGACTCTTTGGAGGCTGCTGACCTGCGGAGGTTTCCTCCTGCTCACTACATAGGGGTTGTCGCCCCACCAGTGCCTGAACCCGTGTCAGGTTGGCACTTGCATCTACAGTATCAGTCTTTTGAGGCTGCAACGCAAGCTTGCGGAGAAGCAAAGGGTTTATACACCCGAAAGAAAGGCCTGTTTCGGGTGCAAACAAACATGTGTCTAACAAGGTCGTCTTAGAAGGACAAAGCTGCACGGTCGGCTGCTCCGCTGTGGACTGAAAAGGTCCCCACATGGTTGGAGAAGCTTGAGTGAGGACAGGGGTGCACTGGCGGATGTTTGAATGGCCTTGAGTACAGGAAGACGATGAGAAGAAGTTGTCAAGACTACCTACGGGAAGATTAGGGAATACTCCGGGCACAGATCACAACAACACTGCAGCTCATCCTATGAAAACATCCAGCCGTTGATTGGGGACTAATGTTGAGATGCTTGGGGAGGAATGCTGCTTTTTGCAATCAGATACTCGCCGTGGATCAATCACTTTTGTCAGTCCCACAGCCAAGTGGAGGAGACTGCTTTTGCATCAGCATTCACCGGCGCAAGAATCTGCCGTCCCTCTAAGCCCCCTTATTTTGAGGAACCACATTCCTTCGCCATTTGCATCGGCTTTGCTGGCAATGCCTGTAAACAGTACAAGACTGCTGGAAGACAAGAAAGACCAAGGGGAAGACTGCAAAACTACGCGGAGACTGAAAACTATGTGACTGTACCAGCTGGGGATAGGCTACCTGCAAGCCAGCGTTGCAGCTGGGATTAGTAGGGCTGGCCGAACATGCGTTGGCATTACTGGAGCTGAAAAAAGATTCGGTGCTGAAAGCCCAAACTTGAATGAGGCGCCAGCCGGAATCTTCAGTGGGGGGCGCCTGCCAGAACAAGATCCTCCGAACGGACTGAGGAGCCGGCGGGAAAGGCTGTGCAAAGCAAAGAATTCAGACTAGTCAGTCATCTTAGCAAAGGACTGCAGGATCATCAATGACAGCCCATTCTAAAGCCAACCTGTGCTTCGAGGAATTGAGCGCGGACAAGCAAGAGAGCTCGCAGAGAATTCTAGATTCAATCCCGGCCGCTCCAAAGACCTTCAAATTGTAGATGTGTTTTCCGTGAGAGGAACCCAGATCCAAGCGCCGCAGCAAAATCGTAAAACCTTGCACGTTCCTGAAATCACCAAAAAAAGTTGATCCAGCATGCCTTCTGCGATCTGTCCATAATCTTTTTACCCTTGCTGTCTGGTCTTCTTTCAGCCCAGAGCGAGACAAAAACCCAATGGAAAGCTGCCACCGTGGAAAATCGATCTGTCTCCTTTCTTGAAGGCACCATGCTTGAAAGAGACTGCAGGCAGTGTCTAAATTAATGTTTACCCCATATTAATCAGCCCCTGTTTATTAATATGGGGATGTCCCTCGGTTTAGTGGGGAATCATGACTTTTGGAGGGGGAACACCCCCATATTAATTAACAGGGGTTGATTAACAAGGGGTCAACATGAGGCGTCTTCCTTTTTGAGGTTGTGAGAAAGGGCACCCATGGAGTTGGATCCTTTTGTGACCTGTTGAAAGCAAGGTCAAGGCCACAGCTTCCAAATCAAGACTTCTTTCTGAGCGTCCAAAAGGCGGTGATTTTTGACACCAACATTGAAAGTTTACATACATAACTGCGCATGCATACATATATATATATATAATCTGTGTGGTCCCGTCCTGCGCCCCCCTGCCTCCCCCCCCGCCCAGGGTATCACCCGCAGAGCCCTCACATAGATGGGCCGAACCTCAAAAACTCAAAATTGCCACTTTGCTCACTCGTGCGCTGTGCCTCTTTCACGGCAAACATCTAAAGTTGAACCCTGCACGGACTTTCGGGGTCTGCTCTTGTGTGGACATTTAGAAGATTGAAAGCTAGCTCTCTGACAACAGATTGGAGAAGAATAAGCACGCATGAGAACAAACGGTTGCGCGTGTGGCGGGGAGTGGACATGCGCAAAAAGTGCAGCCTTCTGCGGCTTTGCGTGTCTTTGGATGGCACAGCGGTCCACGGGGCCGGGGGTGCCGCAGGAGAAGTGGGAGAATGCACGAGTTGTTTGAGGCAGACCCGCGGAAAGTCCGCACAGGGCTCACCTTGTGATAGTTGTGCAAGCTGAAGAACTTTGACGAGCAAGCCAACCAAGACCAAATGAACCCCAAGCAAGCCCAACAACCACTCCACAAGGCGGGTGTTCCCAAAATGTATCCGAAATCAACCCTTCAAGATTGCCCAAGCCAACCCTACACTAATTTCAAACAGCCCCACCGTTGGGGGGAAGGGGTTCGGGCGAGAGACCGCGTTTTTTTCTTTATATATAGATAGATAGATAGATAGATAGATAGATAGATAGATAGATAGATAGATAGATAGATAGATAGATAGATAGATAGATAGATAGATAGATAGATAGATAGATAGATAGATAGATAGATAGATAGATAGATAGATAGATAGATAGATAGATAGATAGATAGATAGATAGATAGATAGATAGATAGATAGATAGATAGATAGATAGATAGATAGATAGATAGATAGATAGATAGATAGATAGATATATACATAAATATATAGATACATATATATATATATATGTGTATACACATATTTGGCCCAATCCCCTCGCCAAGCAACCCATCCCTCGCCTCGCGCGCCGCCCTCTTTTTCCCCAACGCCACGCCGCAAGCGCAGGCGCGAGAGCCGCGCGTGCAGGCGTTCGGCCGCGACGCGGGGCCCGTGTCCCCTTTTGGCGCTTTCGGCGACCATTTCCGGCTCGATTGAATCGCGCTGCCAGAGAAAAACCCGGAAACTCCACACGGGAACCCGAACCCTGAGCAAAGCGGCTATGGGGCGGGGGCAAAACCCCGAAACTCGGTTTGTCAAACGTATGCCAAAACACTGGTTGTGGGTTGCCCCGGTCCAGCCAGGTGGACCATTTTTCTGCAGATAACCGCAAAATAGGCAACGCCCAGCGATCTACTTTGAGCAATCATCTGGTGAAACGTCCTGCAGAGTGTAGGGCAGGCCCCTACTTTTGTGGGCCTGAGCAGTCAAGACAGAGGTGGTTCAAAGCAAAAACCTTAGGCCTATGATGCCACCAGTCGTTGCATGAGTTGCAAACACCTGCCAGCACCTGAAGCGTCACTGCCGCAGCTTGCAAAATGCCTTCTGCTTGAACAACAACCATTCTCAGAGCCCGTTGCGTGACGCACCCGAAAAGAGCGAAACCTGCGCAACTAAAACTAGGGGCACCTGCGAGATAGTGTTGTTTCAAGAGGGTCCTTCGGAAGTCCTAATTGGAATGATTAAAACCTTGAGTTCTGGTTGGCGAGGTCGCATTTTGCGGCTTGAAAGATGCGTGTCATTTCAGCAAGGTAAACCACTACCACTATTGTTCAAACAACCTCCCCCTCCCTCGCCCCCCTCCCCCCCCCTGCGGCGCCCTCCCGCGCATAGGTGGCCTTTTAGGGCAAATAGATGGCCCTGGTGAATGATTTAACAACCAGGTAAACCAGGAATCGCCCTCTATTCTTTACGCGAACCAACCAAAAAGGACACCTAGGCTCCCGCGCCTGCAGCTGCTCCGCGTCCTGAGGCCGCAGGTCCGGCGCGGGGCCCACGGGCGGCGGCCCGCCGCCACCGCCCCGCAGCGCCGCCAGCGCCGCCAGCGCCGCGCTGAAGTTCCGCAGCGCCGCCAGCAGCTCCCGGTCTGGGCCGTCGCCTGGAAAGCGGACAACGAAAGCAGGCGGGGGGGGTCCGAGGGGGGGGGGAGGAGGAGGAGGGGGCAGGTCCGAGGGGGGGGGAGGAGGGGCCAGGTCCGGGGGGGGGGGGGGGACATAGGTGGAAATAGATGGCCCTGGTAGATTATGAAACCGCCAGGTAAACCAGGAATCGCCATCGATTTTTTGACCAAAACAACCAGAAAGGACACCTATAGTCCCGGAAACCACCAGGAGCGACCCAGGTGTCTTTTTAAATGGATGCACACCCCCGCAACCCTGGTGTTTCACGGATATACAGATATACAGAAGACGACCACGATGCAGCCTGCTGAATTTAATTCAAGCACATCCTGTGGGGAAAATGGTCACGGGTCTTTCGGTGTCAGCCTGTATCAAAAAGCAGTGGGGCTTGGGAAAGAACCAAATTCCCAGCCCACAGGCACAGGACGCCAGAACCTGATCTTGACCACACCCAAAAACAGCTTCCTCGCGGCCTTTTGAAGCGCGTTGACTTGGAGCCCTTTCAGCGGTGAAAGCACCCGGGCGTTCAAGCCCCAAACCACTCAATCAAAGCTTTTTGCGAGGTACCCAAAACCAACCCAAACCTAGGATTGGCGAATTGACCCCATAGAGGTCACTGTGAGGGAAGAAGCCTTCGCCAGTGGAATCCATCATTTCTTCGAAGCACACCTAGGCAGACCGGAAGGAGTTCTGAGCAGATTTGTTTGAACCAAGGCCCCCGCCATTTCCAGTGCCCTTTGAGCCCTTTCGAACCGGGTGTTTGCTTTGCGTCCGAGGCTCCGATGAATTCCGAGTTGCTGAAATCTATCAGCTTTACGGAAAACGAGGAGACCTCGGCCAACGAGACGTAGGAAAGTTCTCAAAACCTGGGATGATTGGAGGCCAAATATGGCCAAATTGCCAGACTGCGTCACAAAGCCCGGTACAGTGCAGAATCCCAGACGCAAAAACCTGTAGAGAATTAAAAGGGTGGGTAAAACAATTTCTGGTTGACTGCTTGTCAAGCATAAATCTGCCAGGCTGAATGGCAGAGCACGTGTTCTCTTATCTGGCACAGACTTGTTCAACCCGTGGCAAAAAATAAAAATAAAATAAAAAAATGTGGCCGATCAAACAAAAAAAACGCTGCCCCACTTCAGCGGGGAACCATCACACGTCATGGAACACCCGCTCAAAAAGAAATCCCGCCCGCCGATGTTGTCCCACTTCTAAATCCCTTGGCCTGGTCAAACCAGCACCAGTTCCGAGTCCGAGTCCAGTCGCGATGAAAAGTTTGAGAGGCACCGTGGGACTTTTTTGGGTCAAACCCACCACATCCTGCAGGGGCCCGGGGCCCTTTGGGCCGGAGATCGGCCTTGATGCCTCGATGGGGAGCGAGACATGGGGCAGGAGTGGTCCAGCCCTGTTTTGGCACCCCCCCCCGACTGAGCCGTTAATGCACCCGGCCAAAGTGGGTTGGACCATTGAAGCTATGAGGGGCGGCAACAGTTTCATGAGGGTTCCAATTGAAGAACCATGCCCTCCAAGATTGCGGGGCGAGGGTTTCTTTCTTGAAATCGCCATCCGGCCTGAAGGGCCACTTTTGTATGGTATTGCGTATGGCTGGATGTCCTGAGTTCAGCCACAATGAATTGTCAATTAATGTCAGTTGACCAAGAAACGAGTGGCTTACGCAGGGGCTTCATATGTGGGATTCTGCATTCATTCCAGCTTTCACAAGGCCGAAAATAGGCGCCAAACTCAAACCTCATCGATGCTGTCCGGTGGGACCCCAGTAATTCATGGGGTCTGGGGGGGGGTTATTGGCCTTATTAGCCTTCTTAAGCGCTTAGGGCTCCCCCTCCTCCCTCACCCCCAGCCCCCATAAGCAATGTACTTTGACTTCTCATGTGTCGGCGTGCGCAAGGCCTGAACGGCTTGAGGGACAACCAAGAGCTTGGCTCCACTCATTGCATGGACTCCAGGAGTCCACCTCCGTCCTTCCAGCCCGCCTTCCTTCGGTCTCTCGGACCCCTACCAACTCAACCGCGAGAAAAAAGGGGGGTGAAAACGAGCGAGGCCGCCCCTTCTCACTTGAGTGGATTGGCCAAACAAAGTCTACACTTGCTGGTTTTTCCCATGAACTTCCCAAAAAGTGTAACCACCTCGACCAAAAACCAAAACCGCAAGAGCAAAAAAGGACGGACTACATTGGTCCAAACCTTTTTCAAGTGTTTTTCACGGTGGAACCCAGGAAGTGAGCCTTCTACCACGACCACCGCTTCCACCGAGCCGCGATCTTCTCGGGGTTCTGCTTGGCCACCGCATCACCGTCCAGCACCAGGAGCAGAGAGGCACCCCAGAAGCGCAGGCCCTCGACTTTGCCGATGAGGCCTCCCGATGCTTCCCCGAAAAATCCCCCAGGCGAAACCCAAAGAAGAAAAAAAGAGCCAAGGAATAAGTTCCTATAGAGGAACCCGGGTAACCCAGCCAAGGAAGAAGTTCCTTTTAGAAAGACCCCCCTTCCCCTCCCCCCCAGCAGAGAGGATTAAACTTGCTAAAGGAAATTGGCGCGCCGCTCTTGGTCGCCTGACTTCCTGTTGAGCACATGACATTGGGGGACGTTGGAATGAGAAAGGAAAAAAAACGCCAAGGAACTTACCCTCCCACCCTTTTAGCATGGAACCTGACGTTCGGGGGTCCCTTTAGGAAAATGGTCTTCCAGGACTCCTCTGTCAGGTTCCATGTGAATTGGTGGGAGGCTGAGTTCCTTTTAAGAACCCGAGTTGGAATGAAAAAGAAAACGGGCGAGCGGTGTGCTGTCAGCTTCCCTCTGATTGGCTTGGAGCTCGGTGGTGTGCCAATCCAGACCAACTCAGCGTTGCCGGATCCGAGCAACTTGGAACCCACAAAAAGGAGCGGAGTAAGTGGTTTCCTTGAAGAACTCTGGGTCCTTAGCACCAGGGAAGTAGATCAACGTTCACCTTGCCATAGGCTCAGATCGGCTCAGGTCCGAATGTTTTATGGACCCAAACCCCGTCCTTGTGGCAGGCCCAATTGACCCGCGGAACAGGAAAAGGACCAACTGCCCCAGACGTCCAGCGGATGTCCATAGAAGAAAAAAAAAGGAAATCCCATCTTCTTGGCTCAACTTTGCAGGGTGCCCCCCCCCAAAAAAAAAAGGAAAGAAGAAGGTCTCCCTGCCAGCCCCGCAACCGCCCGGAATCCCCCGGAGCCCTCCTGAAAGCTGCCCCCCAACCGGGAAAAAACCGGCCAGAAGACGGGACGGGGCGGGCCCTCGCGCGTAGGTGGTTTTTGCTTTTTTGGGGGACTCGCGGACTCGCCTCGCAAGATCTCCACCTCCGCCAACGCCTTGTCCACGATGGATCTCCAAGGCCCTTGCAGCGGCCAGGCCCTCAGATCCATCGATCCATCGGACGACGTCATTGGAAAATCGGATGGCAACCAGAGATCCCCGGGGCAAATCCTGGCAGCAAAGTCAGCAAATTCCCACCTCGTCCTTTTGCCCTCTGAACCCCTTCATGAACCCATTGACTTTTGGATGGGCGGTTTCTCCCCACGTAGCCAATGTTGTGCATGTCAGGGAACACCCTGTGAATCTGCCGGCAATGTTCCTGCTCGGGGCTCACCTCTTGAAGCTTTTCTGCTTCTAGGGAAGTTCGCCACCCCAAACCAGGGCTCCCCTTGGTAGCCTTTCTCATCGGGGTAGGCTCCGAACAGAGGCGCACGATGTCATAGCAGACTGCACTTGAGCGGAAATAACCAGCTCAGCCACAAACAAGAAACGATTCATCCCGAGTATCTCCATGTCCTCAAGCCCTGGAAGTTGTCTTCCCAAAAAAAAAGCAAAGTCCAGAAACTGGGGAAGGCGAGTCTCTCCAAATGGCTTTTCTGAGTTTTTTTTCTTGGGCCGTCTCCCCGACCTGGATCTACTTCCCAAAGTGGAGATATCAGGAAGCCCCTGGCAAAGAACGTGGATAGGTGCGCTTCTTTGGCCCTGATCTTTCGCAACCAAATGGTTCTCTTTCCCTCCGTGTGTTTCCAGGATGCAAACCAACTGAAATGATGAAGAAAAAAAGTCACGTCTAAAACCTGGAGGCTTGGAACATTCGACAACTTCCCCACAACTGATGGTTCTGGGCCCAACTGATATGTCCCTGACTTTATGCAACCAACAAAGACTCACCATGGGGACCGTGTTTATGAGTATCCTCTTAAGTTGGTTGAAGGGACGCCGAAAAGAAAAACCCACCCTTTTTGAGGCCCCAAATTTTGTTACCCATCTTGATGTTCTTCCCCGAGGCGTGCTTGAAAACCCTCGATGGCTCTCGGGGAATATGAATCAGGGATTTGCTCCCTGGCTCAATATGGGCCAAATGGGCTGCCCTAAATGGCCATGGGTCAAAACCCCGTTTATTGTTGAACCATGGCCAAATGGAATCAAGGACAGAAACCTGCGTTGTTCTGGTGACCCATCTTTTGACTCATACCCACCTCCAGTCTTTGGGACTCCGCCCCCAGACAGAGTACTGGTAGGGGCTGACCCTTACCCTTTGCTTTGAACCAGTCGGGGTGTGACTTGGTTCCCTTTACTGGCCTCATTATTTCACCCATGACAAAGTCATCCCCTAAGTGATGGGTTAAAGGGAAACAGCCGATTCCATTTTCTGACTTTGAACTCCCCTAGAACGCTCAAAACAATGACCCCAGCTTCAAAACCAGCCTCCAAAATTCAGGAGCAACACCTTTGCCTCAGCTTTTCTCGACCTGGAGGACGTCCCTCTGGTTCCCATTCTTGAATTCCCTTGGTCCGTTCTCTTCCCATGTTTCCCTTTTCTATTATTCCCCCAAAGAAGCTCGTTTACCCGTGTTTTCTCCTCGGGCCACGCCAGTCTCCCGAGCAGAGCGGCTGATCCGGGCTCTGGTTGAAAAAGCGCCCCAGCACGCCGAGCAACTGTCGCCCGGTCACCTAGCGAGCCCGGCCAGAAGCCTCAAGTGAGAAGCCCTCCTTCTTGTGACCTTTATATCCGGTCGAGCTGGCAGCCATTGGTGACTGCCTAGGGAGCCACTGCAGCCTGACTTGTGTATAAGGATCAAGGACCACTGGCTCCCTGGCATCGGACTGCCAGCGCAGGGGGGCCCCCCTATTCCCCCCATACAGCACCTCAACATGAAACTCACTTCAGCGCCCAAAAGCGATGAACTGACGCTTGGGGGGCTTACAAAAGGTTATAGGCTTTTCCGTAACCCCAATTGAACCGTCTACTAGAATGGCCAATAGGGGTGTTGGGCGCTTGCTTCAAATGGGAAGCCAGTTTGAGGCATCAATGGGAAACATCGGCAACACTGTGAACGGGTGGTTTGGGCGGAAGCCGAAGCCAATGCCAAATGAATGGAAGAGCCGCAACAGGTGCTAGAAATGAACAGAAGCAAGCTGGCGTGTTCAACATTCGAGATCGCTGTCTCGAAATGCGCCGCCACGATCAGCGAAGCAAAGGAGGCAACAGCCGAGCCCTTGAGGGCGAAAGCTGCAAGCCGAGGGCTGTGCTCGTAGTCTGTTGATCTCTTGCAAAAAAATAAGACTGGCGATTGATACTTCCGAAATCCCTTGAAAAATCCTATTCCAGAAGTCGAAGGGTATGGTCCAGGCTTAAATTTATTCAGGCCACTCATTGTTTGAATTGAGCACCCTATATGAACCCCCAGCTCATCCACCCAGCACCAATCGTCAGGGTGCCGCTATACATCCACAAATCACCTGCTTCACATGGTTGTCCTTGTTTCAGCTGGTGGGGAGGAAGTGTTTGACTGGCAGCTGGTATCCTTGGGATGGCCGTTTCGGAAAGCGATGCGCCTGCCGGCCCTGGTACTTGTCCTCTTTGACCTGCGGCGATTCATCCACTCACCAAACCCTGGGAACCCTGAAGAAATGGGAAATGAACCGTTTGGGATCCCCAAAACAAAAACGCAAGGGATGATTAAAACGTAAGGGGTTCATACAATACGTTTCTTGGCTTGCCTTTCTACCTAGTTTCTTTTGCCCCACCCTGAGAAGTGTCGGTTTCGCCCGAGCGTTCGCCATCAGAACCTTCTAGGCTGCGCCCAATTGGCCGACTGTGAAAAAAGCATTCGCGGGCTTCAAGCTCCTCTATATGGGCATGGGAGCACGCCTCTAGGCCCCACATGATCCTATTTGCAGCCGCTGGATCGGATTTGGCACCAATCTCCACCCGCCCTCCGATTTCTTCCCTGTCGGTGTCCGGCAGAAACGATGCGCGCTTGCGTCAAACATGGTTGACGGCGAAAGGCTTGGGGTTGCCCGAAGGTAGTCCGTGTCAACAAATAGATTGATGGGTATTCCCAGGAATGGCGAGGCCATTGAGAATGGTGGATGCTATTGCATGTGCTTCAAGTTTCCCGATGAGCACAGCGCAAGAGAGGGTCCCCGTCCGCAAAACTGGCCAGCTCCCGGGTGGTTGCGGTCGCGCCGGTAGATACACTGATTGGATCTGCGACTCTCGGCGGCTTCAGACATAGGCAGAGAGATGGGTGTGCCTCAAGCTAGTGCCACCAAACCAACATGGACAAAGTCGGCTCCCAAATGGTTGCCTCCCTGTATGAATCAAAGAGTTTGTTGATCCTGGGTTCCATTGCCAGGGAGTCCCTCAGATTCCATGTCGGCAGTATGACAACCTGCTAAACAACAAAGCTCAAGTGAGTCAGAATCTAAACCTGGTATCAAAGTCTACCCTTGCTAATCTTGGTCTACCCGAATCTGTTTTGGCTCCTGTGGCACAAGTGAGCGAGCTTCCCCTGAAGGGCAAGATCCGGTCCAAAAGTCGCGAGCTTTGTGCGCAAGGGAGCTTTGGCGATGAAACATCATGTTCTATATGTGGGGATTCCCGTCCACCAAACACTTGGCAGGTGGCTCCCTAAAAAAACGGTTTTTCCCCAGAACAGCACGAAGCCTCACGCTCTCGTTGCTGATTTACCCCAGCGGCGAGCTACCTCTTCCCCGCCTTCGTCATGTGGGTCCAGTCCTCACAGCTCTTGCAGCCCTCTTGCAGCCCACGTGTCGTTGTGGCTTCCCAGTTTGGGGGGCGACGTCCTGTTGAAGTTTCCCCCTTGGTTTTGAACCGCATGCAGCCACGACTTTTGGACACCGAAGGACTCCAAGCCCCCAACTCAAGGCCCCACATCCCAAGGCCCCTTATGGTGGCCACCTGGGAATCTATGTTGGCCACCATCTTCCTTCAACTTGTTCCCTATTTTTTTCTCGCGGTCCAAACCTGCCACGAAAAATGGCTAGTTTGTGGACTTTTTTGAGAGTCCAAACCTCCCCCCGGGCACCCCCCTTCGGACGTGGATGTTTGCCGCCGGAGCGGCCCAGTAGGCCATGCCGCAGTGCCGGAACCCGAACTCCGCGCTCGTGGTCTCCGCCGCTTTGCGGCGCATGTGGAAGCGCTTCCCGGGCCCGTGGTGCGCGGCGCGCTGCACCTCGGCGACGCCGGGGGCGCTTCCAACCGGCGCGCTCGTCCGGGCACCCCCGTTTTTTTGGCGGCTCGTCTTTTTTTGGCTTTGGAAGGACACCCTCCCGCCCCCCCCCCCCACCCCCCTGGCCAATTTTTTGTGGTTCTTGATTTTTGGCTTTGCTCTAAAAGCCGCCTAAAGAGGGGGATAGCCTCGGAAAAGACACGCCCATATGTCCCCTTAATCACACCAGAGGGAAACTCACTGTAGATTGGCCCGAATGGTGATGCTTGAAACCAAAAAAGGAAACATGCGGCGAACCCTGGTTTCTGTAGGGATCCCAAAAGCGACGCAGCTCACTTAGGATTTGTACTCACAGCATGGAAGTGCACTGGCCACTTCCGATATCATCTTCCTAGGGGTGGGCTGTGCACCAATCAAAACAAATGGATGTGGTAGGTCATTCATTTGCGGGAGGTTGATTGTTGGGGTCCGATTCATCAAAGGCCAATGTCTCACTGAGTCAATTAAGATGACATCATTAAGTTACACTGTAAAACTGCGCTTCAAAGGGCAACAACCCTGCACAGTCATTTTCAGAACCCCTTCAAATGTACAGGTTAATGGGCGCGGTTGAAATCCAGTTCAAACTAATTTCAAAGGGGATCCCATAATCCGTAATTCCGCCCAAGAGAAACCACTACAATCTGGCATAAGCATGAAGGATCGGTTTTGAACAACTCACCCCTTTTTTGTTTGGCAACCAACTTTTCGGCTGGTGTTCACGGCAGGCTCAAAGGAAACCGACCACTTTTCCATCCGAGTGTTGAATCAAACCTTGAGGAAAGGGGGAAGCAGGGGAGGGAAAGGAGAAAGGGAAAGGGGAGAGTGGTGTCTTTGGGGTGCCAACACCGCTGGGAGAAAACAGGGCAACCCCAAAAAGGCGGCAGTGCAAGACTTGCCGGGAACAGAGCGCTTGACGCGGACATCAAACCCAAGCGTCTTCGGAAAGTTGTGAGGCCAGGAGTTTTGTGTTGCTTACTGTGTGTCATTGCTTTTGTTGTTGTTGTTTTGGTCTTCTCTTTATTGGTGTTTGTGAATGTTCGCCTCTTCTCGCTTGCTCGCGTTCCCAAGCAGAGGGGCAAATCCGAGCTTCAGGTCGAACGCCAGCGGATGTCGGAAGTCTCCTACCTTCTCCAGGACAAGATACTCCTGAGCGTCTCACGTGCCCTGAAATCAGAGCCGCCAAACCAGAGAAACTTTTTCTGAAACGAGATCCGAAGACTGCACAAAGTCACCCTCATCACACAAAGTCCCATAAAACACGAGTGTTTCCCACAACCCGAGCGCAGGTCTACGCGAATCGCCTCTAAAGGGGGGCTGCTTGCTGTCCATTTCAACTACATAGCATCACCAGATCCTCGGCCTATCGATTGAAACCCCTCCTGGCCAAGAACTTGACTCAGATTCAGGTCTGCCACCCTTGCCAAACCCAAAAAATGGAGCAACAAAAGGATACCGGCCCTTCCTTTTTCTTCGACTCGCCATTGGATCCAACGAACATCCGGCCCGCCTAGCTTTGCCCTCAGTATTCCCTTAAGGATCGAGTTTCCCGAGCCTCGAACAGAAATACACACATAACTATACACACACCCACAGACATACATAACATCACATCACATAACATAACATTGCATTGCATTGTATCATCCAGGTCCTCCAGTAGAGAGGCTAGAATGAGGGTACCCTTTTTTTCCGTGGTCGATTTTAGGGGAACCCTCCTCCACAAAAGCCACGGTCAAAAGTCGGCCCTACTGGGCCTGAAGCAAACCTCGACGCGACATCCAAAAAAAAAAAAACGGGCCTGAGCTTTCTCCTCCGACCTCACCGCGGCGGCCCCGTAGAACCCCGGCGCCAGGCTCCCCAGGCGCCGCTCCCCGCGCTCGCCGCGCGCCGCGCGCGCGCCCAGGGCCTCGTAGAAGCGGCGCTCGTTGCCGCTGGAGGCCTTCAAGACCACGGCGCCGCTCACCCGGACCAGGCGGCCTGACCGCAGGTTTCGGTGGGGCTCCCTTATTTTGAGCCCATAAGGGACTCAACCCCTCCAAACAAAATGTGTCTGTGATTTGTGATTTGTGTGTGATTTGTGTGTGTGTGTGTGTTCGTGTCTTTCTGTGTATGTCCGTGATTGTGTGTGATATTTGGGCTTTGGAATGCAGAAGGAGGATTCCTTCTGCAGTCTGCTCTTGCATTGAGAAACGTTTTGGGTCCAACGAAAATACGAAGCCAAACCATGTCCTTGTCGAAGCATGTAAAGGAAGCAAGCTCTTGCAGCTGGCCAAGGCAGACTACATTCAATCATCCCCATCATAATTCAGGAAATGGTTTCTCGCATGGAGGAGAGGCCAAAATCGTGTGTCTCAAAGGGATGTTACGTTTTAGGCTTGTGAGCTAAAACTGGGTGTGCTTGGTGGCCTCAGACCAAAATGGTTCTGCTGGATTTGTTTGGAGTTACTCTTGTTTAGCTTGCTTTGAAAGGGAAAAGCAAACGAGGTGGTGGATTTGAGCGACCGTTTCAGCTGGAGAATATTGGCTGTAAGATGGTCAAGTTGGAAAAAGTTGCCTTGCCCCCATGAAACCAAAATGACACCAAGTACTTGGGGATGGATACTAAAATGGCTGTGCCTTTTTGGAGTCGTTACCCTTATTTAGGCTGGTTGGAAGGAAAAAGACCAGGTGATGTTTGGAGGCTTGATTTGAGTTGGGGTGTGCCCGATGAGTTTGTCTCAAAGTTAAGGATCCCAAGCGATGGCTTCAGCTGTCTTTTTGGTGGCCCCCATGGGGACCCCACAAACGGAGACGCCCAATCTGACTGGGTCCAATCAAGTGACATGTTGAGGAATCAAAAGTACTTCTGAGGGTTGCTCCTTGAAACTTCCAACTGAGTGTGATGTTTGAGGTTCCCTTGTTTAGGTTGGATAAAAGGAACCTGAAGAAAAAACGACTGTTAGTTCAAGCCCTTGCAATCAAAACAACAACAAAGGATTTTATGGAAGAAACCCCAAAATGGATATCCATTCAGAGCGCAAGAGGAGCCCCATACCCAACCATGGCTTTTCCTTCATCCCCTGCCATGGTTTTTGACTTTTAGCAGCCAAACTTCGTCCATTGCGTTCGGGTCTCAACACCTGTCAGAGCCTATCCCGGTTCAATTTATGAGGAGCACCTCTTCTGCCAGTCAGACTGGCACTCACTGCCGAAAAATTCAAGGGCACCCAGTCAACTCAATCAAGGGCTTTGGTTCCAACAAGATGGTTAAGATCTCGGCCGATCTATCCCGCGGGGATTTTGAGCAGAGACTGCAAGTGGGTTCAAGCCTCATGCGCGCATCCTTTCAGGAGCATGGACGAGAAAAACCGCCTACCCTCCGGGCAAACTCGAGATATTCACACGTGATCTGGCAGTTCTCAAGGGATGCCTTTGGCAGAGCCTGGAGTAGATTTTAAAAAAGCTCCATATTTCACATGCCCTTGCGCATGGACTCTGAATTGACTTCCGAGAAAGCTTCGCTCGAACTCCAGTCGACTCATTGAGTCCGGCGAGTTTGTTCAGAACTTTGTTCCTGTCGCAGTGTGCTCCAGGATGGTAGTAATCCATAAAACCACCACGGAGACCAGGGCGAAGAGCCAAAGCCGGAAGTCGGCCCACAACACGACGCTGACAAATTCCAACAAATTCACCGCAAAGACGCGGAACAAAGCCGCCTGCGCAGCACACAAAAGCATCAGCTCCACCAGCAGTGACAATAGGTTGTTGAAGATCCCCTCCAGGAACTGCTCATCTGTGGTGCCGGCAAACCCGAAGAAATACCGTCGGTTGTGTCCAAACACGTTGCTTTGCAAAGTGCAGGACATTACCATCCAGGTTGCGGGAACAAAAATCTCACACATCTCCACCGCTGCGAACAGGGTGAGGGAACGGGAGAGCTGATTGAGCAGCCTCGCATCCACCGAGTCAATCTCATCTGAATGAAGGGACTCTCTGGTGCTTCCTTCAACTGCTCGAAGGGTGGACCGCATTCTCTCTGCAACCTCGCGCAAGCCCACTTTCTTATGCACATGGAGAACGCTTCGGAAGGTCTGGCGAATTTTGCATCGGCAACAGCTTGACCTCGAGTTCTTAATCTCCAACTCGTCCGTAGCGAGCATCTCCCTGCCCACCGCGATCATCAACTTGCCATACATCTCAAGAAAGGCAAACAAAGCGTGGCCAGCATCCAGTAGCAGAATGGACAGGACCACATTTATGTCCTTCGCCTTGGCCAGGAGAGACGCGGAGAAGAGAAACTTCGCAAACATCATGGGGACCCTCAGCCCCACAGTCAAGATGTCTGGCACTCGCAAGTAGTCGCCAGCCAACTCCTGCCAAAATCCGAAGAACATGACACTCACAGTGACCCCGATTCTGCTGAGCATCTGCTGTTCGCTGCTAAGCTCCGGAAAAATGGCGTACCAAAACAGCAGGCCGATGATCTGTACGATGAAGAAGCTCCAGGTGATGCCGTTGTAGAGAAGATATCTTCGGAAGGCTGTTGTGCAAACCTCGGCCGGAAGGAGGCAGTATGCAATTGAAATGCTGCAAATGATTCCTGGGATGCAAGAGGTGAGCACCGCATAGGGCACGGGGTAGACGCCCCAGAAGCTTGCGAGCCAGTGGATCAGCAAACACACCACCGGCTCCGAGATCGGCGCCAGCGTCGCGATCCACCTGATCCGGGGCCGTTTTTTGTGCTGCTCCTCGATGCCTCGCAGGATCAGCTCCAGACCGGCGCGCGCTGGCCAGTAGTTCAGCCAGGGGTGCGCCAAAAAGTTGAAGCCCCAGTTCAGCCAGAACCCCTGGTCCGCCCCTGGGAATGCCGGCAGAACCGGGAAGAGGGCCATCATGGGAAGCAAGAGAATGAAGGCCGCGGGCACGGCGAAGGTGGACATCAGCCGTTTTCGGAAGCTGCGGCCATCAGAGCAGCGGTCAAGGACATAGCTCGCCATGATCTGTTCGATGCACTGGATGAATGGCTTCGCAGATCTTTGTGACGTGAATTGATCAGTCTTTGGCGACAGATTGCGGTTCAAACTCTTGGAGTCGGTCCTGGCTTCAATTGGCTCAGGCGGGGACTGGACGCTGTCCGAAAACCTCAGCCTCCTGCCAGTGGAAGCACCGTGACTCATTCCTGGGTTGTTTGCAGGCAACGATCGGTTCCGCGTTGGCGCGTAATCCTCCTCTCGCGCACCTACATCCACGTCTGCATCCACGTCTGCATCCACGTCTGCATCCACGTCTGCATCCACGTCTGCATCCACGTCTGCATCCACGTCTGCATCTCTCACTTCTGCTTCTGGCTGCCCGCCGAGCTCATCAGCGGGCAGGCTGTGCGGTAGGACGCAGGGGCGTCCGCTGCTGCAAGGACTATCTCCGGGGAGCTTCTCCAGGATCTCAATAGAAGCCGCGCTTGTCGGGTTTTGGCGCCTGACCTCCTGCAACTCCGCTGACTCCAAGCTCCGCTCGTCCAGTCGCGCGACCGGAGCCCGGAGAGAGCCATCTGCGGCTCGGTGCTCATGCGCGCCGGTCTCAACCTCGCCATTGGGCGAGCCATAGACCACTGGCACGACCCGTGCACACATGCTCAAGCCCAAGTCTCGAGCCCCTGCCATGGATTTACCCAAGCGCCTGATCTCAATGGAAACCCAAAAAGGTCCTGGCTGTGACCAAGACATTCGGGTTTCTACAAGTGAGAGAGGTTCCATGTCAATCTGCAAAAGAAGATACATTTAGGAGGAGCCCCATACCCGACAATAGTAGTTTCCGCAGTTGAATTTTCTCTCTGTGGGGGGTGGCTGCCAACGGACCTCTGTGAATTGACCAATACCCGAAAAAAAGAAAGAAAAAAAGGAAAAAAATGATCCAAGAGCCAAGAAGTGCTGTTCAACTAAGGGCTCCACCCTGATGGTGCCCGAAACCGTCAATTTATTAGGGGGTGATTTGTCCAAAACCGAAAAAAGAACTGACGTTGAAAGCTGCAAGTATTGCCATTGATGGGAACCAGAAACGGGCTGCGATAAATTCAAGGGTGTCCCGCGCTGGAGGGGATCCGGATACCCAAAAAAAACAACGCCGGGTTGAATCCGGAGTCGACATTGCCCTCTCATGGAAGTGGGAAGAGGCCCTTTCGAGGAGTGTCTTCCCAAACCCCCACGTCCACGGTTCGGAGCGAAACCTCTGGTCTCGAAAGTGCTCCCTTTTCCCCAATCCCATACAAGATGTGGGCAAATCTGCAGGTTACTCTGGTGGCAAGGACAACGCGGAAGTGTGGGCCAGCTTCAACTACCCACCTTCGAAGTATCTCCAGGTGGGAAAACACTGCTCTGGTTTCCTTTTGAGGGGAGACCAGAAAAAACACGGATGGCTGTCAAAGCTACCGTAACAAAAGTGGCAGAAACATGTTCCCAGAGTCCAAAGACCAGGTGCTTGGAAAAACAATCGACCCCTGGCTTACTAGGTCAGTACTACCCACGTTGAAGGGAATGGTTCACAGGGGGGAACAACCCGCGGCAAATCTGCAAAGTTTGGAGCACAGCCTCCCACCAAACACCTGGCATGTTGACAGCGCATATATATATATATATATATCCAGTGAACCCATAAACCAAAACCAGTCATATAAAACCGGGCCGGTTCTTTGGCCGACTCATTCCTTGGCCCCTGTCGAGCGGCCTTGGCGCAGCGCGAGGATGGCGACGCCTTCTTTGGGCGTCAAAATGTCCAAGTGGCCGCCCATGGCGGCGTGGTACCGGAAGTCCGTCAGCTCGTGCACCGGGAGATGGGCCTCACGGGATAAGATGGCCCGCTTCCCGGAACCAACCTGAGCCACAAACAAAACTGTACGAAAAAATGCTCGACCCAAAACCATGCTTCAAGAACTAAGAAGGCGGATGTCAGCTATGTGTGGCTGGGATCGTCCCTTACTAACCTTCACTTACCCGGGTTTTGATTCTGGCTCACCTGAAAAGGGTTCCTCCCCTTCGCCCCCTTCGGCCCCTTCGGCCCCTTCGCCCCCGGCCCTTCTCTCTCCCTCTCACTCTTGTTCTTTTCTTCTCCATGTTTGGCCAGCTCAAGATGGTTTTGCGGTATGTTTCAAAACTGAAGAAGCAAACAGCAAGACAAACAAGGTGTATATAGGCTTTGGCTCCATCATTGCAGCTTTGGATTCCATGTGTGGGGCCGGCAAGATTCGCTTGCCAGTCTTGGCAAATCTCGAGACATGCAGGATGCTTGCCCTTTGGATCGCTGAGTCTTCAGGCTGGGGGGTGCCTGGCAATCAATCCTTGCTGGTTTAGAAGCAACACATCCGACGCTTCGCGCATCCCGCGCCAAGATCCAAGTCACACGTCCAACCGACTCGAGGACTTCTTCGTGGTCCTCTGTCCTGCAGCAACGGTCTGCTTAGGGAACATGAGTCATACTGTGGATGGACGAAATCCATTTCGCACCGCGTTGAAACCATGGGAAAGCCTTGTTTGTTGGTATTTCCAGGGGAATCATCCTTCCAGGGTTCTTAGGTGGTGCAGGAATCCGGCACCAAATTGCAACCATAGGAAACGGTATTTACAGGAATCATCATTCCCGGGTTTCTTAGATGGTGCACGTCCACCCACAGCACTCAAAACCGATCAGTACTCAAATAGCCGACCCAAAACCATGGATAAGCAATCAAAATAGCGGCTGCACCCATGTATGGTTGGGATTACCCCTGACTAACCTTTATCTATCCGGGCTTTGATTGTGGCTCACAATGAAGGAAACACAACATGGCCATGGGTCAAAACCAATGGTACCTTTTCGCGATAAGTGCACCACCCATTTTAGTCTATTTTAGTGGGGATTAGGATGTTCACTGGGGGTACGATTCGGCTTTTGACCCATGGCCACATGGCAAAAGAGGGCAAAATGGTCACTGAAGTCTGGCAATGCGTCTGTACATCCGGTGGGCAGCAGCCATAGAGCGACAGCCAGTTTCCCATCTGGGGCGGGATTTGTACCGATCGCTGTCCGCTTTTTGTTCTGGAGCTGAGTCTGTGTGTGCGTGTGGAAGAGCCAACCATATCCAAGGGCACTTCTACAATCAATATATACACATTACATGCATAAGATGCATAAGATCGGAGCCTTCAGACGTGAGGGAATCAGAGAACGGCCGAGTCGTCTCTTCTTTGGGTATGTGAGTGGTGCGCGCTTTGAGCCAAGTTGCAAGCAGCAATTGAGCACAGTGGTAGATAAGATCCAACCTTGATCTTGCCAGGGCAGTCCTTTTGAAAAGGGATGGTCCTCGAGTCAACCACACTTTCGGGGCCCACTTCCGTGCTTCCATCGAGAAAAAACATGCCCCGATCCATGAAAGGCTCTCTAAAAGCCTTCCTAGGGGGAGGTCCCCAGAAAGAGGAAAAAACAACTCACTGTGTTTTTTCAGAGAGGTTTGAAAGGACTCGATGCCAATGGTCGGAAGCCATCCAAAGCCCGAAAACCAAAAGCGCTGCCTGGGACCCCAAAAGTGCTGGCCCCACTCCCAGCATGGCACCCGGCGCCGGCAAAAGCCGCCTTTGTCGCACACACGAGTCAATCAAAACCCGGGTGGTTTCCACCCACATCCAAAGGCAAGGAGAATGTCCCCTAGGCTTCACCTCCCGGATGAGCAAGTCGCTCAATCCCAAGACAGGCGCCGCTTCTTCGTCGCCTGCAAAACCATCCGTTGAACTCTCTGCACCGGACAGGAGAGGGTTGGAAGACTTCCCTCTTTAAAAAATATAGCCCCTCCCCGTCCATTTGCAAAAAGGGTCATTGGGGAACCCCACAAAATGCGTCCTCCACATGGAAGAAGTGTCCTTTCTTGGGACGGGTCGCACGGCAGACTCAGCTCGGGGAGCCGACCGAAGTACCCTGATGGTTTGTTTCTTTCTTTTTTTCTGAAAAGAAGCCAAGGTGGCTTGTCTTTTTCAGCGGGGTACCCGTTTTGGCCCTGGCTTCCCCCTATTTTAATTGTTCCTTTCCAAAAACTAGTCGGCGAGAATACACAGACTCAAGCAATCTACTGAATTTCTGTTCACCGTCTGACTGGGCTCACTTGTAGGGTATCATATCAACCGATTTCACCGTCTGACTGGGCTCACTTGTAGGGTATCATATCAACCGATTTCACCATCTGACTCTCACTTGTAGGGTATCATATCAACCGATTTCACCGTCTGACTCTCACTTGTAGGGTATGATCCATCAACCCCTGACTAGGAAAGGAGGTGTTTAGAATAATAAGGAGAAGAAAAAAAACTGTGTACCCACGCCATTTGCAGCCGGACGTTCCCTGGCCTGCACCTCCAGTCGTCGCTTCAGAAAGGCAGGCAGCGCGAAGGCTGCGGCCTTCCCGAAGGTGGTCTTTTGGGTCGTTTCTTTGGGTCGTTTCTGTGAGGCTGCGATCCTCAAACTACACCCGAAAAATTGAACATTGCGACTTTGTTGATTTTTTTATTTGGGGTATGCAATAATTGGAGTGTTTATTTGTGTATGTGTTTTCTTGTTTATATGGAGTGGGCTCCCTATGCTTGCTCGATGCTTCTTTGGTTTGACCCCGTGGCTGATGTAGTCTGCGCACCGAATCCTTATTTTCAATAACAAAGCGAGCTGAGTAGATATGAAAAGGGAAAGATAGCGAGGAGTAAAGGTTGGATATTTTTGCAAGGTAGTTTCAGGTACATAGGGGTGTTGCCAGGCAAGAGGCTTCAGGTACGACTGTTTGGGGCTGGTGCTTTGCGTCGGGGGGGGGGGGGGGGGTGGGGATGAAATTGGGCAAGCGAAAGTCAATGGCACTATCAACGTTGCTAAACAAGCATTCGCGGCACAACTGCAAGCAGGAATCTACCTCAACACTAAATGAGTTGGCAGAAGCCAGAAGCAGAGCAGGCAATTTCTGCCAAAAGATACGAAAGTAAGTTGGACAAGCGCAAGACTTTGCATGAGCGCTTTATTTATATGAAAGATTTGCTGGCATGAACGAAGATGCGGGAAAACTATGTACATCGAAGATTTGAACATGTACCAGAACCTTCGCGGTTGCCGCAGCTGCAGGGAAGTCAACAGCTTCGAGTCAATTTCGCGAGATACTGGCTGCATTGCTGGCAAAAATGAGTCAGCATCACCAGCATCACCAGCAGCATATGCTGCATTCCTAGCATCACCTGCCTGCATCATGAGCATCTCTAGCAGGCCAAATGCGCCCAAACAGCAATTATTGAACACACATTTGAGAAAGTCGGAAATGACCACCCAATGTCAATCTTCAAATGCAATCACAAATGTGTCAGAGCCGGAAAAGCTCTCCAAAAGATGAGTGAGATGAGGAATGGTCAGTGGGTTACTTCCGGGAATCCTGTTCCAGGAACTCTTTGGTGTTTCGCGGTGGTATCTGGGTAAATCATCAAACCCTGGTATTAAAAAGGCAGCGGTTGGGGTTCTTCGTTTTTAACCTTCATCTACCCGGGTGTGGATCGTGGCTCATCTGGGTAAATAACTATGACTCGCGAATCGGAATCACAACTCGGAGAGCTCAGACTTCATCTCAGACGTCTCTCTGAATCCAAGAATTTGGCAGGTTCCATCGCAAAAAGTCAGAAGCTCCGGCCAATCTCATGTAGAACGTCCGCCGCTTTTGCTGGCTCCGACTCAACAAACCGTCAAAACGCCTTGCCAAACGGAGACTGAGTTGCCGAGTGGCCCCTTTTTGAGCGACCAGGTCAGCCACACGAGGCTGGATCCTTCGGTCCAAAATTTGGTGCCCCCCCCCCCCCGAACCCGGGCTCCGCGCGTGCATCTCTGGGGTGTAGTAGCGCAGCTCCATAGCCTCCGGCCTTGAAAAAGATCTTGCGAGTTGACTGTCACTTTTGGTTGGACCAATCGCCTCATGAGTACGCATCAACAAATCAGGGCGAACGTTGGTTGATCCAATGGGCCGCAAGCAGCAAAGAAGCGGCGCCCAAGGCATTTTCACTTTGGGCTCCAAGATGATAGGGACTAAAAAGGCCTACCTTCATTTCACAAGGGGTAATCAGGTACTAGACCCCCTTTGGAAATGTGACACGCGTTAAATCAATATTGGATCCCTGAAAATGGGCACCTGCCTTTTGGTCTAACCGGAAGGGTGTGACTTTACGCACCCAATACCAAGCTCTCCAGGCAATATGAGAGACACCCAAGGTCTCCCCCCTGTGGTTCTGCCTCATGGTCATAGTCCCCTTAGGCATTCCGTGGACAAAACGGAAAAACGCTGCTGGTCCAAAAGCAACCCTCCCCCCCTTTGGTAGTGGCACAAAATATATTGAGCCGAAACACGTAGGATCTTTGCAGTCCTAGCAGGAACTACGATACATGTACGAATGAGGTGTCTACCCTGGCACCCACGAAAGTGCAAATTCCAGAAAAAAAGTGAAGTTCCTACCCCATCACAAGTTTGCGCATATCTGCTTTCGAGTCCATGTTCACTGTATCCCACTTTGTGTCCATGCTGTGTCTCTTTCTGAACCCGTTTTGGGTCTGCTTTGAAACACTTGGTGGGTCAAACATAGGTACCCGAAATGGATTGCCTTGGCAACTGGAACCAAGGACGACAAACCTGCGGTTCATATCCTGGTGGTGTAATTTCCCCATACCCATTTGGCTGCGGCTCAAACAGCCGGTACCAAAATGGAACCCTGGCAAGTGGGAACATGGACCAAAACCTGCGGTTTGCCCCTCCTGCTTGATTTTGAGCCACATGTATTTTTGAGTTCCCGTGACACCCAAATTGCACCCCGGCGCCCCTTCCTTCCCTCGCGGCCCCGACTCCCTCCGAGGGTGGCGGCAGGAAACCTCGCCTGCAAGCGACATCCGTCTCTTCTCTTTTTTTGGGGGGAGCCCTTTTTGGTTGGTGTCCAAGGGAAACGAAAATGACAACCACCAAAAGAATGGAGGTTCGGCATGTGTCAGGCTCAGGTCAAGGGGCTGTGTGACGCATCCTTCCACATGTTTGGCGTCAGTGAAAACCAACATAATATTTACCAGTCATGACTGCTGACTGCTTCAGAGTTAACCCATTTTTGTCACTGCAACAAAGAACCAACTCGTTGCCCTACTAGCTTGCAACTGGAAGCCACTAAACTCACATGAGTCTGTGTAACTTCTTTGCCACCCCCTTTTCGTGATTCTCCGCGGGAGCGACCCTCTTGGGTGGCTTGGATAAACCAAAAGGGAAACAATTTATGGTTGCACCTGGGTTGGTCTCCGACCTGCAAAACGAAAACACCTGTTTGCTAGCTAGTAGGGAACCAACGCATATTGCAGTTCCTCTGAAGTCCCATCCACTGTTTGCCGCCAGGGGTTACACAAAACCATCTTGAAGGAGAAAGGGATCGGCGGGTCTCACCAAAGAGCACCAAACCAAAAGATTTCCACCTTCTGTTGCATTTTAGAGAATCGGTCCTTCTGTGATGTCAAAGTAGGCCATCCCTTCAACAACATCATTTTGAAGGGAATTGTTGTTGGTGTTACAGGAAGTGGCTTAACACCCCAGTGTTCACATTCACGAACACTCCACTTATCAAGGTCCAATTTGAGTGGGACTCCGTTCTTTCAGGGGGAACCCAGGGTGAACGTGGTTTTTGACGGAGCCATGAACATGCTGAACTGCCCATTGAGGTCCCTTTGACACAATCCGAAACACAAAAGCAAAGCAAGCGAAGCGGCCGAGACCCGCGAAGCCTCCAGAAGCAGTCGCCTTCCGCGCCAGGAAAGCACCAATCTGGCCCGAGGGGTACGTAGGCACCTAGCGTTGATCCATGGACCAAGCGGGCACATGAGCGGGGATGTCACCCATGAACCCCTCAAGGCCTAATTTGGCCATGAATCTTAAGAGTTGGATGCACCTCCAAAGTGGTTGGTGGACATGAATGATGTCCAACAAAAGGGCTCCTACTCAAAACTCATGCCCATTTAGGGCTACCTGGGGCTTGTCGGTTGATACCCCGGGCGTAGCCTGGAAACTGCCAAAGTGGGCTTCGGTTTTTTCAAGCTTCTTGACTGGGCAGCTCTTGGTGGGATGGTTCATGGTTGGAACACCCTGAAAAACAAGCAAGCGACGTCCACCAAAGACTTCCGAAACAAATTTCAGAATTCCGAACGGCACAACCAAAAAATTGGGTGGTGTCCCAGTTGCTTTCCCCTTCAAATAGACCCCAAAAAAAAAAAACGTTGCCCGGGATGCCAAGGTAACAAATAACCGACGCCACCCAGAGAAGTTTCTTGGAACCGTCAGGTAGCAATTCTGCCTGGTGGCCAAATGCATCCTAAGGCCCCAAGAAGTGGTAAGTGCAAGGGCCATTCTGGTACCGCGCCATGTTCTGTTTTGGGAAGAAGCATTCCTGAGTGCGTCTGTGGGATATTGTGCGAAGTAAATACAAATAACAAGCCGTGTTTGGGCGAATCCTGTTTCTGAAGATGTGCTTGTGGAAAATGCTCACAAGGCACGTTGGGTGAAGGCAGTCGTTGGTCCATGTGAAAGCCACCTACATAGTTGCTTACTACCCTCGAGTCAAATTTTGAGTGGAGCTCGCTCCAATTCGCGAAGCGAATCGTGGCACCAACGCGCGAAGCTTGGGAAATCAGCCAACTGAAAGCTTGTCATTGGGCGATTCGCTCTGATTTCATGCGGGAAATTTGCAATGCTTGAAACAACCGCCTTTTGGTTTCCCTTTTCGGGAACCAAATGCCTTCCCTGGTTTCCTTTTTTCGGGGTGGATTGGATTCTGGAGTGAAGGAAATGTCTCATGTACCCACAAGAACCAGCGAATCCAGCCCAGAAACCCGTTCCATCTGCCCAAGGAGTTTGCCTGAATACTGGCGTACTCCGCCGATGCAAAGCACGCCTCGAGCGAGCGAAATCACCACAGCCCAGTCAAGGGGCCATGGATGGCAGCGTGGTAGGTCTGTTTAATCTTATCCTTAAACTGAGCATCTCTAAGTGATGTGGCCATGGGTCAAAAGCCCGTACCCCCAGTGAACATCCCAATCACCACTAAAATAGGCTAAAATTGGTGCACATACCCCAAAAATGGTACCATTGGTGTTGACCCACGGCCATGTTGTTAAAGGGAAACAAACAATGTTTTGGCAATGTTGAGATTCTCGCAGAAGAAAATCAACACTTGAATGGATCCAGCCTTAGACTGGCAAACAACTTGGGAGGCGACAAGTCTCAGCGCCAAACTTCCTGACGCGATCTGTGCTCATGGTGAACCATCAGGCACGAACCCAGGGATACCCGCAAGGTACTGTGCAGCCATTCATTGAAACTGACATGTTCAGACCCCAGTGTAGCTAACAAACCTCCTGGAAGTTGTAGCTGTGTGTGTGTGTGTGTTTGTATAGACACCACGTGTCCAACCCTGCAAGCCACGCAGTCTCAGACCAAAAATCCTGGCCAAGACTTGGCCGACTGGTTCTCGGCTTCCGTCTTGGATCCCCTCGACAGCCACGGGAAGCTCTGCCGGGATGTTGGCAAACTGACAGGTCAGATCTTGTTGGCCCTCGAGCCCGAAAGCAACAACCCCCCAAAACCTGGGCCCCGGGTGGGCAAAACCGCCCCCAAACGAAAAGCACTGGTAAAATCAGGGCGTCCCTTGCTGGAACAAAATGTGTAGCGGCCCTCAAAAAAAGGAAGAAAAAAAAGCAAAAACGAGAAAAACAAAAAAAAAAAGAGAGACACCCCCGATGGATTCGTTCCATGTCCGGTTTCCTCGTGGCTGTTGCTTCATTGCGAAACCCGTTGCCCGCTCCAAGGCAAGCAGGGATCCTTACGTTACACACCTGAACATTGCCCTGTAAATGGTGGTTTCCCTTTATTTTGGGGGAAGAAGCCATGCTTCAAATGGGCGAAATGTATCTTTTAAGGAGCCCTGGAAAACCACCGGCACCGAGACCCGCTGGGGCATCGACGCCATAGTCCTTCACCATCGTCGCAATCAGCCCCTGGCAATCGATGCCCCGTGCCAAGCCCGGCAATGCCACAGGCAAACCAAAAGCAACAGTGCAGGAAAGAAGGAGCTTCAGAACTAACTTTAGCTCTTGATATTATTCTGCTTCTTCTTCTTCTTCTTCTTCTTCTTCTTCTTCTTCTTCTTCTTCTTCTTCTTCTTCTTCTTCTTCTTCTTCTTCTTCTGTTCCTCCTTCCTCTTCTTCCTCTTCTTCCTCTTCTTCCCCCTCTTCTCTTCTTCTTCTTTGCTTCTTATTATTCCTCTTCTCGTCGTCTTCTTCTTCTTCTTTTTCTTCTTTTTCTTCTTCTTCCTCTTCTTCTTCTTCTTCTTCTTCTTTTTCTTCTTTTCTTCTTCTTCTTTTCTTCTTCTTCTTTTCTTCTTCTTCTTCTTCTCTTCTTCTTCTTTTCTTCTTCTTCCTCTTCTTGTTACTCTTGCCACCATCCATGCAACATACGTCTTTCGCACCTTGCCTCGTTGAGCCAGACGCACTCCCCTTGGGAGCAAACGACCCCTCCCGGCTTCAAGATGCGGTGGGCGTTCCTGGTCGGTCAAATGAAAACTGGGTGTTTCAGAATATGGCCCGGGTCAAAAGCCCATACCCCCAGTGAACATCCCAATCCCCACTAAAATGGAACCCCAAATTGTTACCGTTGGTTTTGACCCACAGCCACACGAATTCGGACTCCATGGCGGTGCTCCTTCTGTTGTCCCTTCAAACCAACACCACCATGTCTAGCCTCCAACGAGGCCAAGCTGCCTACCGTGATACCACTGGGGGAAAAAGAAACAAAAAGGCGCATTCACACGGTATCTGGGAAGCCCCTCATTCCCACAACCTTCTCGTGGAGAGGTGCCAAGGTTGTGGCTCTTGGGCCCAGGCGTCAAAGGCGGCACAAAACAGCACGGGAACACGAAATCCAACAGGGCACAGCGGAAAGTCCTCATGGAATGTACACCACGCATGGCTCAAAGCAACCGGCAGTTCAGCCAAGCAGCACGTAGAACTCCTTGGAAAACCTGAAATGCTCTCGTTTTTGGGAGTTGGAACCGCTTTTGTGTGGTTTTAAAGGGGAAACCAGAAGCAAAAAAGTTAAAAGGACACACCCAGATGTCACCCAGTGCTGAAACTGGAGAAAGGGTGAAACGCGCCCCCAATACGGTTGTGTTGTAAAGTGGCAGCTGCCCAAATATCACAGGTTTTGGATATGGGAGTGGTCTGCTTTTCCAGTGCTGAAGTGAATTTTGGGCCAGTATCGAGGGTGAACTTAAAATCCTAGAGTAACCGTTCCAAATGAATCAGGGATGGTTCCCCCCGTCTGGTGGATTTATCTATTTCACTTGCTGACAACATGGCAGTGCTTGCTGACATTTCTGCAATGGACCTACTCTCCTTCCAACAAAGGTAGAAGCTGACAAGGAGTTCTAGGACAATGACCGTCATTGACGAATGGGAGTTGTGCTTTTCTTGTTTATTTCTGTATTTGATTCCTTCCTTCCTTGCTTGCTTTCTTGTCTTTTCTTTACTTCCTTCTTTCTTCCTTTATATATTTATTTATTTATTTAGTTACTTAGTTATGTATTGGTTTTTTATATATATATATTTATCTGTTCCTTCTTTATTTCTTTCTTTCTTCCTTTCTTTCTTTCTTTCTTTCCTTCCTTCCTTCCTTCCTTCCTTCTTTCCTTCCTTCCTTCCTTCCTTCCTTCCTTCTTTCCTTCTTTCCTTCTTTCCTTCTTTCCTTCTTTCCTTCTTTCCTTCTTTCCTTCTTACTTTCTTTCTTTTCTTTCTTTCTTTTTTTCTCTCTTTCTTTCTTTCTTTCTTTCGTTCATTCGTTCGTTTGTTTGATCGTTCGTTCGTTCGTTCGTTTGAGGGTACCCTTGTTCATTGGTTTTAAGGCAAACCAAAAGGACACCAACCATTGTGGGGTCCTCTCATTGTGAGGCAAACCCGAATGAATGATTTATCCCACACTGATCATTGGACCAATCCAAACCTACCACTACAACACACAAGCGCACAGATGAACCGCAAGTGGCAAATGACAAGCTTTAGGCTGGTTGCAAACAAGGTTGCCCCGGCTCACCCCAAAACCGGGCGAGCAAAAAGACGCGCCGCCCTCGGTCCTCGGTGTCCTTCTGCAAACATCGCTGGCAAAAGTAGCTGATAAGAACCAAACTGACAGTGGAATCCGTGACTTGTCAAGCAAACTCACCCAAAAGGAGGCCTATGTCAGGAGTACAAAAGGTAGAAACCAAAATGTTCAGATTCCGTGTCATATACCAGTCTACCCCAAAAAATATATACAATAGCTTTGAGTGAGACCCCAGCCACCTCTAACCCCCCAGAAACGAAGACGACCCCTCGCTGTCGCCGGAGCGCAGCTTCTCAGCAGGTCCCACTGGGTCGGAGGAGTCGACGATGATGACGTCGTAGCTGTTCTCCTGCCATTCTGAGTCCAAGGGGCTGCATCACCGGATCCTAGAAGTAATTGTGAGAGCCCCAAAAATGCCACCAGGTTCGGGGATCCAGTTGCTGGTTCTGAGAGGATCCTTGCAAGCAAGCATGCTTCTAGACAAGATGTGACAGTCATTGTTGTGAGTTCTTTTTGAGTAGACGCATGCACCTAGAAGTGAGGGCCCCAAAAATGCCGCCAGGTTCGGGGATCCAGTTGCAAGTTGTGAGAGGAGCTTTCGAAAAATCCAGTTGAAGATTGACAACTTGGGAAGGTGTCAAGTCTGTCAAAACCATCGAGTGGCTGCAAACTTGAGCCGCTGGCTGGGCTACTCGTGCTTCTGAAAGAGGAAATGGACCCACAGAGTCGGTTTCGATGTCCTTTTGGCGTCCCTTGGAAACAACCCAAAAAAGAGTGCGGAGCCCCGAACAGGCATAGGTGGTATATCTGGGATGATATGATTCTGGGTAATCTGAAGTTGGTAGAATTACATTGTATATGTGTGATACATCATATGCAATACCAATTCGCCTAACTGTACAAAACAACAAAAACAACTATGTAGAGCGAGAGGGGTTGTTCATGACATACATATGCGTGGGGGGGCAGGGGTCACGGCTTCGCGCTTTTATGCTGGTACCGAGCCAGGTGTAAATGGCAACTCACCTACCTGCTCAGGCCTCTAACCCCTCAGAGGACAGAGGCCCAACAAGGCAGATTCAAAAATCTTGCGCGCACCCCCTGTGCGCCATCACAGCGGTGGCGGGGTGGCGGTGGAGCCGAACTTGCCCGCGTGCACCCCCGGTTTCCCCCCACCGCATGCCCCTCAACAGGTGAGACAACATGCGTGGGGGGGCAGGGGTCACGGCTTCGCGCTTTTATGCTGGTACCGAGCCAGGTGTAAATGGCAACTCACCTACCTGCTCAGGCCTCTAACCCCTCAGAGGACAGAGGCCCAACAAGGCAGATTCAAAAATCTTGCGCGCACGCCCTGTGCGCCATCACAGCCCTTTCCATGCGTTCCCTCCTGGCTTACAGCGAAGGAAGAACAAGCGATCGCGCAACAGAAGGGCTTGGGAGGGTTGGGTTATGGTGAGTTGCCCAAGTTGTTGTAGGCCCTCGTCTAGATAGATTCGGGCGGTGGAGACCTGACTCCAGCGCCCCCGGATGAGAAGGTCATCCAAAGTAGCGCCCTCTTTAAAAGCAGTGGTGGCTCCACCTCTGCGCAAGCTGTATGGCTGGAAATTGAAAGCCTCAAGCTGAAAATGGGAAATCAACTTACTCCATTGTGCTCGGAACTGTTTTTGCGTGCACTGGAGCAAGCAATCATTGGGCTGGAGGCCGAAACAAAGGGCTGCCAAGCACTCAGCTGCTGTGGCATCTTTCAGAATCAGCTTTTCCAACTGGGACGCTTTGCGTTGGGAAGTTTTGGTATCCTGCAGGAAAATGACATGCTGCCCTGTGTTGAAAGGGGCCAACTGAACATCCTTTCTGCGAAGCAGAAACATCTCGCCCGTGCGCAAGAACAAAGCGAAAGCCACAACCACCATAAGGGCCATCCGTGTCTGCTTTATTCGAAGCAGAGCCCCTGCAAAAGACAAAGCCATATTTGCCGTCAAGGGGGTGGCCCGCGAAGGCATTTCCAATTTGTTCCACACACTCAAAAGCTGCCAGGCTTGAGGCAAGTGTCGTTTGGCCTGGGGAATAAAATGTTGAACGGCCGCGACAGTATAGGTGGCAACGCTTTTAGCATCACCCTCATGCCACAGGTTCTCTACAAAAGCACACAGCTTCCTGTCAAGCTCCTCCAGGGAATCCGGCAAGGAAGGAAACGTTTCCAAAAACAAGTTGAAGGCGAGAAAAACGGTAGCGTACCGGGTGCTAGTCTGGTGGGTCACAACATTCTGTCTCAAACTGCCAAGCTTTGCTCTCTCCGCTTTTCTTGCACTCTTAGTCGCGCGATTGACTGCCAGCCTTTTAGGCATTTAGCCGACTCGGGGCGTCAGCTGGGTTGAGCTCACTCTCAACCCAAGCCAGTAGAGGGTACAAGTTGTTCGCGACCAAGAGTGCGGAGAGCTTGCGGAGGACATTGTTCAGGCGTCGGCTGCTGCTACGCCCTTTCGTGGCCACGGCCAGGACTACTTGAGAATCCAGAAGGTGCAGAAACCGCACTGAGTGACCACCAGGCCTACGGCAGCGCCATCTCACAGCCTGCAAGTAGCCAAAATGTTGATGTGTTCTTGGTGCACCCAAGAGTACGCTTGTGAAACAGCCCACTTCCAGCGGGACACGTCGATTGCTGCTCGTGGGAAGCAATCTGGCCTGTAGATTGTTCCGACATCCAATCGGACATCGGAGCCGCGGAACTCCACGCGGCGCAAGAACTGCTCTACCAGGTAGGCGGGCAAATCCCGGTCCATTGTAGTCTGCTCCACCGGCAGGACCAAGGACGCCTTTCCTCGCAGAGCCGCTCTTTCCTCTTCCACCTTGCTCTCCATCACCCGCTCGGCGGTGTCCAAATGACTTGCCTCTGAGTCATCCTCTTCCTCAACTGTCCTCTCATCTGTTTTCAGCACCTCATAAAAGGCCTGCTGAATTTCCCTTGGGCTGATGGCTTCCAGAACCCCCATTTCTGCACACCATCCATTTACCAAAGCGGCTACCACACCGCAGTGAAAGGCGTTCCCCACAGCAGCGCATCTCATCACCTCGCATGCCTCCTTCTCCTCAGCTGAGGTTGGGTCCTTCTTGCTCATGGCCCTTGTGTGGCCCGGCTCGAACCCCATAAGCCGCTCTCTCTCATTTGCATTCAAAGGTCGGAGTACTCCATCCGTGTTTTTCACCAAGAACTTCTCCTGATAGGTGTAGGGCGGGTACCGGTATCCATCTGCTGCCCATCTCTGTGTGTCCGTTTCGCTGCACTGACTTAGGCCTGCCGGCTGTGGGGGCGGCCTGTGCCTGGGAATCGTTCTGGTGAACGTCGGCCACCGGGCGCTCCCATCCTTCTCTCCCCAAGGCCAGTGCCAGCCCTTGTCCAACACCAACTCCAGTGGCTCCGTCTCACTCTCCATCACCACTTCCACCAGTGACCTGAAACTCACCCCAACTCGGGGTCTGAGCTTCACCGGGCACCAGTAGAGCCTGGGCCTTCTCACCCAGGAGAGGTGCCTGGAACACGCCAAAATGGGCGTCCATCCTAAGGCTTCGATCATTGCTGCCACATCCTCATCATCCACCACCACATTTTCCACGAAGGACAGGCACCACATGTGCATCTCCGCCGCCAGCTCTTCGATCCACTTCATCTTTTCCACCAGCTGGAAAAATAACGCGGACCTTGGGTCCCCCAAGTGTTTCCGCTCGCTGCTCAGGCGCGACAGGCCTTGGCAAGGACTCCCTCCGCCTGACACCACCCCGGTGAGCCCGGGCACCCTTTTCAACATGGTCCTCAACTCCTTCTTGCTCACTTTGGTGATGTCCACCTTTTCGTCGCCAAAGGGCCACACTCTTCGGTGGAGGCGTCGGCAATCCCGATCCTTTTCCACAACGATCAGGTGGCCAATCCGCAATCCGGCTAATCGACAACCACCACAGCCGGTCGTCCATCCACTCCAGCCTCATCCTTTCCACGCATCAGCTCTGGGGCTTCCTCGATGCCACTTCGCGATAGCCCTTTGGAATACACGGCCCCTCCTCCTTGTTCGCTCGCATCAGAGGCTGTGACGCAGGGGTCCAGCTGGGCCCGCAGATCGGTGAACCGCATTGGCTGAAGGCTCCCCGACAACAGTATCTCCTGGATGGTGTCGGCACTCAGCACTACTTGCTCTCCTCCTTTGGCAATCTGTTTCCAAATCACGTCCATGACTGAAAACAGCGGCCGGCGGAATTGCAGGGTATGCACTTCCTTCCCAGCAAAAATCTGGAGGGCTTTTCGGTCCACCCATCTCTGGCTCAGAAGCCAACTGCCGAGGCATAGGTTGTACAGCGCCCTCTCTGTTGATCCTCGAAGGACACCTTCCTCCCCATCAATCAGGGCGCCCAACCTTTCTGCTCGCGCCACCCCATTCAGGGCCTTGGCATCCGAGCGGGGTATGCCCCAAAACTCGTAGGCTCGCCTCAATCTCTCCTGGGCCTCTGCCGGCTCGCCCACCAGTGACTCTGCCACTTGCCTCTCGAGTACCTCAAACACAGTGGTGTCGTCCAAATAAATAGACCACGGGTGCCATCCATCATACCGGGCAGGAAACGGAGCGTCCTTGCGAATTTCCAGCAAGGATGGCAGCCCACCCCCACGAGGGGGGCCCTCAAGGGCAAGCCTCCGGTGAACATGTTGCATGATCCCGACGGCTGAGTTCCATCCCATCGGCAGTACCGCTGCCCCCAGGTGCGTTTCCCCCGGCTCATCAATCCCGAGGGCGCGCCAAGGTACGGCACCCCTCAACGCCAAGAAAGGGGACCACACGGGTGGCAACTCGAAGAGGTAGAAGGCACTCACCAAATCATCACCGGAGAGACGGATGACTTCGCTATCTTCCAGGACAATCCTCTGGAAAGCCGCCGCGCCTGTGAGACTTTTGATGTCCCCCTCGATCACTCGAAGGACAGAGTTGCTTGCCCTCAAATCAAAAATGAATCGCAGCACCTCCTGGCCCTCTGCTGTGACTTTCCCACTCTTCGCCACTCCGAAGGCTCCGTTTACCACCGTCTGACCGTCGAGGACGGGAAAGTCCTTCACGGGCCTCACCAGCCCCCTCTCATAGAGGGCACGGCAAATCTTATGCCACTCATCCTTTTCTGCATGGATTCGCGGCTCCGGAACTTCTGGGGGCAACTCGTCACCTTCCAGCAGTAGAGCCTCGGGGTTGAGCAGCTGCTCTTTCATTTCTGGGCTCACCACGTCCAACAAGTTGATCTTTGCCCCAAACTCCACAGGAGGCAGCCCATCCAGAATCTGAGCCAGGGTCAATGGCCGGGCCTTCTCTACTACTTCTCCCTGGTATGACAGCTTCATGTTTGATAACTCTGCCCTCCAGTCTAAACTGGGAGTCCTCGGCACCCCACCGGTTTTGCTCCCCTTCTCGTCGCAGAAAGCTTTCACAGCCTTCCAGATCCTTTGGGACGCTTCCTCACCTCGAGCCGTCCTCAGACCACTTCCATGGGGTCCGCTGCCAGAGCAGCCACCCCACAGGAAGTTGAGGGCACCAACCACAAGAAAATGCCAAACCAGTAAACCCACTCGTCTCATCTCCTTGGCTGCCTTGCCCCCTTTCAGGCAGCTCACTCCTTTGAACTTTCCTTGCTCCACCACTTGCCCAGCAGCCTTCCTGGCATCTTCTATCTGGAGGAGTGGCAGGACATCCCTCGCTCGGGACCCCTCCTGCCGCTTCTCGAGGGGTACCAGCATCTCGCCCGCCAGAAAATTTCCAAGCTCGCTGTGGCTATGGTGGATTTGTAGGAGCAAATGGATTCCCATTTGAGCCGCTGACAAATTTGCAGGAGAGTTGTCGCCACACCATTTTTGCAGGACACTGAGAGCCCTTCGGAAATCTATCTCCGCCTCACTTGCCTCAGTGTCCCCCTCTAGTGGGCTGTTCACTCCTTCATCGCCTCCTTCCTCGGGGTCGGGCTCCGATGCTTCAGCTCCACATGCCTCTTCTGGTCTTTTCCTCTTCCTTTCCCCCACTGTGTCTTCCACGGAGACTTGCCTCTGCCTCGACCCCCTTCGTCGGTCCTCCTCTCCGCTCCTGGCCTCCTCACGCCTCGCAAGGCTCCTGCCCGAGGATGCTCTTCCTCCACACCCTCGAAACTCACCTTCCGATCCTTTCCATGATCGGTTGGGGGTGGCGTCACGGGCCTTTCCACAATGGGATCTGGCCCGCCGCCCCACCCCTATTTCTTCCGCTTCTCCAGCGCTTCCTTGAGCTTCACCGCCTTCAACTCCGCCCTCATAGCCAAATCGCGCTCCTCTAGCCCGCTGATGGAAGCCGCGCTGGGCGGGATGAGCTCTTGATGACGAGCTGTTGCCCACGTGTTGTCGGTGAAGCTCTGTTCCAGCGCCTTCAGCCTCTGCACCAGAAGGTCGGCCGCGCCCATGATCCGACCTTCTAGGATGAGGTCCAGTGCGGTCCCGACCGTGATGACCTCTCTGTGATTTCGCACCCCTATCTTTCCAGGGGGGTGGCTCACAAGCATGATCTGGTTTATGTAGGCCATGAACTTCCTTGTCTTCCACTGCTCTTCGCCTGCCTCGCCAGTTTTCCCTTCCAGGTACCGGCCCATCTCGATCAAAGCCTCCTTCACCAGCCTCCCGGGTTCCCTCTCTGCTACCTTTTGAACATCTCGCCCCCCCCGGGCGGGGGCCACGCGAAAAAGCGCATCCTCAGAGCGCGAGTCCCTGCTCGATCTCCTCCGCTCCTTTCGCTTGTGCCTTCGGTCCTCGGAGCGGGTCCTTTTCGCGCTTCTCTTCCTGGATCTCTCCGCCCTAATCCTTTGCTGCACCAAATCTCCCAACTCATCATCTTCACCTCGCCTCCGACGACGGGACCGAGACCTCTGCCTTGGTCGCGTTTCTCTCTCGTCAACTCTCTCCCCTTCATTCCTCCAGAACTCCTCCATTTCACCAATCGCCTTTTTACTCTCTTTCACGGCTTGGTCCAAAGGGCCCTCGCCCGACTGAGGGGCTGCCGGCAATGGCAGGTTGCCCAATGGCAGCTCTCTTTTCTCCCCCTCATCTTTGAGGAGTCGGAGCCCCACACCACTGCTATAGGCAGTCTTGATCACCTGCTCCAGGAGTCGGAGCCGCCACTTGTCAATGTGTACCAGCTCTCGGGCACTCCCACGGGGCATTCGGTAGCGGCAGCTCCGGGCTGGACCCTGGCAAAGGTGATACACACCACTTTCCAGATTCAAGCTCTCCTCCGCGTAGTGCTGGTAGTAGCCGTCGGATGCTATCAGATGACGCCCCGTCAGTAGTCGATCCTCCTTCTTGAACCAATCCACCACTTGCAGCAGTGAATGGCCTTGATCACGCCAATGGTTATCCCAGCACTGGTACTCAATCAGGCAGTTGGGGGATAAAGTACTCTCGGCCAGGTCCATCAGCTCATTCCTCACCATCTCACCTGCGATCCAGGCCGTCCTCATCGGGTCCACTCCTCGACCCAACATCTCGTTGAAGGTCGCCTCATCTCCACCTCTCTTGGCCCACGCATCCTTCAGCTCCGCCACACGGGCATCTGTCATAGATGCGAGGCCGGGTAGCGCCGCTCGGCTCCGGGATAAAGGCCTCAGGCCACGGACCTCAAGTCCCCCTCCTCAGGAGGTATCCCACAGAGCCTAGATCTTTCCTTCTTCTTCTCCTCGTACTTCTCCTCCGCGAACTCCTCCTCAATGAACCCCCTGGCCTGGTATTCCCACAAGGGGATCTCCAGACCAGGTTCCACCAGCCCCCCCCCTTCCTCCACCAAGGAGGCAAGAGGGGGGACTCAAACAAAAGAACGAGCCAGCTGTAAGCCGAACTTGCCCGCGTGCACCCCCGGTTTCCCCCCACCGCATGCCCCTCAACAGGTGAGACAACATGCGAATGGTAAAACGAGCTTTAAAAAAAAAACGAAAACATGCATAAAGAATTGTGCTCGCAACTATCTATGTTTTCATTTGAAGCTTTTGCGAGGCCCCTATGAAAATATTGCGAATCAATCCGGCGAGTGCTTGAGCCCAGCCGGAAGATCTCTGGCACCTGCGACTTGGACCCGAGCTCGCTGAAAAACAATCATTTGAAGCAGGAAACTCTGGAAGCTTCACAGGCGAAAAACAAACTTGAGATATAGCAACTGTGCTCTCTCCGAGCATTGTTTTGAAGCTCCCGGCCGTAGAAATGTTGCATGCGCGAAGTGATGCCTAAAGCCTTCAAACCTGCGCACAGGCATGGCTGGTGAGATACAGGGATGTGAGCACGCCATCATTAACCTCTAGAGTATTCTGATGGCATATCCCTTTATCAAATATTCCTATATTGTGTCTCTTTCTATCTCTTTCTTCTAACCTCATCCTTTGTCACATTCTGGATCAGGTGCACAAAGAAGAAAGAAGAAAGCGATGGGAAGTGATTGGCCTTGAGTTAGTTATTTCGCTTTCCCACATGAAAAAGGGCCGATGCTCCATCGCTTTTGCAGGTCACCAAAAACGACCCATATTCAGGAGCATCGGTGGTGCCGATTTATACGTATGTACGTATGCGTTTGTGCCCGCATGCGTGTATGCATACATGCTCGTATGCATGAGGGCAAGTATGCATGTATGACGCATCCTGCACACCTAGGGATGGAGGGATGGAGGGATGGAGGGATGGAGGGATGGAGGGATGGATGGGTGGATGGGTGGAGGGATGGAGGAATGACGGGGTGGAGGGATGCAGGGGTGAAGGAATGGAGGGGTGGAGGAATGATGGAGGAATGGAGGGGTGGAGGAATGGAGGGACGCCCGAATAAGGAAGCAGATCGCTATTTGGGTGACCCTAAATGGGTTCTAACAAAGGAGTTCCAGGATGCTACACACCTGATGGTCCTGTGATACAAGCGATCTACTACCGCCCTTCCCACCTTTCGGATCTGCTTTTTCGCCAATTCTGCAACCAGGTGCCCAAACATCCAGCCGGCGGTTTCCTTGGGGACCAAGACCTGGGTTGCTTCCCGCAATTTCTACTTCCCGCCTTGGCGTTCTCGGCAAAGGCCACGCCGTCCCCCACCAGCAGCTCCACTTTGGGATCTCCTGTCTCAAGAGGTCAAGCAGTGAGAAGCCAAGCCAGCGAGCTGGGAGGTCTGAATGGTGGGATGCGAGGTGGGAGCCGGGGGCAAAGGTCAATTCAGAGCGAGGTGGACTGGATCCTGTCCCGTTGAAGCTCCTTAAAACCAGAACAGCTGGACACTGATGGGCGAACACTGCCGTAATCAAATGGCGGCCTCGAATAAATGGATCCCAAACTGGCACCTTGGTAAATGGAAAGACTCAAACCTGCGGATCCCAAAAGGCTCTTTGCTCTTTGAGCCACACCCAAATGCCTTGCGAAGGCCATGAGGAAAACCAAACTCTGAAGGGCATTGCGAACCAAAACTGCCAAAGGCGGCATTGCTCTGCACTGGAAACGCGCCTCGGGCGCCATTGGCGTGCTGCCTGAAGGTTTTCGGGCGCATTCTCAAGGACAACCAAAAACTGTAGACTCCGGGTGACCAGGTCTGTCAAGCGGACCCCTGCAAAAGTTGTTGATTTTTGTTTTGCAAGCCGGAGAAACACAATGTGGCTATAAGTGAAAGCTTCGGCCATTGTCCCTTTAAAAGCTAAAAAACAAGATACCCGCACACAAAGACACATTCTTGTCGCAAAGAATGCCAACATTAAACAACTAGAAAGGTTTCATGGTCATGGTTGCCTCAAGGATCCCTATGTTTACAATTGGTCTCAACCCCCAAAGTTTCTCGCCAACACTACTCCGAATTCTGGGGCCCCCCATCCCCCCACGCTCCCACAGCCACAGCCACACTGGGCATAAATCGCTTGGCTGCGTCCACCACATCTCCGTCAATCTCGCACCAAGTGACCTGGCAGACATACCAAGTCCCAAGCACCCGAAAAGTGTGAAATGGCTTACTCTGCGAATGCACGGCAACCCCAAAAGCGGGTTCTTTCCCATTCTCAGAGATTCCTCAAGTGGTCTTTGGAGAATTTCGCGGCTCTGAAGTGAGCAGCAGTTTCTGCCCAACGGAATCTGTAGACTGCGCGGCTTCCCTGCAACAAACATGAAGAACGGCACTCACGCCCCACTCCAGGTTGCCGTAAAAAGCAAAAGCCCAGAACTGTTTGATTCGCCACGCCAAGTTGTGCCAAAATAGGGAAGCCCAGAGAAATGTGCTATTTTCCTTTTGGTGTCCCTCCAACTTCAGGCTCAAGCTTCGACCTCCGAACCACGTTTGCGCTCGCTCTCCTTCCCCTCCGCGCGCGCCTTCTGGACGCAGGGGTGTTTCACCACCTCCCGCAGCACTCCGCCATCCCCGCCCCCGATGATGAGCACCTGCCGTCGGGTTGTGTTGTTAATATTATTATTATTGTTATTATTATTACTATTATTATTATTATCATTATTATCATCATCATCATCATCATCCTCCTCATCCTCATCCTCATCATCATCATCATCATCATTATTATTATTATCATCATAATCATTATTATTAGTAATATTATTGTTATTGTTATTGTTATTGTTATTGTTATTGTTATTGTTATTCATATTATGTTTATTATTATTAGTATTAATATTATTGTTATCATTATTACGATCATTATTATCATTACTACTACTATTATTATTATTTATTATTATTATTATGTATTATTATTATTATTACTATTATTATTATTAGTAATATTATTATTATGGATTATTATTATTTTTTATTATTATTATTATTATTATTATGTATCATTATTATTTTTATTACTATTATTTATCTTAACCCAAAAGGCCTTTGTTAAGAATGTGTTCACATGGTTGACGTAAATGCTGGCTAACGTAATTCGAGGGCTGCGTAAATATTGTTGCCGATATTACGTAAATGAATGTTGCGTAGTTCATCAAAAGTGTGCCTAAAGCCGTGGCCTCTCAACAATATAGAAACTCAAGCCGTTCGGGCTCAACGAATAGGAAATCTGGCTCAAAACCGCAGCCGGTCCTGAGCAGCGCCTCAAGGCGAATCTTTTTCCCGCCCATGCTCTACAGTCCAGCTGACGCTGACGCTGACGTCGATAGGGATGATGTCCTGGTTCCGGGTCGCATGCCTGATGTTGTGCTCTTTGATCTTGCTGTGCACATGCTGCGTGGCCGAAGCAAACCTTCGGCGAAGCGCCGCCGCCAGTTTGCCCGCGCGGGCAGCTGCGCGGTTGCGATGCCGGGTCTTGTTGACCTGCCTGTCAACAAAGTGAAGTCTAGCCAGGGCAGCATCACCGTCCATCGCAAGCAGGGCGCATCTACGGCGCAGCGACGCATGTTATGATTGTAACACGTCGAGCTTATGATTCTCGTTGTGACACATCTCTGAACATTGCAACCAGGGTTCAATCACCCGCACAAATTGAATATCACAGCTCTCGCCGCTCGCCTACTGAAACTCGCACCTTTTGCAGCCGTAATTCAAGGACCCTCACACTTCACAAAATGAGTTGGGCCGCCTTCGCTTTCCGGATTGTAGCGTCGGTGGGAATTATAAAAACAAATCATCAGACCCAAGACCCGCCCAGTTCAGTCAAGCAAGCTCTCCCCAGACATCTCCCCAAACATCCCTCAACTAGACTAGCAAGCGCTGACACAACACTTAACGTTGTTCCCTTGATGGCTGATGGCCTCTAAGGGGGCTTGTGATGTTTGGGCCAAAACTGGTAACATCGTGCAACTCCCCACGCAAAGTCTCCCAAACATGGAATTTAGTGTGGTCGAGTGAAACACGTCGGATCACGCAGTCAAACTTATCCATGATGTTACATGATGTTGCTATCCTTAACGAATCTCACATGAAACACACTTGAGTTTGCCTTGCTCAAAGGCAGTGTTTGCATCAGAAGCATGACACTATCACAAGCTGAAATTGCACGCAGAAACCATGGGAAGCAGTCTGAAACTAAATGGCAAACATGGTGTGAACCTCTTGCTATCTACACACAAAGAAGCAATCCTTCAGACTGCGTTTACGTCATGTTGTTTTACGTATATACGCAACTTTGTTTTACGGAGCCTTTTACATTTGTGTAATTACGAAATACGTCACCCGCTTAAGCTTGCTCTTAGAAACAAGGCACAAAGCACTCTTGAATTAACATAAATTATTATTATTATTATTATTATTATTATTATTATTATTATTATTATTATTATTATTATTATTATTATTATTATTATTATTATTATTATTATTACTATTACTATTATTATTATTATTATTAGTAGTAGTAGTAGTAGTAGTAGTAGTAGTAGTAGTAGTAGTAGTATCATGTTTATTGGTATTATTAGTATTCATGCGGAGGAAAAATCGCCGATCACGTCATGTACGGAAGGTGCCGTGCCCCCAAAGCACATTCAAATAAGCCTCAGTTGATGGCTGGGATTTGGCGGTTCGGGATGGAACTTGAACCTGTTCTTGTTGATGGTAGATGGGAAACCATCTCAACGCCTCCGAATTACTGGGCTCCAAACCTTCCCTTTTCAAACCATCCGAAAGCAGCATCGCACACCGGCAAGTTCGCCTACCCCGGGATCGCTCCTGCGTGGGATTGTCCACGGAGAACATTGGCAGGTGCGTCAGCATCTCCTGGTAGGACATCTCCTGAGCAAGAAAAAGGGGTCTCCAAATCGAATGGACCCATGCTGTGGTCTCTGTGCGTCTGTTTGGCTCTCGTTGCTGGGCATTCTGGGAATATTTCGGGGAATCAAAGCGAAATCACCAGTTTTGAGGTTAGCCTTCGAGACAAACCCTCAAAAGAGGGCATCACGAAATGGGTGCTTGCTATGTGGCCCAAGAAAAATAGTCCGAAGAAGGAAGGAGTGATTTGCGGAAGTCCTCCTTGCACTTCTTTTCGCTTGAAAAAGGACATACCTGAAAGCTGCAAGTTTGGCTAAAGGCTTCGCTTGTCCTGGCCTGGTGTTTTGACGATTTTCCAGCGGGCTGGGTTTTGCACCATGAAGCCCACGAAAAGCACTCTTCAAACGGGGGGGCTGTGCCTGCTGCCTGAGGCGTCGGAATCTTCCAGATGATTTCCCAAAAACAACCATATGATATCTTCATGATAACATACCTATGAAGGAATAGATGGCACTGAACCAACCTGAAACCAGGAATCGCCATCTACGAAGGAATGCCCTGGTTGCGTTTTCCTCGATTGCATTGTTTCGGGGTGTCAGCCTTGTCCAATCCAAGCTGCGTCCCGCTCGGTGATTTGGATCACGCCATCCTGAGTGCTCGGAGCGAGCCGGAGCCTGTGAATCACATGCCAGACCCCCCCCCCTATTTGTGGAGTTGGTAGCCCCCATGTTTGGTGGTTTAAAGGGAAAGCCAAAAGCACGACCACCCATTTGTTGTTTGTTTTGTGTGTTTTTTGGGAGGGGGTTCCCCAAAAAACGACACCCACCATGATCCTAACCACGAACTTGCGTGGATGTTTGCTTTCACGAGCATAGTCCTTGGAACGTGGATCTCGATTCTGGAGCATAGACCCGACAGCAAGTCGCGTCTAAGAAATCCTGAGGCACCTGCCAGCACGATCACATGGCCGTGACTCGTGGATTCCTTGGCCGTCGGCAGGAGAAAAAAGAATGGAAAAAGAAGAAAAAAAACGCTCCGCATCAGAACCCTGAACCCCAGCAAGGCTCATGGACATCTTCCTTGTGGCCCATCGCGCTTTTTTGTGGCATCTTCCCCTCGAAATGTGCCTTGCACGGCAAAGTCGGTGTTTCCCACCAAGCCGGAGCCAACAATGCTCCACACTTCCCAGGCCCAAAGCCGAATGGGCAGCTGGGGCCACCACAAAGACCAGGAGGTCCTGAAACTTGGTGCGCTTGTGCAGGAGCACCTCCTTCACCTGCAGTCCCTTCTGGCTTCACCGAGGCCAAGGGTTGGTTGCCCCTGGCTCCACTTCTAGCCAAACTCTTTGTGCGGGAAAAATCATAACGCCTTCCCTCAGGTTTTCCCTAGACCTGGTTTCAGACCCCGCATCGATTCTTTCTTGGGACCCCCAAACAGTTAAAGCGAAAGGGTCAAAGAACGACCGACTGGCCGTCTGGCAGAACACACCATGGTTTTGTTTGGCTTCCCTTTCTGGCAGGCTTGGTCCACCAAAAACGGCCATTCTGAGGACCGACCCATCCGCCTGCAGGGCGTTGGCCTGGCCAGGCCTGGCCGTCGCTATATGGGACTTCCGCAACCTCACCGGGTCGGCCCCCCGAGGAAGTCGCCCCAGCCAACTTTTTCAAAGCACTGTCTCATGTTTGAGGTAGTTTGAGGGTAATCCATCCCTAAAGCCAACGAAAGGGTTGATGGCGTGTGAACAGTCCAGATGTTTCTCGGATACACCTCTCTGTACCCTCTGTACCTTGTTGCGGGTCCCCATTCGCGGTATCCCGTACGGCCTCATAACAAAGGACAAACCAACCCAATATCAACCACCCACCAACCGTTCACTTGCCCTGACCAACCGTAAGCCCACCCAAACCCGACCTAACCAACCCTAAACCCACCCTAAAACAATCCACCCCAATCCCACAATGGGCGAGCCCCGAGCAGTGGCAATGAATCGCTGAAGCGTGCATAGGTTGGTACCTTCAGTTTAAATGGAGTGTATAGTTGAAGCACAGAAACCGCCAAATGCATCAACACAAGGCCCAAAACAACAAGAAAGCGCACAAATGCACGACTTCGGCCTTGCATGTTGAGCGCCTCCAAGTTTGCACGACGACACAAACAATCCAATTCAAAAATGGCCTCAACCCTCTTGACTCCGAAAGCCGGGTCCCAAAGCTGGATCCATTCAAGTCACATTTCCCCTTAAACTGTGCTGTAAAGGAAAACCACTCTGTGAACCCCGCAGAACGTAACCACTAGGCATGGAGCCTGATTTATCAACCCCTGCCACCACCGCGAGATCCCTTCGAATCCACCGTCACACCCAGGCCAAAAGCTCAAGCACTTGCGATGGCAAGCTCACCCCAGGCACATCCCTTCGACGTCCTTCAAAACCAAAAAGGGAACCCTTTGAAGAAGCATGGACTCTTCAGAGCCCAAGGAATTTGTTTCTTAGACTTCGAAAAAAATTGGGGAACGAACCCAACCCAACCAAACCAACGAGCAAAGCACGCCACTGGCTGTTCTTCTCCAAAAACCAGCCATTCTCGATGAGGCTCGCCTCAGTGAAAGCGCGCTTCCGGCGCAAAAACGGAACTTTCAGACGAACCCAGTTTGGTTGCTAAACCTGAAGAACGCTGGCACCCTTGACATCTTGGTGACACACAAAAGTACACTAATAAGTCTGATCTCTTCACCGTGTAGAACGAGTCATGTTCATGAGTGGAGCCACATAGGTTTGGCGCGAAACAAACGATTTTAACGGTAAACGTCTGTGCCGGAAACACGAATTTGGCCGTCTGAAACCAGCGACTGGGCAGCAGACCCCGCTCAAAGGCTCGCTCATGGCTAGATTTAGCTGGTTGAAGATCTAATCGTGGTGTGTTGTGCAAGTGTTTTGCTGCGCACGCTCTGTCGCATGTGTTTGAGTGTTTATGGTCAAACATGCACGTCGCTTTCTGTCGCTTTCTGGTTGGGTTGATACGGTTTCATCAGTTCAAACAATTGTTTGTTGTGTGGGTCGTGGTCAGAAATTGTTGAGGTCTAGAAACTTTCTTTATGTGGCTGCTTTGACCCAGCACATATCATGCGCCTCTGCATCGCTTACGTCAAAGCCACTCGCCAGGCAAAACGGATGCAATTGGTTGCAATGACCCCTTCACGACCAGAAGTTTTTCCACTGCCCGCCCGTAAAGTCCTTGGTCGGGGAAGCTGGAGATGGCAGCGATGGCGGCCCGAGACGCGACGGCCAATGGGAGGCCTGATTCTCTCCTCAGATACCCCGAAAACCCAAACTTCATGTTATTGAAACGGTCGTTCTCCAAAACTGGGCCTATATCTATGAGGTTCGTCCTTTGTTAGATGGTCCAAGGATACATGTTGACCTTATCAAGCCGTGGTGCTGTTTCTCCAATAGCAAATCAAAGGCGTCGCAACACGCAATTCATGGGTTCAAGCTCAACTGACGCTAAATCCAACTTGGGGTTGGTATCTCCCCCTCTTGTTTCTTGTTTATTTTATTTGTTTTTTCTTTCTTTCTTTCTTTCTTTCTTTCTTTCTTTCTTTCTTTCTTTCTTTCTTTCTTTCGTTCTTTTTTTTTTTCTTTCCTTCCTTCCTTCTTTCTTTCTTTGTTCCTTCTTTTGTCTTTCTTTATTTCTGTTGTTTTTTTTGGTTATTTCTTTCTTTTTATCTTTGTTTGTTTATTTCTTTTTTCGTTTTCTTTCTTTCCTTCTTTCTGCCTTTGTTTTTCCTTGTTTCTGTTCTTCTTCTTTTTCTTTCTTTCTATTTTTTTTCTTTCCGTCTTTCTGCCTTTTCATTTCCTTCTTTCTTTTTTTTTCTCCTTCTTTTTGTTATTTCCTCTCTTTTTTTTTTGTTCCTTCCTTTTCTCTTTATTCCCCACAAGCCCTCCGCCGCCCGCCGTTCACTCACTCACACACTCACTCACTCACTTGCTCGCTCGCTCACCCACAGCAGGGCCGACTCCATCAAAAGTCTGAGCTCGGGCAAGAACAGTTCCAAGCCCGAGCTGCTGGCGCTGCGCCGGGGCATCTACGAAGGGATTTGGAGCACGTGTTAGTTTCTGACACACGTGCAAATCCAATCCGGCAGTGGCCCGGCAGTGGCCCGCATTAGGCCCCGAGAGCTGACAAAGGAAAAAAGCTCACATTTAACACACTTTTTGGTGCACAACGATCCGGCGATTTTTTCCCTCACATCGCCTACAGCATAGTCGCCGGTCGATATAAAGGAGTCTGGGCAAGAAAGGAGCGTCTTGGAAGCGGTGCAAATTGATGAATTCGAAGCGTGCAAGGTCATGCACCAAGCCAGGGTACACATCACCGAGGTGAGCTCCCACATGCTAAGGAGGCGACAAGAATGTGGCGACCCAAAGGTCACATTCAAGCAAAACCAGTACAGCAAAAGAAAGGAGAGGTGAGACAAGACCAGGTGCCACAGGCACCAGTCCAAAATGAATGCAAAAAAACAAAAGCCGAAGCAACTGTGCCGCGCTCAACGGCCTGTGAAACCTAGGCCCCACCCTGAAGACACCCCAAGTGTCGAAAACCAGGCAGCATTTCTCACAAGCCAAGTGTCTGGTGATCCAAGTCTCCAGGCAGTGTAAGGCCAGCATCTCGGCTGGGGAATGGGATCCATGAGCAAAGCATAGCATCCGGAAAGCCACAAATCACCAGTTGTCGTGTAGGTCTCCCCCGGAGTAATACGTCGCTCAGGAAAAGAAAGTCCGCCATCGTAAAATGATCCAGAATGAAAAAGGGGGGCGGGGAAATCAAGTCCCCGCACTGCGACCAAAGATTACGTCAAATACAGATTCGCAATCGTGATCCCCAGAGTCTGCGCAATAACCAAGGCCAATACTGCTTTGACACCGCTTAGAGTATTGGGTCAACGCACCGCCAAAATACAATGCCATTACTGAAACCAGAACACAACGATCCTTGGCAGTTGCCCGGCAGTGGCCCGGCAGCAGGACCTTTTTTTTTTCAGAGAGGTTTTTCTAGGACGGAGAGCAAAGTTGGAATTCCGACCTCGGTGGAAAAGCAAAGTTGGAATTCCGCCTCAGTGGGAACTTGTAAGGCTTATAGGGACCTAATTATTTTCGTTGCCAGCGCACCACGTTGGACGGTGGCCGATGACGCCGCACGCTGCTATTTTGCGTCTTGTTGCTGGAACACAAGTGATGCGCAAGAAATGCGCAAAATTGCTCTGCTGCGCAACCATCACGAGCTGGACGCCGTCATCGGAGCTGAGCGCACTGCTGCGAAGGACAAGCTGCTCAGAATGAACGAGCGCGACCCGGGAACCCTACAGCTTCCTCTTGTGCACTTGCCTGAAGCCGAGAACGAAATGTTCCACAGGCGCTTTGAAAGCGTTTTGCGCTTGAGACAGAAGCGGCGCTCGCTTCGGGCCAGAAGCTGCCAGCTCCACTCTGATCAACGCAAGGTGTGAGACGCTGCAGCGTTTGCAATGCTTGAGGTGAGAGTTGTGAGGGTGACCATCTCCGTGCCGTCCCTCCAGGAAGACCCGTGCGCTCTGGTTGCCCATATAGCACCCAATTAATTTTGGTTTTTGGGTCGAAAAACCGTGCAAAACAGCAAAATTCTCCATCCTGCTGAACGTTTTTCCGATGTCACCGGTCTTTGTCACCGCTCCGTTTTTGGTCGAAAAAGTGCTCAAAACGGCCAACTTCCCGAATTCCCGAAAAGTTCGTTTTTTCCTGTCAGACGGCAAGCGAGGTGCCTCAGCCTCTAGATTTGCTCGGTTTCGGCCGAAAACAGACTCCACACACTCACGCTGCTCTCAATTCAAGTTCCATCCCGCTGAGCTTGTCACCACTTGTCACCGCTTCGTCACCGCTCTCTTTTGGACCGAAAAAGTGCGCAAAAGCGGCCAAGTTCCCGACTTCCCGAAGACTTCGTTCTTCACAAGATTTTCCGTTTTTCCCCAAGCACGACAGCCTCGCTCGTGACCCGGCAACCTGCCGAACTTGTCGCCGCCTTTGTCACCGGGTCTAACGCGCCAGCCTGCCGAACGCCCAGACAGAGGTCCTCCGACAACCTGCCGAACTTGTCACCGGGTCTAACGCGCCAACCTGCCGAACGTGTAGAGGGCTCGAAAATCTTGGCAAGTTTGAGTCAATATTGGGTCGGCTTGAAACAATATTGGTTCATTAATGGGCAAAGTTTGCCCGGTCGCGGCGGGATTCGAGCCCCGGACCAGGGTGGTGCAGAGCTGCTGGAAGCCGGCTTGTCACCGCTTGCTTGTCACCGGGGCGCTTTTGGGCCCACCGAGGTGTCCCACGGTCCGTGTCGCCCCGTGACACAAGCTTTCGTCCGCGGCTTCGGTCTAAAAGCGAGGCCGGCTCCGCGGCTTCGGTCTGAGAGCAAGGCCGGCTCCGCGGCTTCGGTCTAAAAGCGAGGCCGGAGGAACCTTGCTCAAGCTCCTTTTTGGGGCAACAAGTAGGAAAAAACTGTGCGCAGGCCTCGCTGCGTCCAGGGACGCTAGAGCAAGCTGTGCCGAGCGCGGCGTCAGTCGTAGGTCCCCGCAAGAACCGAGAGGAAGTGGAAGCAACTTCGCTCTCCCACCAAGGTCGGAATTCCAACTTCGCTCCAAGGAAAAAACGGGCCTGGCGCGGGCCTGGCGCGGGCCTGGTGCGGGGGCCTGGCGCGGGCCTGGCGCGGGCCTGGCGCGGACTATTGCCACAGCGTCGAAGCCGGCAGTGACACAGTTCTCGCCATATGGAGTCGGCCCTGCTGTAGAGCTCCAGGCCTCTGGCACGTCGTTGATGCTCAGGACGAAGGGCAGGTCGTGCCCCCGCCCCGTCGTACCATGTGCCCGCGTGGAGTTGCGTTTTGGGCCATAAAGCGCCGTTTTGGGACGGTAACACAAGCCGATGGTGAGATGGCTTAGGCGTTGGTCTCCGGAGCGACGTTTGGGAGGTTCGATTCCACCCCGGTACCTCGGCGGGCTGACGTGTTAGACACCGGTGACATCGGCGGTGACTAATTCAGCAGGCTGACGTGTTACGTGGAGAACCTCGGCTGGCTGTCGGGCTCCGAGCCAGGTCCTCGGCGGGCTGCCGGGCCGCGGATGAGTTGATGCAGAGCCTGGACTACAAGCTGAAAACCAGCAACACCAACTACGTGACCGCACGCTGAGCTCCTTCTCCCCCGCCACCTCGAGGGTCTGCCGCATTCCGCTGACCAGCGGCACCTCGTTCATCGACCCCGAGTCTATCAAGATCGCCTTCAGAGTCAGAAACACGGACGCCACCAACCCGCTGGCGCCTGCCACTCCGAACCCCGCCTGTTTCATCCAGAGGATCCAGGTCTTCGCCAACGGCCAGCGCTGCGACGACATTAACTACTACGGCCGCACCGTGGCCGTGCATGACCTGCTGAAGGGCCGCGAGTACAACCAGAACAAGGCCGTGGAGGGCTTCGACGAGGTGAACAACTCTCGGACGCCCCGCGCGGTGCACCAGAGCGGCTACGCGGACGTGCTGCTGCGCCCCACCATGGTGGGCATCCTGCGCTGCGGGAAGATGCTGCCGCCGCAGCTGAACCTGGTGATAGAGATCGAGTTTGCGGACGCCACGACTGCGCTGTGGTCTGAGAACGCCGGGGCGCACCCGGCGGGAGCCACGCTGAGCACCGACTTCGAGATCCAGAACGTCCGAGTTCTGGCCTCACAGGTCGTCCTGGACTCTGCGCTGGTAGAGTTTTTTCAACCGCGTGCTCCTCTCAGGAAGGTCGCTCGTGTTCAGCTACCCCACGGTGCACACGCAGCTCCACGGTGCCTCCACCTGCTGGCCAACCCGGGGCAGGACGTGGCCCCCATCGGAGCGGCCAGGCAGGAAGACAGTCTCCTGGAGTCGCAGATGCAGCTGGGCAGCCTGCAGTACCCGCACAACCCTATGTCTCGAAGCACTTCCACTTCCTCTCAGTCCTTGCGGGGATCTACGACGACACGGTGCGCAACATCGACATCGACCGCGCTGGCTACCTGCCCCACAGCCTCATCGCGGGCTTCCCGACAGAGCGAGTGCCCAAGATGCCCCTCAGTGGCGTCAGCACTCGTTCGGGCGACCTGGCTCGGTTCACTTTCAAGGCGCTCGACGGCACGATGACGGATGTGTTCATCCACCTGATAGCCTATCAGCTGGCGACGCTCTCTGGCACAGGAGTCTCCGTGCTTGACTAGTAAGGATCCATAGCTCAATTGGAAGAGGCTCTGCAGCTCTGAAGCTTACAGACCGCGGGCTCGATTCCACCCGGGCGCGGATCATTTTTTGCAGGCGAGCGGTCTTGGGAATTCTTTTTTCTTCCTTGAGCCGAGACGGATCATCGCCGAGAGACGGATCTTTCCGCCTCCAGCCCGGTGAGCGCCTCTCCTGGGAGCAATAAATTTTCGAGACGGATCTTCCCACCTCCAGCCCGGTGAGCGCCTCTCCTGGGAACAAGAAATTTTCGAGACGGATCTTTCCATCTCCTAGGAGTAGGAAATTCCCCGAGACGGATCTTCCCGCACGCATCGCACCGGCTGCCGCTCCTGCACCTCGGCCTGGCCTCCAGCGCGTGTTGGTCCACAGCCGGGTCTGCTTCCTGTACGGAGTCCCGTACTTGCAGTAGGTAACGTCCACCCAGGGCGCTCCATGAACGGGCAGGTCTTCAGCAGCCCGCTGGCCGGATTCTCTATGACCCACATGAGCGGGTCGAAGTGCGCCATGATCTCAAGGGGGGAAGACGGGAGGCATCTGAGGGGCGCTCAAGGGGGGCGCCAGCGCGAGAGGGTCAGGGGGCAGTCGCGCGAGCTGCTTTACAGCATTCCTACGGCGAGGAGATTGCGAGCGCGGCCACGGCAGAGCTTGCGGATCGGCTGAGCATCCCGGACTGAAGCGAGGAGCATTTCTTATAAGATTTTTTTAATGACCCTAACGAGCTCATTTTTTCTTAGCAGGCATGCGCTCCGACGGCGGCCAATAAGCCGCCCCACGTGGCATAGCGCCACTGCCCGAAGACTGCGCCTCCACACTTTGGGCAGGACTTGCAGCTGACGCGGCACCCATCTATCTCCCGCGTCACTCTCAGCAGGAGCGGGTTGCCCCACAGCTGCAGCTCCTCCAAAGTGCGCGCGGCATCTTCGATCAGCAGCCGCGCGGCGTGCAGGCAGCGCATCAGCGGCTCGCTGCAGGGCTTCTCAGCGCAATCCAGCACCTGCGCAGCCGCGGCCAGGGTCAGCTCCAGGAAATCGCCCTTGGTGTCGGCGTTGAGGTGCCCAAGCGAGGGCTCGGGAGCCAGCCAGTCGAACGTCTGCGCCCAAAGATCGTCTCCGGGATCTCTGGTCATCACTCGGCATCCGTCCTTCGTGAGGTAGGACTCCAAAGCGCCGTAGGGGCAGGGGAATCCGAAGTCAAGTCCGCTGACTCGGATGCCCCCCGTGTAGGACAGGCTCTTCCTGTCTCTGCGAGGATGCAGCAGCAGCGCCGAGAACAAGCCGCTCAGATCCAGCAGCTCGGAGATGCGCTCCACCGCTTCCAGCGCATCCGGAAGGGCGGCAGGCTGCTTGGCTGCCCACTCCTCCATGGTGACCAGCAGGCTCTCGGTCAATGCGTGCTGCATGTCGACCCATGCTCGATCCGCTCAAACGCTTCGGTCCATGCGAACAAATAATTCCCTAGGGATGGTCTGGAGGCGACAAGATCCGTCTCTCCACAATGATCCGTCTCGGACCAGGATATGTTTTTTTTATCCTCAGGAGAGGCGCTCAATGATCCGTCTCGGACCAATTTCCTACTCTAAGGAGAGGCGGTCACCGGGCTGGAAAGATCCGTCTCGGACCTTGGAATAAAAGCCCTCTAGGTAGAGGCGCTCACCGGGCTGGAGGCGGAAAGATCCGTCTCTCCACAATGCTCCGTCTCTCCACAATGATCCGTCTCGGACCAGGATATGTTTTTTTAGATCCGTCTCTCCACAATGATCCGTCTCTCCACAATGATCCGTCTCGGACCAGGATATGTTTTTTTATCCTCAGGAGAGGGTAATTTCCTACTCTAAGGAGAGGCTGGAGGCGGAAAGATCCGTCTCGGACCCTGGCCTCTAGGTAGTGGCGCTCACCGGGCTGGAGGCGGAAAGGTCCGTCTCTCCGCAATGATCCGTCTCGGACCAGGGTAATTTCCAACTCGAAGGAGAGGCGGTCACCGGGCTGGAGGCGGAAAGATCCGTCTCGGGGAATTTCCTATTCTCAGGAGATGGAAAGATCCGTCTCGAAAATTTCTTGTTCCCAGGAGAGGCGGTCACCGGGCTGGAGGCGGGAAGATCCGTCTCGGACCTTGGAATAAAAGCCGCACCAGCGCGTCGCCCTCCTCGAGTCGTCGAGGGCGCATCGTCAGAGCTCGGCTGTACTCCGTGCAGACCGGGCTGGCCCAGACCATGTCAAAGTGCCCCGGCGGAAACAGCGTGTAGTCCCAGCTCCGGATGTCGCACAGGATCGTGGGCTCAAATTTCGACACGATGTCCAGGGAGACGACCTCCCACCCCGCCGCCTCGAAGGCTCGGCCAATCGACTTTGTGCCGCAAAACAGCTCCAGCAGTCTCGGCATGTTTAACAATTACCACCAGCACAACAAAGCACGCACAGGCGAGGGCGCGGCTCAAGCAGTTTCGCATGCTCGGACCAATCTTTTTTTAATCGGAGACAGAAAAGGATGACGAGCCAGGCTAGCATGTGGAAGTTGGGCGAGGTGCGCTCCAATGCTAAGGGTGGCAAATTCTTGTGCATGGAGCCGCTGTTTTGGCAGAGCGAAGCTTCGCTGGAAATCCCATGGGAGCCCAGGGCCTTCTCCGAGGGGCAGCGCCCCAGCGTGAGCTTCGCAACCGACGAGCGCGCGAGGCTCTTCTGGGAGCGGGCCGAGACCGATCTGGTCGAGCAGCTGGCGGCCGCATCCGAGCGCGTCTTCGACGCGAAGCTCACGCCCGAGGCCGTGCGCCAGCGGCTGCTGCCCTCTGTGAGGCAATCGCGCGGCGGCGATTGGATGCTGAAAGCCAAGCTGCCGGCCCACGCGCGCTTCTGGAACGCCGGCGGCACGTTTGCGGACCGCCCCGCCGAGCTGGCTCACTGCGCCGCGCGCGTTAGGCTGAGAGCGCGCAGCTTGTGGCTGATGAGCGGCATGTGCGGGTTGAGTCTTGAGGTCACAGATCTGCGCGTGGAGCCACCTTCTCGAGAGTGCCCGCTGTAGTTTCTTCCGATGCCGCAGCCTTTTTTTGCTCAGTAAAAAAATTCAGAATGACCACCCACGTCCTGGAGCGCCGCGAGCAGCTGAGGCCTGTGCTGAAGGCCGCCGTTGATGCCGAGGCGCTGAAGCGGGGAGCCTCTCTGGAGGAGGTGAGCCGCCTGCACAACGAGCTCGCTCGGGGAGCGCCCGTGCTGGAGCGGCTGATAGCCGATGGGCTCGCCGGCAGGTTCCCGGCGGAGGAGGTCGACATCCAGAACTGGAAGGAGATGCTGAAGCGGGCGCAAGACCTGCAGCTTAAGCTTCGCAAGCGCTTGAACCAGCGCGCGGCTCGCAGCGCAGCTCCCGCCATGGCCGAGGAGTGCGGGGAGGAGAGCTGGGCGCCGATGGAAGCGCTCCGCGAGAAGCGTGAGGCCCTGAGGCAGCGTCGCATTCGCACGTGCGATGTCGCATCGCTGGCCCAGATCGAGAGGGAGCTCTTCGAGGTGGAGGAGCAGCTCGTCAGCAAGAAGATCGCTGAGCGGCTGCCGGTCTCGCTGGCTGCCAAGAGCGCAACCCTCCGCAAGGAGCTGGACGATCGAGGCCTCCAGAGAGCTCCTCGCTGAGCTGAACCTGCAGGGCAGCAGCACCGACTCGCTGTCTCCGAGCTGTCTGACCGCAGCTCAGCGCCGTCCGGGCGGTGCCTCTGAAAAAGCCGCGCGCTAGACCTGCTGCCAATTCGGCTGCCCTTCCTCGCCAAGGTCAGCTTCCAGATCCTGCTGACGCGCCCGGCTGCGAACGATGAGGACGAGGACAGGGTGGAGCTCACGCTCTACTTCCTCAGGCTGGCGCCGTGGATCGTGAGGCCCGCGCCTCCGTCGGCCCGCGCCGGAACCATGATGGCGGCCATCAGGACGAAGTTCGAGGTCGTGCTCGAGCGCTCCCGCTTCCCCGAGTCCGACTGGACCGTCGTGGGCATCACGGCGGCGTATTTGCTGACCGCGCCCTCGCAGCAGCTGGCCGACATGCCCGCGCCCCTGGCCAAGAAGAAGGCCATCTGGAACCCTCGGAACGAGGACCACCGCTGCTTCATTGGTGCGTCCTCGCCCACTGCCTCGGGCTCGAAGGGCTCACCTGGCGGGAGCGGCAAAAGGCCGTGAGCTGCTCGGGCTCCTTCTTCTACCCCGAACACCGGCCGCCGAGGATCGCGCCCCCCGGGCTGGCAGCCCGCTCTGGCCGACGCGGGGGTGGACTTCTCTGGCCTGCCGACGGACCGCCCTGTGGGCTTCGACGACATCGAGGCCTTCGAGCTCCGCAACGCCGGGCGGGTGGAGGTCTTCGTCTTCGTGTGGCAGCAAACCCTGTGGACGGACGGGCTGGAGTACTACCACGTCCTCCAGCAGCGCGCCCCGAGCGGCACGGGCGTCGTCCAGCACACCGTGCTGCTTCTCCTGCACAGCGGCCACTACAGCCTGATCCACAACTTCCAGGCGCTGGCCGGCAGGCAGGGGCTGACCCTGGGAGCCACGCCCACCAACACCGGCGGCTGCGCGGAGTACAAGTGCCCGAGGTGCATGGCCCGCTTCGCCACGAAGGCCTCGTGGCAGCGGCACCGCGCTACCCAGTGCTATCGAGAGATAGCCGAGCGCACTCGGAAAGCGCCGCTGCCCGGGCCCGAGAAGAGCCTGCTGCGCTACCAAGGCCTCCGCAGAGCTCGCGCCCCTGACGTGCTACGCGGACCTCGAGGTCTACAGCACGCCCGCCCCGACGGTCCACATAGCGCAGCAGCAGCCGGCGCGCCAGACCGTCGCGGCTTCTTCCTGCTACGTCGCTGTCGGGCGCTGCGGCTACGTGCCACCCGAGGAGCTGAGGCTGAGGCTCACGCACCACGAGCGGGACAGCGACAAGCACCACGCCGTCCGCGCCATGCTGAACGATCTTCTCAAGCTGGCCGACGCCCGGCGCGGCCTCTCTGAGTGCCCGACAGAAGGTGACTGAAGTAGAAGCGCCTGTCTACCTTGCGCCCCGCCAGGCGCAGCAAGGAGCGCAGGAAGACCGGGTCTTGCCTTAAGTAGCAGCGGTGCAGGTTTGCGACGGGCTCGAAGGCGTCGACGCCGCGCACCTCCAGGCCCGGACGCCGGGTTGCGAGGTAGTACTCCAGCTTTCCAGAGCCGAAGAAGGGAGAGTGAAGCACAGCGACGTCCCCCAGCAGCCGGTCCATGTGAGGAGCTAGCCAGGATTTGCTTCCCATGTACTTCAGCAGCACGCCAGCCTTTAGATTTATCCCGGTCTCACTGCCCGGCTTCCCAGCGTCGAATTTGACAAGTAACGCAAAGGAACGTCATGGGGAAGATCAAGGTATTCCCCACGCCAGAATACAGCAGCAAACAATCCTCGGACCCCGTGGTGCCCCTGGTCCCATGCACAGGTATCTTCCTCGGCCCCAGCAAGTCCGGCAAAACCGTGGCTCTGATCAGCCTGATTCTGGAGCAATACCGCGGTGTCTTCGAGAAAATCTATATCTTCAGTGCTTCGATTGGGATCGACGATGGCTGGATCCCCGTCAAGAAGTACATAGAGGAGGACCTTGGGGTGAACACGGAGAAAGAGCACCTTGGGGTGAACACGGAGAAAGAGCAAGCCTACTGGGACGAGTGGGACGAGGCTGCGCTGCGGGGCATCATCCAGAGCGCAAGATCACCGAGACATCCAAGAAGTTGGAGATGAAGAAGCTGTATCAGGTGCTAGTAGTATCGACGATATGGCAGCTCCACAAGGTCAACGGCGCCCTGGATACGCTCTTCATCAGGGGCCGGCACCTGCAGATCAGCACCTGGGTGAGCTCGCAGAAGCTGAGGCTCATCAGCGCGGCAGTGCGGGTCAATCAGCAATTTCTCTGCTGCTGGAGGCTGCGCAACCAGCACGAGCTGGAGGCCGTCGGGACCCCTACAGCTTCCTCTTCGTGTCTCAAGCCAAAGAATGAGTTCTACTTGCGCTTTGAAGAGCGTTCGCTCTGCAGAAAGAAGCCGATGGGGGCGGCGCTCAGCTTCCTGGGCCAGAAGCTGTTTGCTAGCTCCCACTGATCAGCGCACGGTTTGAGAACATCTCCTGCTGCAGCAGTCCAGTCCCCCATCATCTGTCGAACTGGTGGCCTCCTAAAGAAAAGGACCTGCAGAGCGACGCCCGGCTGCCGTCTACAAGATCCGCCTGGCCGATAGCTTTTTGCCGACTGATCGCGGCCGTACTTGTACTGGGTAGACGCCGTGCTTGGGACTCTGAACTGGGCGTTCTGCCCGAGGGCGCCTACACGGCTCCCGGCTGGCCGCCTGGATCAGCTCCAACTTCCTACTGCCGCCTACAGCAAACCACTGTCGCCAGCGCAGGATTGCCCCGGCGCACTACCAGTGGAGCTGTTCTTGCCCGAGCACAGCCTCGTGATGGAGCCGGCCCTGCTGTAGAGCTCCCAGGCTTCAGGCACGTCATTGATGCTCAGGACGAAGGGCAGGCCGCTTGCGAAGAGCGCGTCTCGGAGCTCCGAGTGGAAGGCCAGGTCATGCCCCCGCCTTCTCGTGCCATAGTAGTTCATGCTGCGGCCTGGGAAGATGTAGGGAGGATCGGCATATATGGCCTGTCGGGGTGCCAGGCGGGGCAGAGCGCGCAGATAGCCCAGTGCGTCCTGGCGCCGCACGGTTACATTTGTCGGAGGCCGCTGCAGACGCCGCACGCTGCTCAGGGCCAGCGGCCGCTGCTGTGTGAAGGAGCCCAAGCTGTTGCGCAGCAGGATGTATGAGCACCCGGCGCGGCCTCTCTGAGTCGACGACAGCTGGGTCCCTGTAAAGAAGTACATAGAGGAGGACCTGGGGGTTAATACCGAGCGGGAACAGGCCTACTACGACGAGTGGGACGAGGCAGCGCTGCGGGGGATCATCCAGAGGCAGCGCAAGATCACCGAGACATCCAAGAAGTTGGAGATGAAGAAACTCTACCAGGTGCTGATTATCCTGGACGACTACGCAGATAGCCCGCAGCTGCACAAGGCCCACGGCGCCCTGGACACGCTCTTCATCAGAGGCAGACACATGCAAATAAGCACCTGGGTGAGCTCCCAGAAGCTGAGGCTCATCAGCGCAGCCGTGCGGGTGAACATGCAATTTCACCCTCGGAGGCAACGGCTACCTCTCCCTCCTCCGCAGCCACTGCTGCCGTCTCCTCTATGGCCTGTGCTGCGCCACGCTCCACCTCCTGCGCGCGCTGCCCCGCCTCGTCCAGGAGGCGCTCTACGTCGTCGGGTCGACCGATGATCTGTGGTGGCTTCGGCTGCGGCCCTGGGCGGGGCAATACGTTCATGCGGACGTACACGGCAGCGTCCTGGGGGAGCTGGGAGCGGAAGGCCTGCACCGCCGCGAGCCCTGCTGCTCCTGCGCCCACAAGGTCCGCTGCTGCCTGCGCTCCATCGGCCGCGCTGCGCAAACGGCCCGTGATGGAGGGCGGCCCCTGACCGTTGTTTGTCAGCGTCGGCCTCTGGGTCTCCAGCCAGGTCATCCTCGCCGAAGCGGTTTCCTCCGCCTTGGCGCATCCGGGCCAAGTCCTCGTCCGTGGCCTCTGCTGGAGTGCGGAAGCCTTCCTCTGGAATCGCCCTCAGGGGCGTGTGCTGCAGAGGCTGCGGGTTGGGGTCCTCGCTGGACTGCGCGAAGTCGTCCAAGTAGAAGTGGCTCGTGATGAACGTGGTGGCCTTGCGGTCCGGCTGGTCCAGGGGCAGCGGCTCATTCCGCTCCAGGTAGCCCACCACCTGCTCGAAGCGCGGGCGCTGGCTGAAGCCGTGGGCCCGAAGCGTCTTCATCTCTTTAAGGGTTACTGCGCGGCAACTTCGCCCGCTGCGCGTTCGACGCCCCTGCGCTCGGCGCGCGCGTAGCGCAGCTGGGGTACCTGGCGGTGCACTGCCTCTGTCAGCCGGCTCACGTCGTCCAGGTGCCGCTGCCCCTCCTGGGCTAGCCGGCGTTCCCCAAGCCAATTATTGAAGGCCCGCGCCTCCTCCAGCTCTCGCTTCAGCAGCAGCGGCTGCAGGTCGTAGCTCGGATAAGTCTTGCGGAACCACCGGAGCATCTGAGGCTCGTTGCGGGGTTCTAGGGACATCATCTTGCTTTTCATACCAGTACGCTAGCGCCCGCCGTCAGCCGGTCGTACGCCGACTGCCTCTCCAGCATGCGCGTGGCGCGCTCGCTTGGCCGAGGCGCTTCTTCCTCCCTGTGTACCTCGGGTCGTACCTCGGGCTCGGGCTGTACCTCGGGCTGTACCTCGGGCTCTAGCCTCGGGCTCAGTCTTGGGCGCTGCCTTGGGCTTGGGCGCTGCCTTGGGCTTGGGAGCTGGCGCGGCAACTGCCTTGGCCGCAGCCTTGGGTGCTGCCTTGGACGCTGCCTTGGGCGCTGCCTTGGGCACAGGCGCTGCCTTGGGCGCAGCCTTGGGTGCTGCCTTGGGTGCTGCCTTGGGTGCTGCCTTGAGTGCTGCCTTCGCCACGGGTGCTGCCTTGGGTGCAGCCTTGGGCGCTGTCAGGGATCATTTTTTTGCTCTTCGGCAGGCAGCTTGGGCGGCTTGGGCTTGTTCTTACTACCCGGAGGTCTGCCTCTAGGCCTTGGCGCCGGTTGCGCTTGCTTCATCGGTTTTTTAATAGAAAATATGTTTTTAAAAGACCTTCGGGGGATTAGACGTGATCCAAAAACAGCACGAAGGACAACGACGACCCCCGCAGTCGGACGACTTGGCCTTCCAGGTCTGTCAGCCGGAAGCGCAGGTGTCTCAGGGTGATGGGGCCCCTAACAGCCATGAAGCGCCCGTCATCAGAGCCGGTCTCCACGATGATGCCCACGCCGCTCTTCAGCGTTATCTTGGACAGGATGTCGTCCCCCAGATTGCCCAGCACGCGGCTGGCGTTGGCCAGCTGGGGGCAGCGGAGGTAGACCTCGCTGTATGCCATCATGCGGACAAACTCAAAGACCTGCTGCCCGCCAGAGACGAAGCTGGGGCCAAGCATGTGGTCGATGCTGAAAGGCTTGGTCGGCGATGCGGCCGGCGAGGTGGGGTAGTCCACACAGCGTCTGGGAACTGCTGCTGCAGCTCCAGATCGTTCAGAATGAGGCGGTTGCCGTCGTAGGCTACGCTCAGGCTGTTCGTGGTCTCGCTGTAGGTGGCAGTAGCGAAGTTGGAGCTGATCCAGGCGGCCAACCGTGCGCCTGTGTAGGCGCCTTCCGGAAGGAGCGCCCAATTCAGCGTGCCGAGCGCTGCGTCTACCCAGTACAAGTAGCGGCCCCGGTCTGTCGAGAGATCTTGTAGACGGCCAGCCTGGCGTCGCTCTGCAGGTGCAGAGACTCTCCCAGGTCTACCTCAAAGTCGCTGTCCGAGCCGGCTGCCCTCTTGCGGCTGTCCACGTAGATCGTCGTCATTCTTTTCTTTAGGAAGCCACCTGTTCGGCGAACGATGGGTGGCTGGACTGCTGCGACGGAGGTGCAGCAGGAGATGTTCTCACACCTCGCGTTGATCAGCGTGGAGCTGGCGAAGCCCTCTCGGCTCAAAGCCTTCGCGCGGCGGGGGCGTCGTGTTGCAGATTTGAGCCATGTCTGATGTCCAGTGTGTGCCGGCCTTGCTCCTTGCACAGCAATCATCTGGTGATATTCCTGATGTTGCTATGAATACAGATGTTGGCCCTTGTGTCGCTGAACCTTGCCAGGGACCTTACAACGTTGAATGCACAGGTACTTGGGATTTTCAGCTCCTGCTCCATGCATTGCCCGTAGATGACCTTCGGAGACTTTTCGGACCTCTTTGCACGTTTGAGAACTGGGACGAACTTTCGGTTTCGCATGTCCATTTTGCGCCGGGCCATTGTTTTTCAGGCCAAGGAACTCTCTGGTCTCGCTCGCTCAGTGAATGTATTCGTGCCGAGTGAATTGACACTTCAGCACAGTGTCATCAGGGCTTCTCTGGAGCACGGGACGCCAATCATTCTGCGTGGCATTTTGGCCATCATGAACCACCCGAGCCAACGTACCTTTGGGAATTTCTTTGGAACCACCCCTGACACGGCCTTTTATTCACCCTATTTGCTGGTGGCATCAGTGGTTGGACTTATGCTGTTAGGTTCTTGTCACGTTTGGGTATCCCGGTGAGAACCCCCCTTGCTCTTGACTTCTGTGAAGCGGCGGTCTACAATTATTCATCCACGCATGCGGCACAGACAATTTGTGGCGGACTCTCGTTTGACTTGCTCAAGATGCCCTCGGTTATTCATGGTAGAGTCCAGGATACTGGACCGTGGATGGCGGCATCTTTGCTCCAGGTCAATGCGGCCACTATCAGCTCGCCCTGTCAGACATTTTCACATGCAGGGCCGGGTACAGGTTGGATCTCGGCTGGTGGTGATGCATTCAAGGCTTCAATGGGCAAGGCATCCCTCTTGCAGCTCCGCATTTTGCTTTTTGAGAATGTGGGGCCGGTTTGGGAAGATTTGAGCCACAGGGCCACCTTTGTGAGCTTATTGATGCAGCATGGTTATACTCTGGTTGCGGCTGACGTTTTCGGACTTGCCGCGGTCACATCGGCAGACCGCAAGCGTTTTCTTGCAGTGGCGGTGCATGACTCGGTCATTGTCGATCCTGGCAGGGTCCGCTCGGTTTTGAGTAACATTCGTATGACCTTCTCTGCAGATGTTTTGAGTATGAGTCAAATGGATGCATGGTTTGACCACTTGCCGGATTTTGTCCATGAGCAAGCGATTCTCACTCAGCAACAGGTTCAAATCTATTCGGACCCATCACTCCTGCCCAGGAGGGGAAGTGGCATCAGTGTGCGCTTTGTGACCAAGGATCAGCCCATGCCTGCAACCTCTCTGATGAGGAAATACTCGCAGCAGCATACTATCTCTTCTTGCGCACTGGCACTCAGAAAACTCTTGGGTGATTTGAGGCAAGATGATGATGGCACCATTCGCTTTTTCACGGCCGTTGAGTTGCTCATGGCAATGGGGGTTACAGATGCTATCATTTTGCCTGTGGAGTTGTCACCGGCCTGTGAACTGGTAGGCAACAGCATAGCCGAGATTCACGCACTTGCTGCCTTGTGGATTGCTGTCAAAGGTTTGCTTCACGTGGAGGTGGATATGACCTTCGCAGACATTCTTCGGCACTTCAACCAGGCGCGACTCAGAGCTTCCCAAGTGCATTTTACAAATTTGTCAGGTGCGTTGGTGGTCCATCGGACCAATGAAAAGCTCAGTACGCATGTGCAGGCCTACCACTTGGTTCACGCACTCATCCGTGTTCAGGGCAGCCGATATGAGGTCGACGTCAGGGTGGGCGAATCTATCGCTTATGCCCTCAGTATGCTCCAACTTGCTTTCCCTGCAGATGAATGTATCTTCACTGTCAATGGTAAGTTTGCCAACCTTTCCAGTGTACTGTGGTACTCTTGCTGCATTGAGTGCATCCAGCATTCGCCTACCATCAGCCCGACTTTGCATTTTCAGGTTTGCATGGATGGCCCACGGCCAAAAAGTGGTGTGCACCCTGCCGGGCTCTGGCAGGCAATTTCCGCTGACGCCAGTCAACCCGATGGGCAACGCCTCTTGGTTCGGTGCTGGACTGGGAATGCAGTTACCGCAGAATTGCTCCTTGACCCGCTTACACCCTGCGAGGTCATTCAACAGTCATGGACGAACATGTACGGTACCACCCTTGACATTGACACCAAGGTGTATTCTACATTGGCCCATTGCACGGCCCTTGCTGGAGTTGTCGATTTGCAGGTTCGGAATACAGATATACCGCAGTTCCAAATCTTCGTGCAGGGTATCGGTACGGGCCCCAAATGCATCATGGTGGATGGCCGTACCACTTTCCGTGAGTTATTGGATCAATTTGAGCTGTCTTCGGATTTGTATTGCCTCTTCAAGGCCGCCCACCAATGTCCCCTTGGTACTTCTTTGGAGGATGCGGGAGTTAGGAGACATGACTGGTTGCAGGTTTGTAAGCGTGACCGTGGCGGTGGCAAACCGCCCCGGGTGGAGGGTGATGCAATCGCTGCACTTACCACCATGTTACACAATCAAGGAGCCGACAAAACTGAGGCTGACAATTTCGCCAGGGCTGTCATGCCCAAGGTCGGAGCACCCAGAATGCTCAGGACAGCAGCGGAGACCCACTCTGATAAGATTATCAAGGGCCTGCGGGGTATTGCTGCTGCAGCCTCAATCAAACTGCCGCACTTTAGCCCCAGTATTGTCACATCCCACAATATCCCGGCCCGGCCCATGATGACCAGTGCATCCAGTTTTACATTGGTTGCATCGCATGCAATTGCTCCAGACAAGAGCCACCCGGTATTCTTGCGCAGTGTTCCTAACAAGCCCACTTGTGCCGTGATCCTTCTTAATCAGACAGACGCGATACCTTGGCTTGAGGAAGGCTCCACCACCAGTGTGCCATGTGCTCTTTTGGTCCTGGGGCACAACTGCAGTTGTACCCGTGGCCCCGGATGTGTCCGCATGACATACCCGGCTTGGGATCATGACCAGAACCCTGTCGTTTTGGCAGTCAGCTGTCACCAGTTGCATGCCACTGAGAAGATCACTTTTGCCAACCCGGAAAAGACCATCAAGGTTGAGACCACATTTGTTGTTCCTCCGGGGCCCCTTACCACACAATGGCTCTCCCTCAGGGGCTTGCCATAGTGGGAAGGTTTGAGCCAAGGCCAAGAAAAAGCCAACACGGCAAGATAACCTTAAACGGGGACACGGTCGGTTGACCAAAACCAACCCCACACCAAACAGGGGACCACCCCAAAACTCCTTCAACCGAGACCGCCCTTAAAAGTCCCCCAAAAGTCTTCCAGGCATTAAAAAGGGGGAAGCACAAAGTACATGCAAAGTCGCACACACTCACTTGCTCTTTTGTCAGGTGGTGAACCGCCTCCGCTGCGAGGGCCCTGCCTTAGGCACGGCCCCGGGGTTTTCTTCCGTGCCATTTACATCCTTAATGGCTTACGTCCGCACCCACACATGTGGGTGATTCGCCATCCCCCCCTAGGCGGAAATTTGCCGAAGAACAAAGGGAGGGTAACGCAGTGATTGGGAGGGAGCCAAAGAATGATCCGCAATGGCTGCCCATGGTATTCATTAATGCTTGCTTCACGCATGCTCAAATGCAATGTGTGTTCCGATTCCTGTTTCACAAGAAAAATGTTCGAGCACATCACCAGTTAAAAATTGTTGTAACATAATCAGACAACCGCCACAAGCCCTATGCAAGCCTTGTGTTCGGCTCACAAAGATGTAGTTGACACTCCTACAACGCTTAACGCGCCATTTCAAAAATGGGAGCACAATACCCCAGTTGGAACAAACACCTTGGGCGAGCCCAATCAATTTGTTCCTCCGGGGCCCCTTACCACACAATGGCTCTCCCTCAGGGGCTTGCCATAGTGGGAAGGTTTGAGCCAAGGCCAAGAAAAAGCCAACACGGCAAGATAACCTTAAACGGGGACACGGTCGGTTGACCAAAACCAACCCCACACCAAACAGGGGACCACCCCAAAACTCCTTCAACCGAGACCGCCCTTAAAAGTCCCCCAAAAGTCTTCCAGGCATTAAAAAGGGGGAAGCACAAAGTACATGCAAAGTCGCACACACTCACCTGCTCTTTTGTCAGGCGGTGAACCGCCTCCGCTGCGAGGGCCCTGCCTTAGGCACGGCCCCGGGGTTTTCTTCCGTGCCATTTACATCCTTAATGGCTTACGTCCGCACCCACACATGTGGGTGATTCGCCATCCCCCCTTCGCAGAACGAATCACCACTCTGTACGGGTTTCCATCTTGGCCCTCTTGGTCAATCGCTGAGTCAAGTCCCTTGTGGTTTTGTGATGCACCAGGTCCTGCTCCAGCGCTTCTAAATGGCACTGCAATTCATGCACCAAGCCAAGCCCCAGGTCTTCATATTGCAACTCAACCCGCAAACTCTGCAGGAATGCATCAAACTTTTTGTTAGTCAGATCGTCCGCTTCCTGGTTCTCTGACCGTGGCCTCCATCTGGTCTCAAACCAGAAACCCGCATCCCAGACGCTGCTCTGAAGCTGCATCAAAATCAGCGCAGTGGGTTGCTTTGTTGTCAGCCGCTTCCGCGATAGATGTTCACTAGCCAGGTTATCCGTTCCCGCGCACAGCAAAGACAATCCTGCCGGCTTCCGCGTCGCCTTGGGCCCCAACCAGCCAAAGGCAAACAAACCTGCATAGGCCGCAAGGATCTCGGCTGCCGTGCTCATTTTCTGTACATCCAAACCCCTGTAAAACAACCACGGAGCTTGACTCGGCAACACATCAAAGCTGAACCAACGTGCCTGGTCGACTTGGCTCCCCGTAGTTTCCCAACCTGCCAGCGTGATCACACCCCTGATGCATTTGGCGTCCACCCTGAACGCCTCAGGACCTCCAGACTTGGGTGACCAGCAAGGAGAGAGGTTGTTACCTGCTAAGAGTCGCTGCTTAATGTGGAGCATGACCAGTGCAACCATGTTGGGCAAGCGCCGTGTCTGGAAAGTGGGCGCCACCCTCGCCCAAGGGTAGAATATCGCCAGCAGCGGTCTAATCCAAGGAATGGCTTGCGAGGCAAAACCCAACCTTCCTAAAAATTCTGCAAAGGCACGCCCCGTCATATGCCATTGGTTGTCTTCGGCCGTCTCCACCACAGCGACCACCCAGCGTGTACGGCTTTCACTAAGGCCCAACTCAAATCGCTTGCAATCAATCCAGAATCCAACGAAATCCAGGGCAAAGCCTCCTCTGAACTTAGCCCAAGTCATCGGTGCTCCCAACATCATCCATGCCGCCAAAAGAACCCATAGGTTCAGAAACTTTGCAGATCCCCACACCGAAAATTTAACATCATCAGCAAAGATCAACTGCCAGCATGGTTGCCGTTTTAGCAGTCGAATGACAACTCTGCCCACTGCGCCAATCAGTCGACCAAAATGCAGCGCAGCACAGGCGACCCCAAAGGTGCCGACCCGATTCACCCAGGTCACCCCGTCAGCGGCATTTATTCGGCAGCACAGATACCCATGGTCATCTTCATGATGTCTAAACCGTCGGTGGGCCTTCGAAATATCGCCCCCTACCTCAAACACAACTGCAGTTCCATCGCTTTGCGACTCCTCCATGCTAGTTGCAATTTCGGCAGGGGTGACAAACTCAAGCTGATCATCATAGTGTATCATGTTGTTGACCTGAACCCCATGCGTTCCGTCAAACAGAATTCGCACTGCGTCAGAGCCGTCCTTCGGAATGGCGGCCAAGCTGGCTACTCTCAGTCTGTCCCCAAACCGCTGCTCAGCTACCTTGTTGGAAAGTGGGTAAACGAAACCCAGCCTCTCCTCCTCGGCAAACTGCTCCCGGATCTTCTGCTCATGTTCCTGGACTGAGGAGTAGTTTTCTGAGATGGGCCGAAACGAAGATTCATCGTACCTCTGAGATTTCAGCCTGGGCCGGAAAACCAGCGGCGCTCGTGGTATGGGCGTCTCCACCCCCACCCTGCGCCCTAACACATAATTGTCACCCGGGTGTTGATCAATAATCTCGTGGTCCTCATCTCCCATCTCTCTCAGCGTGGCTGCCAACGCATGCAAATAAAAGGGCTGATGTTCCTCCACCCTTGCCATTCTTGGGTCCTTGGGCAGGAGCTTAAACCACTCCCCTCTCAACTCCGAGAGCTGCTCTTCGCTGAAAGGTGGGGACCCCATGTTCCGAGTCGCAAGCTGGAACGACGACCTGGCCAGATCTCTCACATGCTTCAAAACAAAAGTGCGCACAACCAAAGCCAACCTGTCAGTGAACCGCCCCGCATCTCCGCTCAGGCCCATGCCCCTGTCCTGTGGCCTCCACCGGCCCGGTGAATTTAGTCCGAAACCATCGGCAAATGACTTCTTCCGATTCTGCCAATTGCAAGTCATCGGCAAACCCCGGTTATGCTTGGCCGCACCCTCCAGTCTGCCATGAAAAGCCAGGTCTTCCTTGCAAATAATCTGCTCACTCAACATTCGCTGCACTTGCTTGTTGTCCAACTCGTTCTCTTCCTCCTCCATCTCCGCTGTCTGCTCCTCCTCCCCCTCATCCCCCTTCGAAGACAAGGAGGGAGCAGTCGCTTTGAAAGCATGCCATAAATACGATGCCATAGCTTTGCACAACATTGGAGGATACGCGGCTGCTGGTGTGGTTCTCCAGGAGCCATCTGGCATCTTCCCAATGAGTGAGTCTTGATGTGATTGATGAGGGCATGTTTTTGGGAGAGGGCCCGCGTAGGTGCCGTCTGCCCTCAATCGCGGCATGCCTTTATACTGCAACAAACCTGCCTCATCTGCAAATTTCTCATGCGACACTGCTAGCCTGGTCGGTTTCGAGGTCGGTGCATTGAACGTGCATTGAAATATGGCAGCTGTGCAGGCACCCTCGTCCAACAATGTACCAAACGCTGGGAGTTCCCAAATACTTGCAGGTACAAGTCCGTTTGAAATTCCAAGCTGTTCTGGATGTTCCAACAGAAAAACACGCTGCAATGAAATCATGACAGAACACGCTGCAAGCGAGCGATCAATGAGCAAATTTGCTGCTTGTGCTTTGTGAGCGTCGCGTGTGTTTAGCCAGGGAAAACCCAGTGGGTAATCCTGTGACCGCAACGGGCGAGGCCCTGGCTGGCAAACGTTGTGCCGCGCACGTGAGTGCGTGTTGCAAGGTGGTGCTGCGATAATCGCGTCAAAATGTTTCTGTTGGAGTTTGTTTGACAAATCCAACCAGAGGTCATCAGCGGTCAAATCATGCGTTGGGTTTCGCAAGAAATCAAGCTCAAGCATGCAAAGGTTGAAACCATCATTGCCGCACAACTGCTCCAAATAAAACCGTATATCTGCATGTCTCTCACCTCCGGCAAACATGTACAGCAAACGAAATTTCGGTCGTGCAAGTGGGCCATGTACAGGGGCGGTCAGAGGAGCGGGCCCATGGCGCTCCTCCCCTTTGCTTTGTCATTCCTGTTGGGTCGGCGGCGCAGCACCGCCTCCCCCTTTGCGTGCTGCTGGCTTGAAACGGCAGTTGTCCCTGCCGTGGCCTCCTTTCAAGCAGATTTGGCACACATGAACTCGCTGGCATCCCTTGCACGCTGATTTGTCACCTTTCTGAAACTCATAGCAAATAGGGCGTCCGTCAGGGGTGGCTGAATACAGGAAACCAAACTTGTTGTCCGGTCGCCCCAGCTTACCCTTACCATGGCCCTTCTTTCCCTTAACCGAGGGACCACCTTTGAAATATTTCCACGGTTGTCCGTGAGTGCCTGGAAAATGAGGGGATCCCATTGCTGCGTTGCTTTGCTGTCCCGACCTCGCAGTTGCAAGAGTGACTGGTGAAACAAAGTGTACCTCCTTGAGCTCTGAGTCCGCCATAGCCCGTGGGAAACTCTGCACCATGCTGATGTTCTCTCTCACGGCCAATTTATATGCCTCCTTCCTGACCGCATGCTCATATTTTAGCAAAATATTCCAGGGTGGGTGCAAAGGCCTGGATTCTTCTCCATGTCCTGAAGGCACCGGAAGCGCATAGACCTTCTCACCCAAAAGAAAATCTCCAAATTTGGCAAAGGTGCTCGGTGTCAGGTTCTGAAACCACGTCCGTGTCTTGAATTTCGATCCAAGCATTAACATTGTGTTGCACTCTACTTTCAACTTCAACCTCAGTTCCTCTGAGTTCGCCGGGAGCTTGGACTTCTTCCGCTCTCGTGTCACCCTCAACCTGCCACTGCTATCCACAGAGCTCTGGATGGACATGGTGAGCGCTTCTTCTTTGTTCCCCAGCTCGTCCAAGGGCGACGCCACCAACTCTCCCTGCTCTATCTCCTCTAGCTTCTGGGACAGATAATCACTGGAGGGTGTTTCCCTTTCTGGCAAATGTCCATGCACTGTTTCTACTGCATGCAGCATGGCGTTCTTGTCAGTGAATGTCAGTGCCCGAGGAACCCCTGATGCTTTGGCCTCGGCCCTGGCCTGCCTCTCCTTCTCAGATATGTCGCAGGATTCACCCCCAGGTCTGCTTGGATTGCCTCCCGTACCGCGTCCTTGGTGTCCCCCAACACTGCAAAACGTCGAATAGTGGGATAATGCAACGCCAGCTGATATTGATGCTCCAATGATCCCATGTGAATAGTAGATCTGAATCTGCGTTCTTGCGCAGATAGGTCGTCATCTCTGCAGGTGTAGGATTTGGAATCGCTGCCATGGCAAGATCCCTTGCAAGGCTAGTGCAAGCCAAACAAAATTAGGGGGGCATCAATCCCAACCCAGGGAAACGGGCACCAGAACCCAACAGGTCCACCTGAGGTTTGCCAAACATTCAGTTTTGAGCCCATCACTCCGTGACATCACCAATCAAACTCCGCATGCCTTCTCCGTCCGTGAGGCATGAGTGATGTCCATCTTCCACCAACCCCCTAATGCATTGAGCAAACCAATTAGCGGGGGGGGACCAACCGCAACCGTTCTTTTCGCTGGGATCCGCAGCGATCAAGCAGGCGGGGATTCCTCCCCCTGTCCTCTGTCCGTGCCGCCACTCTCCGACTCCGTCGAAGTGCTGCTTCCTGACGTGTCACTTGATGCAGCCTTGTCTTCGTCTGCCAGCGGTCCTTTGGAGCCACGCCAACAGTGTTTGCACCATGCATCTGCAATATTGGCTTTCAGATTCCAAATGGAAATTGAAGTAAACACTGAATCAGGATCAACCATGCATTTACCTGTTCGGCGCAGCCGCTTGAAGCCTGTTCGCCTTGACACACTTATCCAGAAAGGTGGTGGCTCCCCTTGCTTTCCAATGATAACCTGCTGCGGCAGGTCCTCCTCGTCCAATGCCCCCCGGCCAATCCAGTCCTCTTCCAGCATGGGGTACCTCCCCCCCAGCCTCCGTCGGCCAACGCCAGCCAGCCTGCGCCACACGTTGTGTTTCGCGATCTCTTCTTTTGCATTTAATCCCACTGTTGTGGCATATTGTGCCAAACTTTGCAACAGCTCCGACTCATTGTAGACGGGGCTGCCCGTCACCACTGCCTTTGTGACCGTCTCCTGGATGTCCGTCACAATTTGCCTGGCAGTCAAAACATATCTGAAGTGTCACTTGCCGCATGCCATCGTCCAAGGTAAGACCGTTTCTCTGCTGGAATGCCCACTGCCGCTGCCCAGCTAACTAGGCAGTGTCGAGGGCTATGGCCCGTCCAGAAATTGAGCATCTCCCGTGGTAAGAGCAGTTCCTCCGTCGCCGTCCACAGACCCTCCGCCCGTTTTGGCGTGCGGAACTTTGCCATTGCTGCCTTGATCCACGAATTGAAATCTGTAACCTTGATGTACCGTCGGCTGAAACTCGCACCACCTATATGTGGCAGTGTGATAAACATATCCTCAGGGAAATCCCGAGATACTTCCTCGTACAAATCAAATCCAATCTGCAGCCAATCGAAACCTGACAGGTTGGCGAATCGATGTACAAACACTGGGAGCTCCCGGATCTTCCGTCCTGGACCTGAGATTTTGCTCCGCGTCAGTGTCCCACGCAGCCCCAGCTCGCTGAAACAGAAGCGCCTACGATCCAACCATTGTACATCGTCGGCCCGCATCGCTGTCCAAATCATCAACAAGAAAATCCAGCTGAAAATCCGATCCACCAGTGAAACCTGTATATCCGCCACCTGCAACTCCGCCGAAATCAACATGGCAATCGAATAACACTGCGCCGTCTTCTTGGGGGGGGCTCCAGTTTCCAAATCCTTCCGCAGCCCATCAACAAAGTTGATCAAGACAGGATCCAGTGACAATCGCTGTTCTTTCGGGAGCCCTCCCACACTTTCTAGCAAACCCAAAGCTGACAAGATTGTTCCCGGCACTGTCGGTCCGCATGGCTCCAACGCCCGCTCTTCCAGGTACGCCATCACATCAGCAGGTGTCCTCGGCCACGCGCGCCCCTGCACCAAATGAAGCCAAGTTCTAAAGCGCTTCCAGGTTCTTGCAACATTCCTCAATGTTGAAGGTCGCCTTGCGCCAAAGAGTCGGGCCCAAGTTTGGGGTATATTACCAGTTTCCACCGCAACATGCGCCGCAGGGAGTCCACCTTCAGTTATATACTCAGCCAACTGCGCGGTCCAGCGAAGTGTCTCCGCCTTCTCCAAATCTGCACGACCAGCTCCCTCCGTTTTCAAGCCTCGGCCAAATGTCGTCTTTGCCACCCTGCGTACCAGCTCCAAGTCAGTTGCAAGCAGTTGCTGATAAACCTCAGTGGTTCTGCTACCCATGCTGCTCTGCGCAAGCCTCGGCTGCATCGCCCTCGCAACCAATGCACTCTTCCTGCGCTTAATCAACAACCTATTTTCAAGCAGCCATTCCCAAAGTGTATCTCCGACCTGCAACACTACCAACGGATCTTCGTCAGGGTGCAGTTCTGCAAGCGCCTCCTGCACTTCACGCTCTGAATCCACAGCTACTGCAAAAATGCTGACATCTTTGTAATATTGCCTCAACCGCACCCGATACAACTCGGGAATAACCACGCATTCCATCCAATCCATTTTTTTCGCGCCACCCCCCTTTTCGGGGTGGTACACGAAGTGCTCATTAACCAGCCAAAGAATGATCCGCAATGGCTGCCCATGGTATTCATTAATGCTTGCTTCACGCATGCTCAAATGCAATGTGTGTTCCGATTCCTGTTTCACAAGAAAAATGTTCGAGCACATCACCAGTTAAAAATTGTTGTAACATAATCAGACAACCGCCACAAGCCCTATGCAAGCCTTGTGTTCGGCTCACAAAGATGTAGTTGACACTCCTACAACGCTTAACGCGCCATTTCAAAAATGGGAGCACAATACCCCAGTTGGAACAAACACCTTGGGCGAGCCCAATCAATTTTGCACCTTCAAGGTTTTTCGCGATGAACTTGAACAGGATCAGTGGATCCAGCTCGCTGCCTCTCCGGTGAGGTTCATGCTTGAGAAGTTCACTTCCGGCCAGGCATTGCTTGTTGGGTCGCCCTGGCGCAGACGCTGGTTCAAAGGGCAACGTGAGACTGTGAAGACAGACGCCCAGTCTGATGCCTTCTCGTTCAATGCGCGTGTTTCCCAGATTGGCTTCGATTTGACGCTCAAGGAGTCGGGATTCAACGGTGTTTACATGAACCCTGTTCCGCCGATTGACACGCTGTCGGTGCTGTGGGTCATCGTGTGGATGGGGCCCAGCAAGGCTCAAGTGCTTGTGCAATCACAGAAATGTGACTTTCAGCTGGGCGTGGTTCGTACTAATCGCGGCTATGGCATCAGGGTTCCGGTGGACAAGCATGACGCTGCTTATGTCTTGTTGAGGCCAAACGAAGTGGTGCCGCCGGTTGTGGTGGGACGCCTGATGTTCCGCATCGAACCGCTTGAACCCGGCGTAACAATTGAGAACGTTCGGGCTTGGTTGACATCCCTGCAGTGGGCAGGCGCTTCTGTTGTGAGAGCTGTCGGACCCCGGACATGGTTGGTTGCGGCCACCAAGGAACCCAGCTCGCTGCAGACTTTCACTACCTCGCTGGAGCAGTCTGTTCAGAAGGTCACTGGTGCTCAGGAGACCAGGATGAATGAAGGCTTCGGTGAGTTGCGCAATCTCATTTTAGGCATGCAGGAGGGACGCCACACGCGGCCCCGTCTCTCGAATGAGCGCATGGAGGATTGACATGTGTGGCAGCAGAGATACCTGCTGCGGGCCCCCCTTGCAAAACTGAACTGTTCCACCTTTTTGTCCAGAGAGAGATACTTCTCGGGGCCCTTTTTGCATGATGGGGTCTGTCGCATGGGCGCACCTAAGCTGTGGCTGCTTCTGTCAGCCACCCGGGTGTGTATGCTACCAATTCAATGGGTCTCCACCCAGATTGATGTCATCGGTATGTGGCAACTATTCGGCGTATTTCCGCCGCATTGTGGATCTTTGCCCTTTAGTGATGTGTCGGTTTTTGTACCGTTTTCGACAAGCCTTGTGGTTTGCCACAGCAGATGCTGTCTCCTTCGGGGTGAAGGTGGGGTATTTGACTTGCCTCACAGTCGCGTGTGCCGTCCATTTCCTCATGTGTGTGGTCGGCCCAATAATATCTTGATCGTTGGGTCATCGGATCAATTGCTCCTTGGCCACCCACCTGATTGTTGGGATTTCC
>CAUJNA010001480.1:0-15000 GCA_963377175.1 Effrenium voratum
GGGAGGTCCAGCTCCTAGATACTGGAGAAGGAAAGGGTCTTCCCAAAGCGGATGTTCCTACCGAACCGGACAACCAGCTCAATGCCGTTGGTCCGGGTTCCGATCATCCTAACGATGACAGTAATGATCCTGTTGTTGACTCTGAAGCACCTGCTGATGCTCCTGAAAGGGACCACTGGGTGCGTGACGAAGAGTCCAAATCCTGGCACAGACACCATGTCGATGCTAGGCAAGCCTTTTTCGGGGATGATAGATCTCCACTGCCTCCTGGAGGCCCGTCTCAAGCGGATGTGGATGATTATCGTGTGACTCATCTGAAGTACATTGACTCTACGCAGCAGTGTATCCGTGATGACAGGAGAATCCTGAACCCTGGACATCGAGTCAGAACTCAAAAGTTCTGGACTGGCGTGACCATTCTGTATGATAAAGGGCATGCTCCTTCTAGGGCTCCGAGGGTCACTCTCGCCAAGTTTAAAGATAGGCTAGACAAAGTCAAAGACCTCGATGCAGGTGAGCCTAAAGCCCACACCTTACACGGTGATGAGCTTGATTACGAGCAGAAGGAGGAAAGAAAGGAGAGGTCCTATTCTGGATCTGGTAAACCCAACTCCATTTCTTCTACTGACTGGAAAGGTATGTCCGTCGGTATGCGAAGGATATACATCGAGGCTGAAAGGGAGGAAGCTCTGAAACGAGCGCGTGCTGGAGAAGCCGCACCCTCCAAACCAGCTGGACCCGCTGTGATAAGGCGGAGATTGTTGATAGAATTTGCATGCGAACCTGACTCTAAGCTCTCCGCCACAATGCTGGAACAGGGGGGTGACGCGATTCGCGTACACAAGGAGTCGTTCGACATTTTAAAGAATAAGGATATGACTAGATTGATTGAGATAGTCGATCAGAATCCTGGTTGTGACTTATGGGGCTCGATCCCGTGCGGACCGTGGAGTACTTGGCAGTATGTTAACTTGTCCCAGTACGGTCCCGAGTTCGCTGTAGAGCTCAACGAAGCCAGACGAACGTCGATGGTCATGTTTGCTGCTTTCCTTCGTGTCGCCAAACGCGTGCGTTTTAAGGGAGGTAGAATAGCTTTCGAGTGGCCGAGGCATTGCCTTGGTTGGAAACAGCCATTCATGAGGCGTCTAATCGACGATCCCGACATCAGGTGTGTCGATGTTGACGGTTGCGACTTTGGAATGCAAACGTCCGATGGTGTTCCCATCAGGAAGCAGTGGCGGATCGCCACTTCTTGCCCTGAACTAGCCAACGAGCTACGAGGGCGCACGTGTAGCCACGAAATAGGCGACCCCCACGCCAGGATCGAGGGAAGCCTTACGCCCTTGACTGCGCGATATCCTATTGGGATGTGTAAAGCCGTAATTAAAGGTCTTTACGGGCATAAGCCCTATGCGGCTGCCCCTGCTACCTTAAGCAAGGAGGACGACTCTCCTGCTGCGCCTGTTGAGGTAACGGAAGCCGATCCTTGTGCATGGAGGCGAGACAAGGATGCCTTGCTCGTCCACATGCTGAACAGTTATGCAACTCTCCCTACTCGGCAAACGCCTGGCTCTGCGGGCTTAGATTTAAGCTCGTGCGATGAAATCATCGTTCCCGCTAAGGGAAGTGCTCTTGTGCAAACTGGATGCGCCTTTACTTTCCCAAGCGGAGTTTACGGCCGCATCGCACCGAGATCAGGTCTGGCAGTCAAGCACATGCTAGACGTAGGTGCAGGAGTAATTGACCCTGATTTCTCAGGAGAGGTGAGAGTGATGCTTTTTAATCACTCTGATTATGAGTTTCGAGTTCGACCTGGAGACAGGATCGCTCAACTCATACTCGAGAAAGTCATGATTGTTGATGCCAAGATCACTGTCAAACAACCCGACGTAACCGTCAGGGGGGTTAATGGCTTCGGCAGTACCGGCGGGTACCCTGCTGGTCCCGCCATAGGGTTAAATGGAGATCCTGGTCCGCCAATGCCCAGATCGAACAAGGCTTCGGGGCATCAACCCAACCTACAGGGCATACCAACTTTTTACGCCTGTGTAGCAAGGCCTGTGACGAAGAAGGAGCAAGCTGGTAACGACAAAGCGCGTGCAGCTCTCCTCAAGGAGTGGACAAAGCTCCGAAAGCTGGGATGTTGGGATGAGTCGAAGGTTAGAGAGTGGAAGAAAGTTGCTGCCGAAGCGCGAGCAAACGGCAAGACTGTCCATGTAGGAAGAATTTTTGACATATGTGTGGAAAAGAATCATGAACTCCCTGAGGATGATCCTAATAGGAAGTACAAAGGGAGAGTAGTGGTTGAGGGATGCTTTGTGAGGGACCAGGCAAATCACTGGGCCATGTTTTCCGAAGCTACCTCATGCCCGGCAACAATGGCCGCAGGCAAGATGTGTGATGCATATGGTATGTTGCCTGGTCACGCACTGCAAGTCAGTGATGGCGAATCCGCCTATACCCAAGCTAAGCTGCTGGGTCCCACGACATGGGTGCGTATTCCTAAGGATCAATGGCCGCAAGCCTGGGTTGATGCTGGCTATGACGATCCGGTCTGTCCATTGATCCTTGCCCTATACGGGCATCCTGATGCCGGCACGTTCTGGGAAAAGCATTGCGAAGCAAGGCTTATTGAGGTCGGATTTATCCGTGTCCCGGAATGGCCGAGTGTGTTTTATCACCCTAAGTATAAGCTGTTTCTTGTGGTTTATGTTGATGATTTCAAGATGGGTGGCCCATCCGCTAACCTATCGATCGGATGGGACCTCATTGGTCGGGTAATTACAATGGAACCGCCGGGTACCCTCAAGCGGTATCTGGGCTGCGAGCATGTGTTTGCTGCAGCAGATGTACAGGGTTTCTTCGACCCTCGTACTGCCTGGACTGTGGATCATCCACCATCCAAAGAGATGCCTGACATTCGTTTCGGAGAGAAACGACTTCGAGCTGACGAGGTCAAATTCGACCCGGCTCGGGTGAAGATCATCAAATATAACGAAGCGTGCTTCATGGAAGCATGCGTTGACAGGTACAAGGAGCTATGCCTCCCCAAGTACCCTAGACCTCTGGTGAAGGCCGAGACGCCTTTTCTGGATGAAAGTAAACCGGAATTTGATGAGAATCCCATCAACCCGGAAGTAGATCAGCTGTTTGGGCAGCCATCTCCTTGCCCAACAGACGTGATTGCTGAACAGCCCGGTGTCCTAGGCGACGCGGCAGCTGCAGTTCTCAGGAAAATTTTGTATGGTGCTAGGATGGGTCGATACGACCTAATTAGACCTGTACAGGCGTTGGCCAGTCGAATCACTAAGTGGAATCGACTGTGCGACAAGAAGCTTCATAGGATTGTTTCCTATATCACCTCAACGCTAGACCTACACCTATACGGGTGGGTCTGTGATAAGCCTAGTGACATTGAAATCGTCGCTTACTGCGATGCCGATCTCGCTGGAGATCGTACCGATTCCAAGAGTACATCTGGTGTCCTTATTTGCCTAGTCGGCCCAAGGACATATATTCCCATCACCGCAGTTAGCAAGAAGCAAACTTCGGTATCCAAATCGACTCCCGAAGCGGAGATCGTTGCACTAGATCATGGCGTGGCCAAGGAGGGCATGCCACTTGCACAGCTTTGGCAGTTTGCTATCGGTCAAGGCACCGGTAAGCCTGTCACGGTGAATTGTATGGAAGATAATGAGGCCGCATGCCGCATCATTATCACTGGGAACAACCCAAACATGCGATATATGTCGCGTACTCAGCGAATCGACGTTAGTTGGCTCAATGAAGTCTACAATGAGCAGATTTTTCGATTCGTAGCATGTCCATCGCATTACCAAGGCGCGGACATTCTCACCAAAGCGTGCGTAGATAAGGTGACATGGGGTAGGATTTTGCAGACTTTAGGAATGTTTAATCCAGGATTCCTGGAGAAATTCATTAGCCATCCCACCCTCCCTGTCGTAAAGCCTGCTGCACCTGTTCTCCCCCCAATTAGGGGGGTACGCATGGAAACCGATCAAAATTCATTTTTCAACAAATTCATCCAGTTAGCTGAATCCAGCTACATGGTTTTTGACATAGTTGAGGATCGATCAAATGTTTGCGATGCGCGAAACGTTTTCGTCGATTCTGAGCTTGGCATAACGCCGGAACCTCAGTTTGGTAGATGGCTTACCTACTTTGTTAGACCGGCCAATCTTTGCCCTGTTATCCCTAGACGGGGTACAATTGAAGGCTCCAGACCTAACATGTTGTTATGTAGATATAGCAGTTTGATCGATGCATCCACGCGAGGGAATTGGAGCAAGATCAGGCGCGCACGTGACCAGGTAGAGCAGTGCCAATCATGTCTAAACGACTTAATTGAGCACGCGCTGAACACGGAGTTTTCCGTAGGCATTTTCATACAGCCAAATACCTGGATTGCTAATCGCGATGTTCTTGTCAAGCTTGGCGTAAACCGCTATAGCCGTGTTGTACACTATTGCTCATGTCTTGTAAATAAAGATCATGTGCATGCATTGACATTAATTTGTATTTCACGACATGTGAACTCTTTCCCAGTTTTCAAATGCAACAGGATGTATCGCACTACACGTGTTGATCCTCTTGTGCATGATTTAGTTGTAAAATATGTGTCCCGCGCTGCTCTTCAAACAGTCTCAAGTTGAATAGACTTGATGGACATTATTCACTACAGCATTAGTCATGCTGCACTAACAACCGCAAATTCGCGACATTAGTTCAGGCACATTCGCCTCAAGTAGCTGGTTTGTGTTTGTGTTAGTTTCCGCCCGGGTGGGCATGTTCATAGGATAGCTTTGCAGTTTCCTATGCAGTTGTGTAGTGGGATCGTTGTCAATGCACGACCGTTTAATGTTAGGCATGACCATATTCGGTCCTAGACCTGGGGAATTGCCCCTCCGTACTGATACAGTTGACACTCGAGGTTTACACACCTTTGAGTGATTATTCATTTCTGTGTTGGTGTTACCCTACTGCTTCCCGGGCGCAGACTCGCGCCATGGCAGCGGCTGCATCCGCGGCCAGCGGAGCGGCGGGCGCTGCCCCGCGCTCGAGAGGTTCCTCTTTGGCGGCGCGGCAGCAGGCGGTCTACATGAACCCGAACAGCGCCTGCAACTTGGGTCCGCTCCCAGCCGGAGCGAAGAACGCAGCCAATGCGCTGTCCGATGAGAGGCCTACTCGGCTATCGGAAAACCTTAGGATTTGTTACCCGCACTTGACGGCAAAGTCCGATCAGTACGGTAGTCGCACCACTGCTGAGACGCAGTTGGTGCAGGTCAAGGAAGGCGTCAAAGACCCTCAAGTCATCGGTGCTTTTTCCGGCATTTTCAACCTTCTGGAAGGGTTTGACACGAGCATGATTGAAGACAAGTCCTTCGTCCCGGCTCTCAAGAAATACCGCCGCCTACGCGTGGCTGGTATTCTGCAAGCCATGCTTCTGGGTGAAGTGGAGCTGAGTGACCAAAGCGTCTACACGGCTGCCATAATCCTCTGTGAGGCGATGCCGCGAGAGCCGGAGCTCCACTGCGAGCCGACTCGGAACGCGCTGATTGACATGACATTGTCTACCGCCGTTTCCCCTTCACTGGTTCCCCGAGGCGGGAACTGGCTGTACGAGATGGCGAAGGTCGACTCACGCTGGCAGACCCTTTTCCAAGCGGCGAATAAAAATGTTATTCGCGCCATGCAGGCGGCCGTTGTAAAGGGTAGGAGAGATTTGCCCTCGAATGTACAGCCGGCAGGAGCCGAGGAGGCGTTCAAGGCCTGGGCATACCAGCGCCCAACTGCCCTCTGTACCCCACCCAAGGCGGTGGTCGGGTATATGAAGGCAATTTACTGCATCTCAGCCGATGCGCTGACTAAGATGCAAACGGTCAATGCACATGCGTTTGAAGTAGGATCCATGTGCAAGGAGATTGAGGCCGTGTGGTCCTCCTATGACGATTTTGTGGATTTCTTCACGGAAGAGATAGGGATTGCCCCTACCATATTTCACCTGATCGACTGGAAACGCGCGAAGCCGCTTACCATGCCGAGCAAGGAAATTGGGGATTGGCATGCCGGCGATCCTGTGCTTGAGCGCGACGGATATCTAGTGTTCCCGATGCGGCACTGTGCAGAGCTCAATGCAGCCAGCATGCATGAGAGATGGGCTCATGGAACTCAATTCTCGTCCCTATGGAACATATTGGGCCAGGGGAATGCCGTTGCATCGCTCGGAGATGCCGACACGCTAACAGGCGTGTGGACATCGACGAAGCCTGTTTGTCTTGAGAGTTATTACTCTTGTCTTAGCCATATTGGCCTGGGCGTAACCGCTCGTCTGACACTTTTGCTACGCCCTCTCGGTAAGAACGCCCACGAGGCGTACATGCATACTGAGAAGGGGCCTGCACACCAACGCGTGATAAGGCAATTCCGCGTTCGTGTCGAGGCAATCGCTCTCAAAGAAGAGACGATTGGTGAAGGGACATCTGCTGTGGCGGGGAATTTGCTGTCGCATAACCCTGCCACGCACCTCTGGAACCCTGTGCTTGAGGTAAACCCTCATTCGGCAGAGGTCGGATGGATACGTCACGGCGCCAACCGCGTAGCGCTGACCATTGGGGCGGAAATTCCCGCCGGGTCGGTGGCACGTGAGGCGTCGGTTCCCCCGGCCAAGCCCGGCGGCGAGGTGGATTTTAAGTTCTTTCCTCAGGAGATCCGCGATGTCGGCGAGGTACGGTGCTGCCCGCTGTTCGAAACCTGGGAGCACTATGTTCCCGCATCGGAAGGAAAATTCTTTCCATTGGCTGGCGGCCTCCCCTTTTCAGGGGCTGCAAAGCTCATGTACCACGTGCCAGGGCACGTGGTAGCGCTGCTTGCCAACGCAGCCACTCAATGCAGTGAATTCATGAGCGCGATCAGCGGAAACATCTACCCTGATCGTCAGGACCGCCAACCGTATGAGCTTGTGCGGGAGATGTGGGAATCATGGGCGTTCAATGTCCGGGCTCATATTATCTCCATGATTTGGCCCGTGACGGCGATGGAATACGCCGGCTGCGAGGAGCCGGACAATTTGGGGTTCGTTCTCACAATGCTGGGATACGTCAACCCCTCCGCTGCGGCTGGCCTATGCGCCGTGCTGCTAAGCGGATGCAAGCCAAACAAGGTCTCTTACATAGGTGTAGAGGGATCTCGTGTTGTGGTGCTGGTTGGACCCTCACACTGGGTTACCGGCAGCGCGGGTCAGTCCATTACTGAAGCAAAGCTTCAGGAGCAGTGGACGACAATCCGGACAAAGCTCCCGGCCAAAACCGGCGAATACGCGCTGGAGGTCGTGGAGATTGAGGAGGAGACCTCAGTAGCTGAGCTCCTCCGTACCGTGGTCAGCCAGAAACTAGCTGACCCGGTACATGCAGGTGCTCCTGCGGGCGCTAAAGATGATATATTCATCATCTTTACCAAATGCCTGTGGCTGACCGAATGGCGCAAGTCCGAAAACACGTATGGTCCCAGCCCCGATGCGGGTAGGATCATCGATGAAAACATCGATGCCATGAAGGCGTTCGCCAATAAGGGCGGCCGGAGCCAGGCACCGACGAGAATCTTGTCGGGTCCGGGCATCGTTTGGCATGGGACAGCCATGCAGGAGGTCGCAACCACGTTTTTCATGAAGTGCCGCGACGCCGGTTTCCCAGCCTACCCATCCACCGCGATGTGGTTCGGCTGCTCAAAGAAGAGCCTAAACGGCGGCGTTGTCGGTCTCGAAAGAGGCGGACACCAGTTTATGGGTCTTGTCTCGGCGTTCACCGACCTGGTGTGTCTGCTGAGGCGTGAGTACTCAATGAGTGACGAGGTCCGGGAAGCCCTGGCCCTTGCTCTGGATTTCTTGGTAGAACAGGAGCTTCTGATGAAACCATCGGAGTCATATCTGAGCGCTGCGAAGCAGTGCGGAGTCGGGGCAGGCCTCACACCGGTCGACCGGTGGTCCTCATCTGAGGATGCGCCATGGGCGGAGGTAATCTCTGCTCCTAGAACGATGTCGAGTGGCCCATGCGCACACGCCGTGTGTCGTCGGCCAAAGCGCCTGCCGCGGCCGATGCGAGAGCGTCTGAGCAGCAGTCTGCTCCTCGCCCCAACGCGGGAAATGGGCCACAGACAATGGCTCAGCGCGTCCGGTCCTCGACGCCGCCCGCAACGGGGAGGCAGAGGCTGGGCCAAGCAATGGCCGATTTCGGCCAGTCGGCCGCAAGTCGCGGTCTCTCGCCGGCTGTTTGCGGCAGTCAGAGGGGAACAATACCTGCAAAGCCAGCGCAGGCGTGCGGGTATAGCCCGACCACGACTGGTGGTCCGTCTAAAACAGGCGGCCACAGAATAGATTTGAAGCCTGCTACCGGGAAGCAGTTGTTGAAGGCTAAGCCTGATCCCCCCGAGCTTCCCAAGGACGCGTACTCCGATGACTTTCCATCCCTGTCCAAGCGCGAAGCCGCTAACAGATGGAGAGGTGGGGCCGCAAGGGGTCCCAGCTGCGCACCACCTAAGGTGGGAGGATCGATGCCATGCCTGTCTTCGGCCTCTGGCCCTCCGCCAAAGGGTGCCGCTCCTTGTGCCAAAGGACCCGAGGTCAAAGCACCTGTGGTCACGGGCGCACCCGTGCCTAAAGCGGCAGGTGCTGACGCACCGACTGATGGGGGTTCGGGGGGATGCGCTCCCGCGAATAGTGAGATCACGCGCCCTCGGCCCGAGGTTCCGCCGCGGAGGGCGATTAAGAGTCCCCCGGCTAGTCTGTCTGAGCCGGCGAAGCCTAGCCAGGCGGAGCCGCCACCTATGCGTGGGGACAGCGTTCCAGATGTCGCTGGTGGGGATAATCCTCAACCAGGGGACAGCACTCCGTCCCTGTCGACCGATGCGTCGATGGGGATGGCTTCCCATCCCGAAACGTCCAAACCCGCTGGTCAGGACGTACTGCCCGAACCTGTGGATGCAGGCGGGGCTAAAAGGGCTTCACCCAGCCAAGGCGCTGCGGGTGGAGACAATGATGGGGACGGCAATGGGGCGGAGGGAGATTCCCCTACATCCCCTGCCGATGAGCTACCGGGCCGCGACGATCCTATGGATGGGAGCGGGACTGGTGGGGGTGGTGGACCCAATCCACCTGACGATGACGATGATCCGTCTGAACCCGGGGAATATTATGCGCCCGCTGAAAGTGCGGATGCTTGCATCGTTGTGCATTACCTGTTCCGGAGAGCAGGTTACCCGCCGGCGTTGGCGGCGTGGAGGAACGGGGCCTGGCCAAGGCGCCTTCTTTACCCCGATCAGGCTAACCTTATTGAGGATGCCCTTGCTCTTCCTCTGTGGCAAGGCCTGTCGGAGGATCAGTTTTTCCAGATGCTGGACACTGCTTCAGCAACTGACCGTCGGTTCGGCGAATACGACTGGGATTTCCTGTCAAAGGCCATTCTGTCCGACACGATGAATGCTGATGAAATTCATCACGCAGGAGCCAAAGCGCTTGCTGATTGGGCTGAGGAAAACCTCGGACCATTGTCGATTGGCCCTCGGTCGGATCTGGTCGCGCGATTTAACCAGATGCAGACCGAAAGCGGGCATCCAAACAGGGAATCGGCAAATGAGTCAAGTGTCGGCCCAGGGAAACAATATGTTCCCCGTCCTCCGGTGGAGGATCAGCCGAACTCGAACCAGATCTCCGCCGACGTATTCCGCGGTCGGGAGATCCGTTTGGGGCTCACTATGCCTGACTCCCAAAGCGGAGATGATGAGCTCAGCGCGCAGGACGCAACGTGGAACGTTGAGTACTGCGATTTCTACAAGGCCGCCGCGAATCTGTGGCGTGCAAGATCATGCTTGCGCGAAGCCGCGGGATGCATGATTGAAACTGGGTATATTCACCCTCAGATGGCTGCGGCCATTGCGGCGACCGAAAAGGTCGAAAGATTTTGTAATGTTCTTCGGGCTGCCAACCGCTACGCCGGTTTGGGCACGTATCGATTCAATGAAATCGTGGGTAGGAATCTGCTCAATGGATACGACGGCTGGAGAACACCTCCGGGGGAGGATGATCATCCCGAGTTCCTTGCTCGGGAAGTTGAGGACGTTTTCCGTTCCTATTGCGCGGGCCTTTTGAGGTCTGAAAGTTTCGACCTCAAGTCCTGCGTAATCGAACCGGAGTCGGAGCCCAAGGCGGAGCCGGCTCCCAAGATGAAGCCACCCCCTCCATCTCTGTCGGCCAGTAAGGGCCTTCCTAGGCGATCGGCTCCTGCTGTACATACTGGGTCGGCTCACACCGCCAAGCGTCCGAGAGAGGCTGGCGGTGGCTCCACTGGGAGCGTGCAGATCCCAGGGCATTATTACGGCAAAGCCCGTACAAAGGAATCCCCTGTTCAACCCTCTGAACCGCCAATGGGCGGAGCAGGGGGGAGCGCGCAGCCATCCGCAATGGATGTGGAGAAGGAGGGGAATAAGGGTGACGAGAAGAAGGACAAAGCGGCCAATGAGGCTGCTGTAGCGTCAAAGAGCGCAAAGCCGCATCCGGCGAAAGCGTCGCGTCCCGAGGCCCTAGGCGGCTCGTTGGACGTGACACTAATCAGCGACGTACGGGAGCGTGATCGGGATATTTCCGATGATGAGTTTTCCCCTACGAACGTGTGCATGTTTCCAGAATCATGGGAGGGCGCAATGCCGACCTCCGTGATTGACAAGGCCGGAGGCTTTGAGCAGTTTAGGAACGAGCTCATGAGGATCCTGAGAGTCCTGGATTCTCCGGCGTTGGTCGACCTTGGTAAGGTCGATCTGGACGCTCTGGGCGAGCCGCCCAAGGAGTACGTCTCGGATGAAGATCACGAGAGTTATGTAGACGATGATGGAATGGGTCCATATGTGGACAAAGTCTCATCAATGGGTGACCGCGACCTAGTGCCCTCAAAGCAGGAGCCGCCTTACTATGAGGCAAAGGCGTGGCGCACCACTGAAGAAGAAATTGAAAGGATGAAGAACCATTTTCCATTCTTTCGTGCCGAAAATTATCGGCTTATGTCTGCGAGTACTGGTCCTATAGGTACCAAGTCGCACGTACAGGGTGTCCTCCCAACAGGTGCGTCGTTGGAAGAGGCACTGATGGCTAAGCCCGGTGTGTGCCCGATCACGAGCACCTACAACCTCACATACGAGGGTGAAGAGGTAGTGATTGATGCACAGGGCGGGATAGCAGGCAGAATCGCCTGTCCTGCCGGAAATGACATCTTCCATTTTTTCCCCGAAATTAGGGATGTGTCGGCGTTTGTTGGACGAAGCTCCAGGGAATCGCAAATGCTGCTAGAAGTTTTGTCGGGCAACACTGACCCTACGCGGTTGAACGTGAAGCCCGGTGAGCAGCCTCCCTTCTTGTTTGGGACGGTTCCAGACATTCTGGGAGGTTGGATGTCAATGACTCTGATCTCAACGCTACTTGAGGCCCTATACGGGATCCACAAGTGCACGAGTGTCGAGGTAGCGACCTGGGCGGGTGCTCTCGCAAAGGAAAGCCCATCGTACCCTCCAGTCGAGCTCCTAATACGGAAAGTCTGGAGGACAGATGGCACGAGTGTGCGCCCGAATGAGGTGCTTTTTGCGCGGTCCACCCTAATCGGGAGGGACGTGCCGTTCAATGTTTTCAAGCGTTGGGCACTGCGTGACCGAACGCCTATGGGGCCTTTGCTTAGGCCGATGGGAGCAGCAGAAGTCCCTTATACGGGATACGTGCTGCTGACGATGGCCGATTATCGGTCCGCCCTCAAAACGAGGTGCATCCGGAGGCCTGGCAAATTCGCCATCACAGTTTTCCCCATGCGACCTGAGCAGGTCTGCAGGGGGGAGATCATGATTGGGATGGAGGGCGCAAAGGTGCCTTTCCTCAAGTTGCCCAGCCCCAATAATGAGGGCGAATTTTATGTTGACGACCGCGTCAAGTACATGGACAAGCGCCATGTCGTTGTGGCCGTTGACCTAAAGTGGATGGCCATCGAGGAAGCCGCCGGCATCTACAAAACCCGACGCGGGTTGATCGCCGTGCGGGAAGAGATACATGCGCCATTCTGGCGCGCATGCTATCTGCATCAGGAAGGGGATGTAATATACATCCGCCCCTGGGCGGTCCGTGAGTTGAATGTTCAGGGACCGCGAAGAGGGGTGTCATTTTCATGGGACAATGCTCCCATGCATGACTACTGGTGCCCTCGGTGCGCGCATTTGAACATGTATGGCACCATTCTATGCAATGGTTGCCATCTGCCGATTTTCTATCGTGAATGGGTGCCAGGCACCGTCCGCGCTCTGGTTAAGCATGGACAGCCAGGAACTCAAAGCAGTTCGCCCCAGCAGCTGGCATGAGGGGGAGACCGACGCGTGGGCCCCTCTCATGGCATCGGTAAACCCGATCCGCGAGGTGGTCAGCTGTATGATCACCGGTTTGCGCTGTGCGCCGCATCTTGTGCACATTCCCAATGCGGACATTGTACAAGTTGCGTTTCAGGAGGTTGCAAAGGTAACCTCAAAGGACACTCACGCTTGTGTGCGGGCGAGTGAGCTCTCGAGCGGTGGGTAGCGAAACAGCTGCTCATCGAGGAGAGCAACACTGGCGTCTCGATTCCCGACAATATGTCTGTCTTGGCATATTTGATCGAGCACCCGCAACAGGCGGCGCAATGGGGTCGTCATATGACGAGAAAGGGCAGTCTAAATTCAGCATTTGCCCTTTACCTCTCTGTGCATATCTTTGATGCCTACCGCATCGGGATCGAGGACGGGTATTTGGTTCCGCTGTATGGCCTAGGCGCCTCACGCGCGGACATCATAATGTCGTTGGTACAGGCTGAGCGACGCCTCACGGACTTCAATACTGAAGATCCGAGTTTCGACGCTTCCACTGTTCTTGATTGGAATATCGACTCTTTGCGGGCAAGTGGTGGATCCATCACGGCCCCAATTGAGTATGCTGAGGCATACATTTATGTCGAAGACAATCAGGTTGACATGGTCCCCGCTTCGCGGCGCGACGGCCAATGCGCCATTGTCTTTGCTGACCCGCCGGTTGGGAAGCACCACAGGCGGGCAGCCACTCCTAGGGGAGACCAACGGTCTGCTACCCCGCGACCTGAATCCAGGTCAAAGGGTGATCAGCAAAAGGGCAAAGCCCCTGCACAATCCTGGCCCAAGGGCGGAGGTCACAAGGGTGACCAGTTCCCAGGAAAGGGTCACAATGGTGATCAGTACAAAGGCAAGGGTGGCCAATACGGCTACCAACAAGGGCAGTTCGGTCGTGGCGGATCCGCCAGATCGAGAACTCCCACTGGCGGGTATCAGCCTGATGCTCGCGGGTCGGGATACAAGGGTGCTCAGGCAGCCCCTTTCCCGTTCCCAAGTCCGATGTACCCCGCTTTCCCAATGGGAGGGTACATGCAACAGCCAATGGCTGGCATGATGCCGCAAATGTGGCCTGGCACAATGCAGCAGGGTTGGCAGCCGCACATGCAGGGTGATCCACGCGAGTTCGAGAATCCGAACTCGCCGCATACCCCTACCTGGGGTGCGGATGATGAGTTGGCCGAGACCGTGCCTCCTCCTCCTGGGGACTGGAACCTCAACAAGGGGAGGGGACGGCACGGCGGCGGACGACATCGGTAATACCTGGTGTCCGTCTGCATCTTTTGCGTAGCGGCGCCAACGCGCGCGTGCTTTCATTCCGAAATTCACATAATGGACAATGCTCCCTGTAGTATTTCTATGTTTGGGCTATTCGCCATTCCAGAATTCAACTGCATGCGCAGCTGTGCGCTATTCGCGCTGGCAGCGATTACCTGACAGGTGTGCGTCGCCGCAGCAAGGCAGTTACCCTCGCCGGTGTCTACGGCCGCTGGTTGTCAGCATCGTCCAGCACCGCTGCTGCTGCTGGAGATGGAACTCATCAAGGTGCTGCGGTGAGGACCACGGATGCGCTGCACCGCTGCCGGTGAAGTCCTACTCGGACCTGAACCGCTGATTGCAGCTGGTGGTGTTCCCACTGAAGGTCTTTGTGTGATCGCGCGCCTAGACGGTGCTATTTTAAAGACCAAGGTCTTGTGGTCAAAGCACCATGTTTCAACCAGTAGGCCAATGCGCCTAAATCATGAATTCAGGATATAAATCCACTCGAACCTTACGGTTCGATGTGGTTGCATTGCAAACGTAATTTTATTTCATGCCTGCCATTCTGGAGTTGAATCTTTGTTTCTGTTTCTTTTTGCGTTCTCTTGTTTGATTTGGCTACCGGCGCGAATCCGCCCCATACCCGTAATTCGGGGTGGTGGCGGGATCCGGGCACCAATGAGTGCCCGGGTATGGGGTCGCGAACCCTGGTAGCCTAATCGGCTTTGTTGTTCTTGTTTATTGCATTTCAACTTCAACATGGCCAATGCGCCTTTCCAAATTCACTCCATCTCTTTGTACAGTCGAGGGGGGTGTTTTTGGGGGCATGTAGTTTTATCATAGCATGTTTCCATGCCACGGCCAATGCGCCGTTTGGCTCAAGCTTTTCACCGCGTCGGACTCCGCCGCCATAACGGCATCGGCTGCCTGCGGCGCCGCTACCCATCTCGGTCTTGCAAAAGGTCGGGCTGGGGTTCGCGGCGGTAGGCACGTTCTTTGGTTGTGGGTCGGTTGTGTGTCTGGTGGTGTGCACCCTGTTGCTGCTGCTCCGCTTTCGCTTGGTTAATTGCTTTGCTCGCTCGCTTGCTGCGCTCGCCTGGTTGGCTGCGCTGGTCCCCTTTCCTGTTTGGGTTTTGCGGTTAAACAGGATTCCCCGTTTGTTATCTGAGTGGTTCATTGCCAGCCGAGGGCACCACTTTGCCCTTGGGACTGGGGGGCTTAAACTGTCTCTTCTTGTTGGTGGGTTAGGGCCTGTTTATTCTCTCCCGAAATATTGTTTCAAACCCTTTCGCATAATGTATGTATGTA
>CAUJNA010001480.1:25000-47500 GCA_963377175.1 Effrenium voratum
TTTTGGCGGGGAACGTTTCCCGGCTTCCAGGCTCGCTTCAGGCGGATTAGAGGCAGCTGGAGCAGGGATTTTGGCAGTGCGTCGGACGGACCAATTTCTCAAGAAGTGGCCTGCCGCAAGCCCTAGGGGGCTAGTCTGGTAGTGCAACAATTTGTTCTACCCATAGCTCGTTGTTATTCGCTGGCTTGGGAGAAGGAAACGGGGTAATCGGTAGGTTTCAAAGTGTCAGCCTGTTGTGATTGGCTTGCGATCGAGACGCAATTTGTTGGGCCTCAATCTTCCAGGCTGCAGCGGGCCTGGAAAAGATCAGGAAAAGAGATCGCAGTCGAACAATCCATAGTCGTGGGGGTAATTGTAAACGCTTCGTGTTGCCCGCCTCGTCCAGTCCGCTACTGGCCTTGAGGTAAAACCGTGCTTGAGTTTGTGTTTCTTAGAGTGAGTGAGTCGGCGTCGAAATGTGTGAGCTGGTTTCCAAGGTAGAGGGTGGGTGCATGTTTGCGTGAACCAAGGAATTTGACCGGTTTTGGGTTTTAGGGGGACTCGGTTTGCTTTCTGTGGGTTTTGGCGGGGGAACGTTTCCCGGCTTCCAGGCTCGCTTCAGGCGGATTAGAGGCAGCTGGAGCAGGAATTTTGGCCGTGCGTCGGACGGACCAATTTCTCAAGAAGTGGCCTGCCTCGAACCGAGGCGAATTTCAGGGCAAGCCCTAGGGGGCTTGTCTGGTAGTGCAACAATTTGTTCTACCCATAGCTCGTTGTTATTCGCTGGCTTGGGAGAAGGAAGCGGGTAATCGGTAGGTTTCAAAGTGTCAGCCTGTTGTGATTGGCTTGCGATCGAGACGCAATTTGTTGGGCCTCAATCTTCCAGGCTGCAGCGGGCCTGGAAAAGATCAGGATAAGAGATCGCAGTCGAACAATCCATAGTCGTGGGGGTAATTTCAGGGCAAGCCCTAGGAGGGGCTTGTCTGGCAGCGCAAGTATTTGTTCTTCCCTACCCAAAGCTCATTGTTCTAGAGCACGCAGAAGTGAGTGCGCTAAAAGCCGGTCGGATCACCTGCGAAATAAGGCGTGATAGTTTTTTACTTTGCAACGTGTCATTTGTGTCTATATGGATACATATATATATATATCTATACATGTATACATATATATATATATATGTTTGTTCCCCAAACAGCGAAGCAATGAAATCTAACCAGAGGTTAGAGGTTCAAAGAATGAGAAAATGTGACGCTGGCTCCGGGGTCGTGTTTCCACTTGTGTTTCTGTCTCCCAGTCTCTGTGATTAGATGTCCAAGTCAGATGCCAGGGTGAGCACCCTACTAAATGCGCAGCCCTCCTCCAAGTAAATTCAGAGGGGCTCCTTACTATAATGCAACCAACATTAAACAACCATAGCCCAACCGAAACTCGCCCTAAACCCACCACCAAAGACACCGTCGCCCTCAGGCTGCCACCTTTGCGCAGTGCGGTGCACGTCTTCCATGCAGAGAATGAGCGGGCAGAGCTGGGGCAGTGGGGCGTCACATCTCTTCAAAATTCGAAAACGATGTCCGTGGGTTAGACTTCTCATGACTTGTGGCGGGACACTTTTGGACAGAGGGAAACAACGAGCAGGCATGTTCTGGGGTCTAGGTGCTTGCTTGCTTTGTTCGCAAAGACGCATGAGGGAATTGGAGGGTTTCCCAGCAAAACACGTTTCTGGGTGCAGTTTGTTGAATTGCTATGCCGTTTGGCCCGAGCCCGCTGATTGTTTGGTTAAACATTGGGGGCCGGAGGGGTGGGGAGGTTGGGTCCAAGCTCTTAGGCGGCTAGGCGTTTCCCTAACTTCAGACTGGAGAGGTTCTGGCCCGTTGTCATAGAACTCTGAACGCACACCACAACACCTACTTACTCATGGGCTGAACATCCCAGGCCTCCATGGCGCGCGGAATCGGTAAGACCCTTTCTGGGTGTCCGTCAATTTGGGAAGCCATAGCTATCTCTTCAACAAGCCGCCATGCAACCAACAAGCAACCCACAATGTGCAGAGCCATTTCTGAAATCAATCGTCGTGCCACCAAGCTGTTTGTCGAATCAGAGGTCCTTGCAATTCTTGTGTTGGAAGGATCCAACATTAGATGTTGAACAGCTGTTTGGGTGGGACACGTCAAATGACCTGTGTGAAAACGACTCCTCTAAAGAGCGACTGACCGTTGGTAGCTCTAAAGAGCGACCGACCGTTGGTCGCCAAAGCCTTCGCTTTCTCACCAGCAAGGGTCCCCTTTTCTCTCTTTGAGTATCACCCTTTGAACTCGCAGGACGGCTTCTGTCCCAGCTCCCAAGTGGCCGCCCTGAGCGGCGCGGGCTGCGAGCTCCACATTTGCGGGGTCCCAAAAAGGAGGGCTGGCTCGGGGTTTTGACAAATGGTAACACCCGTTTACTTCATGCCAGGGATGGTCGTCAATCCACAGGAGTTTTCACCATGGAAATGGAGTTGTCGCCAAGTGGGATATGGAACTCCCAAAGCAGATGGCTTCCCTTTGCGTCTCCTTAAATTCATCTGGAAAAAGTACCCTCAAAACAGCTCCAAATGACATCAAGATTCAGACATGGTTTGTTTTCAAATTTCGATTTCCCAACGTGGGGCCAGGTTCACCTTGGGCTTCCTGTGAGAACAACCTTCAAACGGGGTACCCTCCAAATTGAGGTGAGGCAATGGATGTAGCATAGATTGATTTTCAAAGGAAACATACGAATCTCGTTTTTTGAACGCCTGGCTATGTTGCACAAAAGCCCACGGAGGGCCTTCGACATGTGCGATTCAACGTTTGCCGCTCCATTCGGCGCGGTGTGGCGTACTGATCTGACAAATGGCCATGGATTTAGGAGCTGCCTTCAACAATGGTTAGTGGACATACGTTTCCATGCAATAGATGTCCACCAAGGGGTCCGCACCTTACGTCACCCGCATGTTGCACTTTTGGCTGTGACACGATCGATCCCAGCAAAGTTAATTTGGGTTTCTGGCTCGATAAACTCAAGCTCCCCATTGGCTTCTACTTGGAATGTGTCTCTGATTCACGAAGGGGAAGAGGGGGTGTGCGCCGTTTGGCAAATCAGGGTTGATTTTCTTCGAGGTGCATCCCGTCATGCATCGGGCGCTGTAATTTCATTTTCTGCATGGGCGACAATCCGCGAGGTGATGACAACCACGTGCTCTTGCGGAGACAGACTGTGGTGCCTCGGCAATTTGAAGGTGCTCGACGGCCTTCGGGGTTCCAGGGGGTTCCCTGCAATTTGGTTTGCACATTGACTTACTTGACCGACTCTGCGATGAAGCAAGGCTGTTTGCCGATTGAGCTGTCTGTGGAAGTCATCTGGCATGCAGTGCAGTTTTATGATTTCAATCTCTGGACGGTCCTGCTGCTAAGTTATGTGGTTCGAGTCAACAGTAGGATCTTCATGGCAGGCAGATTGCTTGCAACACAAACAGTCTTGTCCTTTTTGTCAGGCGGCTGATCGGCTGTATCGACCCACATTTTCTTTGCGTTGTGTCTCCTCGCTACGCCTTTGTGTTGCTTTGAATGCATGAAACAAACTTACTGGTTGTTACAGGTCACTCCAAGTTTCGTTTGCTTCTCGAACTGGGGCATGCTTATTCCCCGCTTTCAGCGTCTTCCAACATGTCAGCTGCCAAACAAGTCACATCTAATAGTAGTGTTTCCAGTGACGCACCCTTCGACCACTTCACGCATGCTTTGTGATGCGCTTCAGTCCCTAAACATTGCAAAACCGCACGGGCCATCAACATAAGTTGCCTTGTTTCTTTGGTTGCTTGAATTCAACAGCTAGGGAATCATGCGGGTTGCTTTGCTATCATCACACAGATGCGCGCATCGCATCTACTTTCCTGGGTCACGAATCATACGCGCCTCATATGCTGTTTTGCTCCCTGGAATGATCCGCACGCTTTCCTGATACGCAACTTGTTTCTGCGCACCTGGGCCGTAGAGTTCATGCTGCTCAAACGAGAGAATCACCTGGGAGCCGTGTGCGGGTAAAACGACCTAGTGTATAGTGTATGTAGGTCCCATTTTGGGTTCCCTTTTTCATTGCTCGTTGCTGCAAGCAAAATTGTGCCGCACGCCGCTTGCCTTCTTGCCGAGGAAGAGATCCACGCCTGTCTCAAACAGCTCCTTTCGCTGCCAAGACCGGATGGTCTTGGTGCCGATGGCTGGGATGATTGAGCTTCAGAAAAAAAAACGTTGAGAAGTTGGGGATACGGCTGAAAACACCACGACCACGACCACCACCACGACTCCAACGACGCCGACAACAGCAACAGCAACAGCAAGAACAGCAAGAACAGCAACAACAGCAACGACAACGACAACAACAACACCGACAACAACAAAAACATCAACACCATCAACAACATCAACAACATCAACAACATCATCATCATCATCAACAACACCACCACCACCAACAACAACAGCAACAGCAACAGCAACAGCAACAGCAACAGCAACAGCAACAACAGCAGCAGCAGCAGCAACAGCAGCAGCAGCAGCAGCAGCAGCAGCACCACCAACAACAACAACAACAACAACCACAACCACAACCACAACCACAACCACAACCACAACCACAACCACAACCACCACAACCACAACCACCACAACCACAACCACAACCACCACAACCACCACAACCACAACAACCACAACAACCACAACAACCACAACAACCACAACAACCACAACAACCACAACAACCCACAACAACCACAACAACCACAACAACCACAACAACCACAACAACCACAACAACCACAACAACCACAACAACCACAACAACCACAACAACCACAACAACCACAACCCACAACCCAAGGCCAACAACCAACAACCAACAACAAAAAAATCAACAACCAACAAGTAACAAAGACCAAACGACAAACAGCAAACACCAACTAACCAACAACCAACCATCAACAAACAAAAACAAAACAACAACAAACAGCAAACAACAAACAACAAACAGCAAACAGCAAACAGCAAGCAGCAAACAGCAAACAGCAAACGGCAAACAGCAAACTGCAACCGGCACAGCAAACAGCAAGCAACAACAACAAACAGCAACCAACAAACAAAAGACAACAAACAGCAAGCAACACCCAACAAGCAACACCCAACAAACCAAAAGACAGCAAGCAGCAAGCAGCAAGCAGCAAGCAGCAATGAACAAGCAACACGCAACAAGCAACATGAACAAGCAACACGCCACAAGCTACAAGCAAAAAGCAATAAACATTAACACACCACAAGCCACAAGCAACAAGCAACACGCAACAAGCAACACGCAACAAGCAACAACCACCAACCAACAACCAGCAACCAACCACCAACGACCAACAACGACGACAACAACAAGAACAGTAACAGCAACAAGAACAGCAATAACACCAAGAACAGCAAGAGCAATAACAATAACAAGAGCACACACAAGAACAATAACAATAACAAGAGCAAGAGCAAGAAGAAGAAGAAGAAGAGGAGGAGGAAGAAGAAGAACAATAAACAAATATTTGAACAACAAGGACAAGGACAAGGACAAGGACAAGGCAGCAACAGCGACAAGGACGACGGCAGCGACACCATGACCATCAACATCAACAGCTTCATATTTGTTCCACTCCGGTTTGTTAAACATAGCATTTTCGTCTTGGAAGCATTTGATTTGAGCTGTGTTCTCCTGGAGCAACACTGGACTCGGTTTCTTCCGCCAGCTTGGGGCTTGGCAGCTGACGAATCTGGTCTGCTGTATGCATGAAGCATAGCTTGCCCTTTCAATCTTGTTTTTTGTGGGCACTCTCACGTTGTGCTGACTTCATGTTCCTCGGCAACTTCTGGCGACTTTTCAAAGGCTTCTTAGTTTGCGACCTCGGGCGCGATGATGAAGCTTCCTTTCTAGGTGTTGCGGCTCACAGCAACTCACCTCAGGCTTGCCCAGCCGGGGCCAGGCGACCTCTCCGTTAGAGGCGTCTGGCGTCTACCAAGTGGTGGTGGCTCCGTAGGGCTGCGTGTTTGGTCTTGCTTTTCTCGCCATGCCGGAGTGCATCATTGCATTGCCATGGCACGCAAGGTGCTCCCTGTTCTCATGGACGAGGCCAAGGAATCCTTCCGCGGTGCGTGTTTGCAGGCTTTGCCCACACTTCGGACTGGACTTGGCGCACCTCTTCTACGTCGTTGTGGTCTCGCTCGACTTGGCGCACCTCTTCTACGTCGTTGTGGTCTCGCTCGATGTTCGTGAAGCTTGCAGCCGCTTGTTCAGTCCGGGCCTGCCTTTGCCTTTTTGGGGAGCGGCGCCGTGTTGGCCTGGTTGGCGTCTTCACTATGCCTATGCACTTCGCACTGGATTCCGTGACGCTTCTGCCTTCGCCTGTTTTGGGGCGTCACTTGTGCAACTTTCTGATTTTGGATGCCAACGCGCAGCGGCAGTTCAGCCGGACCCTGCAGACATGGTGTGTATTATTGCTCGCGCTTCGAGTTGGGGCACGTTGTATGGATCGTGTACGTCACTGGTCCTTCTGCGTGTCTCTCTGCTTTATGCTTCAGTGTGCAATGATTTGGGCCTGGGCTTCCTGTCTACCTACCTGGCGGCAGTGGCAGTTCCTTTTGCGTGTGGTGCTCTTTTCTTGCGTTATTCCCGCGTGCAGGCGAGGTCCTTCTTCGGATGTTCTGCATCGCATTCTGCTTATTGCAGAGGGCCGAGTTTTTCGTTGCCGGGGTTGTGGGGGAGATCTCCTTGCTGAAGGTATTGGGCTTGCTGTCTGCTACCTGGTGGGTCGTCTTGGGTGTGTTGTGGCGCGGGTCATCTTGAGCCTCGCAAGGCCTCAGCTGTCCCTGCTGACTCCCTTGCTTTGCTGTGGTCGGCTGCCTGCAGTACAGGACTGACTACTTTCTCAGTGTGTGCATCGATGGCAGTAGTCTTTATCCGTTTGCAGAGTTTTGGTTACCTCCTTCCTGAGGAAGTTCTTGGGATGTGGCGGCCAACTGTGCTGCTCACTGGGGATCCTTCCCCTGTGACTGTCTGCGGCTCTTTTTTTATCGCTGCACCCCACGCCCGGGCATCGAGGAAGATGAAGCTTCCTTTCTTGAGAGTGCATTTCTGACTTTAGGTGGTTCAGGAACGGAGAGCTTAAAACACTTGTAGTCCCACATCGCGCCTCTTATTAGCAGTGTGAGGCCCCAAAACACATTTACGCCACAACTGTAATTTGGGAAACCGTGGGGCACGATGGACAAATGAAGTGAGGAGCATCGAGCTGCAAACCATGGTTCTTGGCAGATTGTAGCGACCTTGCATGGGGGTTGCCACCTTTCCCATGACGAAGTTATTTTATGCGGAATTTTCCCCTTTTGTTTTGTGAGTTGGGGCTTGTCATGAAGTGGCCGGTATCTCTGTGCGTTGTTTGCGTGGCTCAGAATCAGCGGCCGACATCTTAACGAATCTACTTCAGCATAGTCACTTCAGCCTGTCCAGCGCCCCGCCTTTGAACATTTAGAGATTTAGAGTTTAGCTTCGGAATCATGCCGCGCGCCATCCTTTCCAGCTCGTCGGCAACGACCGTTGCTTGGCAAGCCGGCAACCTTGGGCCAAGGGACCGTGCTACTAACCCCGGTTGCTTTGTCGCCTGTTTCAGTGTCCCAGCTTAGCCACCTTGTGATGGAGCGTTTTGATCTGGAGAAGCCACTTTAACAAGCTTTCAACCGAGACACATTCTGTTTCTGCCCTTGCAAGATCTTTGTACGCGAAGCGGGGAACTGTGTCGTTGGACTTTGCTGCCTGGCGATACTTAGCCAATACAAAGCCTCAGTTAGGTAGAAACGTCGCGCAGTCCGCAGAAGGATTTCGAGGTGTGAGCCAGGGGCGCCCTGAGACCAGCATGAGAGCTAGAAAGAATCAGACACTGCGCGAACTGTGTCAAACTTTCACTTGTAGACGGTTATGCAATGTGCAAGTGCAGAATCAACCCTCTCGGAGAAATTGCACAGGTAAAAACTCTAAGAATGTCGTGTTTCTATCGTGGTTCGAGGCATGCTTTTCTGAACAGGCAAGCGTGACCAGTAGAGAAGCGTCTATCTTCCTGAGGAGAATTCGTCAGCTCTTTCTGTTTCTGCAAAGTGGGTGTGTCTAAAAATGACCCTTCAAACAGGCGGTTTCCCTTTGAATTCCCTGTCAGACTGCCCGAACAACTGCTTGGATCACACCGCCCTCTTCATTTTTTGGCCTTTGGATCTTTGGGCGGTTTTGCTGAGGTGGCACAGCAATTGTCTGATTTGCTGCAATGCTTTCCCGCCGCGGCCATTGGCGGCGTGCAATGGAAAACGCTCCTGCAAAAGTACGAGGACTGATCAATGAAGTAGGGCCAGTCAGTGTTTTCAATGTTGAGGTCACACCGGAAAAGTGTTGCAACTTGGTAAACCATCACTTGAAGTCCATGCGAACCAACATGCAAAGCTGGAGACACGCTTTTGGCCGAGAACGTGGGGATTGGAGTGCAGGGCCATTTCCGTGGGACTTTAAGAATCACTCTTTACTTTTTTGGGAAAGCCACAAGCGACTTTTTCTGGGATTTTTCTAGACACCTCATTTTTGGTGTGTGATGTTGTTGACTTTTTGAATTAACCTTTCCTTTAGCGCACCCTTTTCCTTCTCCCCCAAGGATCAACACATTAGTTGTAGTTATACTTTGTAGCAAGGGGCACTGGCCACCCAGTTCTGGCAGTGGGGCAAGTGAGGCAAAGTGATAGTGCCACCCAAGCAGATCCATCTCAGCCTTACCCAACGCAGTCTAAATACATACGTGACGGTTTCACGTATTTTCAAGGGGGTTCCTTCATAGGAAGGTTTCTTGGTGCTTCCAGCCATGCCCGTGTGCAGTGCAGCAATGAGCTATGGGCCGTCCGAAGACCTTATGGGCCCTAAGGGGGGACCATGGCCCGGTGGGCACGGCAGGAGCGCTACAGCACACGCCTGGACATCTTTTCACTGGGCCATGAGACCCCGCTGGCTGCAAGCACCATGCTCCTTTTTGATGCGCCTCGGCCCGGGGCTATCAAAGGCTTCAACCGATGCATGGGGCCAGCTTTTGACCATAAAGCCGACCGGCTGTTGGGTGATTTGCCTGAAAGTGGGAGTTTTCAATACACGTTTAATATGTTGCAAGGAATCGGGTTCATCTGCAAGATTTTAGGCTCTGAGGAGCTCATGAGTTTGGGGAGAGAACGAGCCCAGTTGCTCACGCATCGGCAAGTCGGGATTGTTCAAACGGGCGGCGGACTCTCTGTTGCAAACTCTTGCCCGAACACACCTTTGGTCGACTGCTGAAAGGGCCGCAGGTCACGCACGGGAGAGGAGGGTGTGCCGTTGATGCTATGGTCGAATCGCAAGCCGTTTTCAGGATCCCTTTTCATTGGTTTGAAAGACTCCTTTTTGATTTTGCTTCGGAGAATCTGCTCGGGAGCATCTCGCTTTTGTGCCTTGGGGACCACACCGGCTTACCACCGAATACAGGTCAGGCCATCACGCACAAGCAACTTTTAGGAGCTTAAGGCAAGGGATAAACAACAAAATGGGTATGAAGGGTATGGTATGAAGCTCAAAGCAAGGCCCGCGCCAGCAGGCATCAGCAAGGTCATACACGGAACAACAACTAAACGAAAGGCCCCAGCAAGTGTCCCCACCGGACTGAATTGCGAGACTGATCTGGGCGAACCGTTGATGGTGGTCCTAACTTGAGGTTGGTCAAGAATTAGAATTCATCCAGTGAACCCTTTCAGACTGATCAGGAATCAGAAGTGTCAAACCATTTCAAGTTGATTCCGTTGAAAGGGAGAAATCCCTACAATCCAGGGTTTCGGACGGGCATGGGTTTGGTCCGGAAAGGGTCCAGGCATATTCCGGAGAGAGTTGGGTGCGCGGGCGGTTCTGGGGAGGTTCCAGTGAATGTAATTTGGGCGATGTTGTCGGGGTAGCTCTGTAGGCTTGTGAAGGGAGCTTGTGGAAGGACGCAGGTTTCATGCCTGCCATACCATACTATGCGATCCGTCGCAATGCTCGAAAAGGGCGGAACCTCGGAAACTCACCAACGCAATGTCAGTTTGTGTCGGGGGCTTTGCGTAAAGAACCTTTTGGCTGCCCCTGCGCCTGTGGGTTTCTCAGGGGTTGTGCTCCTGTTAAGCATATGGCGTCATTTCAGGGGCGAACATCACACCGCCTACTGCTTGCTGCTGTTTGGGTGGATTTCCTGAACAGTATGATGGCAAGGAATCCAGTTAACCCACCTGCGTCTCAGGCTCTGCAGAGCCTTCCTGCATGTTCACTTCTTGTCTTCCACGACTTTACTTTTACTGACTTAGTCGGCAACCACTTTTGCTTCATCCGGAAAATTGATTGCCAATTCCCAAGTTTGGTTTGCGACACCAAGGCTAAAGGTTCGCTTTCTGGGCCAAAACTGATAGCAACGTCTGGTAAATCATTCTTCACCCAGATGTTTTGTTGATTTTCCGTTTGCCCATCGGCATGTCAAAGAGTTCAAAGTCCAGAAAGGGCGAACAAGTCCAACCTCCAGGGTGCTCAGGTCGTTGTTCAGTTCCGCACTCTTGGCTTGTGTTTTGTCCAGTGGAGGGGCCTTTTCAAGTCGCAAGAGGAGGGCCGTCTTCTCAAGCCATCTTGTCCACCTCCAGTTCCATTATGCTTCATCCTGCTTTTATTTGACTGGTTAAGATGGAGGGAGAGCCCGAGGTATCATTCAATTGGTCGTGATGTTTGGAAGAGGATCGTAAAGTACGGGTTTTGCGAAGGAAGAAGAAGGGCGGTCGAGAGGATTGATGCTTTTATCACGAGCAGAAGCTCGGAGAATGGTTGTATGGCTTAGAGCCTTGTGCTTTTGGCCCACCACACCTATTGCTTTGCACCATGTCCTTCGATGCTTCACGTGGCCATGCCAAAGATGGCGGAGTTGTAAACCAAGTCATTCCATTTTGGCCATGAAGCCATCATAGCCCTGAACTTCAGCTTCCTCCACAGCTGTGAATCATGGCAAATCTGCATTGTGCCGCGGTCCGCTGAGTCCGCCGCCTAAGCCATCAGCACAACTTCTAGTCATTTCAGTCAGATCAGGCTGATGGTGGTGGTGGTGGTGGTGGTGGTGGTGGTGGTGGTGGTGGTGGTCGTCGTGGTTGCGGGGGCAATAGGTGGGTGATGGTGCGTAGAGAGCTCTGGAAGAGTTTCTCAAGACAGGCAGGCATGTCCTTGATGCTGGTGACACTTGCCCTAAATTTTGAGTTGGTCATATCCTCCCAAATGGTTTTGTGGACATCACACCTTCGGTAAATTATGCATAAAGCTTTCACAGGTCTCAGCAGTGGCAGTGGCACTGAACTAGTCCCAAGTTGGTCTCGGCTGGCCTTGTGGGGATGTGACCCGATCAGAAAATGGGGACCGCAGAAAAGGAGTTCCCAAGACTGGCACATCCCAAACATGGTCTTGAAGAGGATCTCAGGTTGTGTGGGAGGCAAGTAGCAACTTATGTTCCTGAATGCACTGGATTCTCTTGTTTATGCAATGTGCCCAATAGCAGCTCAATGGCGAAGGGGTTGTATAGACCAGCTACCACGGGCTACCACAAAGAGGTGCATCAAAAAGCCCTTTCAATATTTGTCACACAGTTTTGGGTACACTCGTTTGATACCAGGTTTGATTGTGACTTTTTTTCCGATTTCAGATTTCTCTTCGAGGTTCTGCGTCTGGTGAACTCGGAAGATGGCGACAATCCCATTGTGGCGGTCGAGGATGAAGTAGCTCTTGCGCGGGGCTGAGCCAGTGGATCCGAGGTGAGGGATGAGACATGCAGCCCACGCAAGGGTTTTAATCCCCCCCTTTGGGGTAATTGGAAGGGCGGGTCCATTTAGTGGGGTCAGGTTTCAAGGTGAGGATTTTTTTACGTCCGACCTCTTGACCTCTGGGAATTGTAGCATTGCTTTGCCAACTTAGGGAGTGACAAGGGTGAAGTTTGGAGCTGCGGCTTCCAAGCTTCTTCAAACTGCTTCCCCGCAGATTGATATTTGAGTTCAAAAAGCCACCATCCGTAGAGAAACCTTCTTTTTGTGAGCAGTGTGTCATAGTCAAAGGGCCGCTTGCGTGCCAGCAGTTGCATCGACATCTCAACGGCCGGCTGAAGAACTGCATATTGTGAGACACATATTCGAATCGGAGTGTTCCGGTGGATTGGGAAAGCTACTCTAGCGTTCTTTGTTCAGTTGAAAGGAGAATTGGAGAGAGTTTCCTGGCCATTGGCCTCTCTAAATGTCATGCATCAGACCAGTCAGTTGACCTTTGAATGCAAGGTCTGCTTGTGATGGGTACAGAACGATATCTCAAGAAGACTGCAGGGTAAACTGGAAAGCCAGGTCACCAATGACTTCTGTGTCTCCAAAGTGAGGAACCAATGGTAGAGGCTCAGGCCACGATGATGGAAAAGCCAACTTGGTTGTCCCTTTGGTGAACATGATTTTACATGGATATTTATGCCCACCAGCCACTTTTGAGGGACATTTGTACATGACACTGCGATGGGAGAACCGCTGGTTTTCGCTCGGACATTATTTATGTCGCTTGCCCGCCCTTGGCGGGCATGAGAAGCCGCCAACCCTTCTATCTTCCACGGGGTCGCCTGAGGGCCCGTTAGGGGCTTTTCCTACCAATAGGGTCCCCAAAAGTGGGTTTCCTTGATTTTCATTCTCATCCGTGCAACTTTCAATCAAGTTTGGACCCCCCCCTCCCCCCCCCACATTTTTGGTGCATGTTTGGGTCTTAACCGGTCCTAGCCAAAGACCAGCACCTGTCCTGATCCTGACCGAGCCTGCAAGGTGCCCAAGCCCGGCAGCGCCTCGAGTTGGCCTTCGCTATACCAGGCGCGCTTGGAGTTGCCGCTTTGAATGTTGGCTCAAAGGGAACCAAGAGGGGAACCACGAACTTGGGGTCCCCTAAAAATGACATACAGGTCAGGTTTTCTTTACTTGGGGTTTGGATTTGGATTTGAAGCTTTGGTTGTTGTAGGGGCAAATGAGAAACCACCAACCACTAAACCAATTGTCCAAGCCAACTCGGGGGAAGCTGAACACATGAACCTCACCCAACCAACAGAAACGGACCTTGTGAAGGAACCCACTGAACATCACCAGAAAAAAAAACCACAGCTTTGCTTAAATACTCAGCCCCAAGCCTCTGGTGCTACATGATATATTCATGGAAGCGGTTCCAAGAAGTGATGTTCGAGTTCCGGGGTTCCTTCAAAGGCGTGTGGTCGGTGTGCAACAAGGTGCCCCAGGCTTTAGGCCCGTTTTGCTGAGACACCAAAAGTGAGGTTCAAGACCAAATCTGGAAATTCGGAACCCAGAGAAAAGTTGGCCGAATCCTGGCTCGCGGCTCTGCTCAGGTGCTGTGCACGGTGGTTCGGGAGAATGGCACCGTAGATGAGGAGCCGGGCGGGGCATCTAGCACCTGAGTTCGTGGCGGGCTGAAGCTGGGACGCGTCCGATATATGGGCTGCTGGAAAGATCAGCTCGCTATGAGGGATGCTGGTTGGGGCTTTGGTTATTCAGGTTTGTGTGCAGCATAACCTGTACGTTCTGGCATTCGAACTGGCACTAGCTACTTGCACACTGCACGACTGCACCAGTTTGTTCCGGTCCGCGCTGCAGAAGGCGTTGTAAACACAGCATTGCGGAGGGCGCATCCGGGCAGAGCAGGGCTCCAACGTTGCAGGAGGGAGGCCAGGCGATCTTGGTGTCGCAGTTGAAGCCGTTGTTGCAGCGCATGTGGCACAACACCTTCGATGAGGCCGGGAGTAACAGCTGCAGACAAGCCCACTAATGTCGACCCCTGCTCCTACACCCCCCACTTACCATAAAGGGGGGTTCCCCCTTCCCTACTAAAAAGGGCTCCCCTTGATGATAAGCGAAGGGTCCCCCTGTTAATTAGGGGTTAGCATTGTTTGGTTTGGAGAGCGATCCTTGCCAGGCACTCCACGTAAGCGGTTGGGGCTTCCCCAACCGTGGAAGCCGACCATTTGACTCCGAGGGCGGCGAGTTTGACCCTTCTCCGGGCAAAAATGACCATGGGTTCGTGGGGATTTGGAGACCCTTTGGACATGTTCACCTTTATGATTTTCCATCAAAACTCAGGCCTTCATGAGCTATTCGCAGGCCAGTAGATCAGGATGATCAAGATTATGGCTTACATATGGCCCATAAAGGATGTATTTGGCGGCGCCATGGCACATATAGAAAGTTGACTCAAATTACTGGCAACGACTCCCCGCAAGTTTCCTTTGAATGTCAGCCATTTGTTTGGGTGTCAGAACTTTAGAGTCATCTGCTCAAGCTTGTCTCGACTTGGGAGGCGAGCTTTGGGTACCTGACGGAGGAGGGTTCTTCCGTGAAAATGAGGAAGATGAAGCACCTGCTGCAGGCTCGAGGGAGCTCCCCCCATTTTCAGATCCTCCATCCCATCCTTGCTTTGTAGGGGGTGTATTCGAGAATATAGTTCATGTCTGGATCGCTGTTTCTTTGGGGGGCGGGAGCTGACACCTTTGGAATCCTGCGGCTGCTTAATCCCTGGTTGTTTCCTTGCGATCGGCGGGGGAGCATCCAAGTTGGAACACCCGCCTGATTTCTCTTTGAATCCCTTCCAAGCCACCCCTTCCGTATCAAATCGAGGCACAGGCCCACACCCAACAAGTTCGCGGATTTGGACGCGCGCGCGTGCGGGCGCGGCCAAACGTTCTTTGGGCACAGGCTCTGCTGCGGTGGCGGAGCCAGCGCCTGGAGTGGAACGGTAGGAGCTGCGCCTCAGTCGCATGGACTTGGTGCCCAATCCTACCCTCCAATGGAAGTTGACAGAAGGGCTGTGGAAGACTGGCTTGCTTGTGGGGAACCCCTGTTCACTTGATTCGAGGGTACTGTGGATAGACAAAATCCGCTTCGCGGTTGCGATGCATGAATGGTTGATAAACCACCAACCAACCAGTGGATATTGTCCAGCATGGTCAAGGGCCCAATGGCCCCCACTCAGAGGGACAGCGCCTGGGGGCTTTTCTTCGGGTCCCGGTCCAATTCCTCTTTGTGCCGGCTGACGATGGGAATCCTAGGAACCATGCGGTTTCCTTGGCAATCCATCGGTTGCCTGAGAAGCAGAACGCCAAAGCGAAGACCCGAAAGGGGCCCCCCGGTTTTGAGATAGTTCTTGTAGCACCGAAACAAACATACTTTTGCTCGGAGTCGGAGGGATGGCTTCAATAGGTATCTGTATTTTCACACAACTGTTGAGGATCACATATCTTGTTTGGACCCCTACTCTTGAAATGGTCTGCACTTGAAATGCTCCCCGCTGGGCGGCATTTCAGAGAATCGCGGGTTCCGGACTCGCACAAGGGACTGAGCCCTTTGAATTCTCGCCGTGGAAGTTCAAGAGTCGGAGCCCACCAGACCCGGCTATCCACTCATCCCATCCCGTCCTTTTTTCCATCCGCGCAATTTCTCAGCCCATCCGTCTGGTCCGTGTTCCCCAATACCAAGGCCGTGCTATGGATGAAGCCCTGAGGCAGGAGCTCGAGCTCGTGCGCCTCGGCAAGCTCAGAACGCGGTTTCAAACGTGTGGCACCAAAGCGGGTTTTGTGGAAGTTGTCCACATGTCTGGGCTTGGACGCGGTACCTCAAAGAGGGCTCCTGCTTTTATTTTGGCCAACTCAAACATCACTTGTTGGCCATTTGTAAGTGGTTTCGCTCTGGTGTCGAAGGATTCCGCTTATAAGCAATAGGACCATTTGCAATAAACTCTGTACTAGGGGGCTCATCACATGGGTTTGTCTCGAATTGTGACTCCCTTGCATGTGATGGATTATAAGCAAAAACCAGGCTTTGCCACTTTTTTAATTTGGAAGGACATCCTCAATCCGTGTCATTCGGCAAAATCACAGTGCCCGCTCTTCTGGCTGCCCTTGCTCTGAAAGCACCTGCTCGTGGGTGGTCATCATGCCAGTGACAATGATCTTGAGATTGGATCATGAGATTTAGGTTCACGATGACTCTCAGGATGTGAAGCATTTCAGCGGCTTCCGAGTAAGACCGCGAGCCCTTTGAACATGAACGCTATAGAGATCCAACAAGCTTCTTCACTGGGCATTCAGGTCACGTCGTCCTTCCTTAATAATTTTGGCAAAATGTCTGAGCACCCTAGCAGAAGTGTTTGGAGCTGGGCTCATTTCTTTCCAAAGTCAAAAGGACCAGCCTATGACCGAGGCCATCGAAGCGTCACAACGACCTGCTGCTACGCTTCGTGTCGAAGGTGGATGCGCCGCTTTGTGCCCTTCGGCACAAGGGTGATACCAATGTAAGTTAACCCCGATCAATATCATAAACCTGTCCTATTACTGGGAGTTCCTGTCCAAAAGTGATGACCCCATACGAAAAGGGGAGACCACCCAATCCCCAATCAAAATCAACCAAGGGCCGCTCAATCTGGGGTGCCCATCACCAGTAACAAGATGTGCCATGGCCAAAGCATGCCTTTCCCAGGGATGGCAGAGAAGGTCATGGACCCCTTAGGAAATTCAGACCATAGCAAGCATCTTTAAGGGCTCCCACGTTTTGGGAGTTTTCACCCTGCCACATATACTAACAATATTCGCTGTATAATAATAATAATGATGCTCAACATGTCGATGGCAATGTGCAAAGGACTGTGTACGTAGAATGTTAGTGTACAATGATTGTTTGCATAGTACCTCAGCTGATCAGCGTGTGCGGCCTGAACAGGCTCTCTGAGCAGAAACTCAGCCGGCAGCCTTTCATTTTGCAGGGCTTTCTCTGTTCATGTAGCAAGCAATTGTGCCACATGTACCACACAAAATGGCACAACCCAGACGGCACTTGCCATGATTGGATTATTGTCAGCTGCGTTGGCACATGACAGAGCTTCTTGCTGATGTGCCAGTCGCAAGGATGTCAGTCCAAGAGCGGGCAGTGTCAATGTCTTGCAGCCAGGTATCTATATTTGTCCACGGATTTGATGCCTCAATTATCAGAGCTTCTGGCCTGACAGGCTGACAGGTTCGGCTGACTTGTGGCTGAAACGGGAGTATCTCCATCTGCGATACGTCCGAGTCTCGCCGTGAGTTCTTTCCCTGCTTCCGACCTCAGAAGATCGGCAACACCGACTGCCCTGCAGCGCATCCGAAGCTTTTGAAGGCCCCAGCACCCTTGTCAGTTGCAAGTGAGGGCCGATGGACAACTTTTTGGCGGAGCAAAGGTTGCTCCCCTGGGAATTAAACGCAATCCCCATTTTTGGGGGGTTCCCTCTAACATCAGTTTTCGTCACAGGGTCATGGGCTCTTGGGGTTCCTTCCGTCCATTTGCAGGAGTGGACTTGGTTCGTTTCCAGGTGACAAGAAAGTCCTTCCCAAACACCCCGAGGCCAGCGAGGTGTGCATATGCCCCACGGTCTCCACGGACGACGATGCCGGGAACCGAACGTTGACCCATTGACAAGCCCGTCCTGTGATGAACCCCCTCACTAAAAGGGGACACCCTCTATTAAGTATTAATCAACCAGCGGTTTTTTAATTAATCCGGGGGTCCCATTACTTTGTATTCCTAATGAGTTGGACCCTTCGGATTCGAATGCGGGAAACCCAACGGAAACACCCCCATGCCAGAGCCTTCAAGTGTGCAGTCACAAGTCAACCCCATGTTCCCATGGACTGCGACTTGTTTGTGGTTGGACCTGTGTTTGAGTGATCCCGAAATCCAAATACCATTGAGTTCTTGAAGTGAATGGTTGGAAGTTTCAGCTTCAAATTCCCAAAGAGCAAGCAAGTTTCGACTAGCCTCAGGATGTGCCAGTGCTGTCGGTCTTATTTGTCCTGCTTGTTTTGCCTTCCGCTGCGACACACCTGAGGAAACGGAAAGCACCAAAGGGGAAGCTCGCTGACTGCTGGTAAGGATCTTGGATTTGCTTGTTTGCTCTTTTGATGCTACATTTAGAACCGGGCCTGCGCAGCATTCAGGTCGGGTCTGAAGACAGAAGTTGTTGGTGTTAGGACAAGATTGGCCGCCATCGCAGCATTGGACCGCAGGCGAGTCATGCAAGCATTCTCTCATGCAAGGCCTGTTCTGTCTGAAATTGCTGTGCTTGAATTTTCCTGGTCTCCAAAGGGCAGATCATGAAGTCAGTTGGCCCAAGCGAATCAACCTTTCAACCTTCTGGTTTCCCATGCGGGCTCCCTCATTAGTTACATCATCAGGTGTGCAGCCGATGACAAATATGGCACGCTCACCAAAGTATTGCGAAAGTAAATGGGAGTTGCGTAACCCAGGCCCATTCGTCGGGCCACCACCACTCATTTGGGTGAAAGGTAGCGCGGCCTTGTCTTACTTTTGAGTGTCATTCTCTGAAAGGCATACTTCAACAGGTCCAGCCGCTGAAGTACTGGCGGGACATTTTATTGACACCCTCCGACACCAGGCCAGTTCGAGAAGAGAGTACCGCTTTCAAGACTAGGCTGGGCTTTCAAAGTCAAGGCCGCAGAAGTGTCGCTGGAGATCTCCTCGCGGGCTTCTACGATGTCATCTGCAGTGCAAGAGGACAGGACCATTTGTAACATTAGATGTATATACCTCGTGACACATACATACAATATGTATGTACAAGCCAAACTGATATGTACATAGCCGCGGTGGCATAGGTATGTTTTGGTGTAAATACAAAAAGCTACTCATATGTGCTCGTGACAATTCAGGGATTCCTGCTTCCTGAAAGGGAGGCTTGCTTTGAGAGAATCCCGTTTTTATTCAATCATTTTGGTTGCCAGCTGTTTTGAAGCGGTTCTTCATTCCATTGTTTGATTTTGCAACCCAATTCCCTGGGTTCCTTGGGCCCCTCATTTTCACGTTTGAGTTGAATGTAACGGACGCATTGAACTGCCGGTTGTGAGTGGCCTCCTCCGGAAACCTGAATGTGAGCTGCCCTCGGCCCAAGTACGATGGATTATGCATTGTGTATATTGTGTGTACATATATACACTGTCTATTCCTTGCTCATGTATATACTAGAAGTATTACGTACAGGTTTATCGCATGAGTGCATATAAATATACACATGTATGTATTTGTGTATGTACGCACTATGTATGTACCATTGTCACTGATTGCTGATTTCGATCGAACTGCACTTTTTTGGTGATTCGGGCTTGAAGAAGAGGCTTGAGAGGCAGGCTCCACGTTGACACTACTTTTTCAGGGTTTCTCCATCGGGTCATGGCTTCGAACATCACCAGCTGGTTCGAGGCGGTGAAATTGGCGGCTGGATATCGCAGGATCCCAGCTTCTGGCTACTTCCTTTCTTTCGAGGGACTCCGAACATCTTTTCCGTGTCGGGATCCGGCAAGGTGCCTGAAGTGGCCCTTAGGTTTGCCTTACAGGTTGGCTACATTGATTTGGCCTTCGTCCAGGTCTTAGTAATTTGTGTTATTGCCAGCCACATAGGTTTGTGTCTCAAACTGGGAAATGGAACCCGCAAGTGTTGGCCCGGTTCGGCTTTTGCTTCTCTTCAAAACAACCCCTAAAAAGCGTACCGCTACAACCTACCGGAATCCCACAAAATGGGCTATTTCCCTTTGGCTCCCGTGATACTGGCTGCAACCTTCTTCCTGCGCAGGAACTGGCTGCGCTGCGGGCGGAGAATGAAAAGCTGCGATGCAGGCGCAGCTGCATGTGGAGCCTTCCGGGAAAATGAAAGAGACATGGGTCTGGACGAATATTATGTCAATTAACTCGCAAAAGGTTTTGGCTTGTGACCAGTTTCCTTTCTTGGGATTTGTATTAGGGGTTGGTGAGTTATGATTCACTAAGATGGGTGTCGCCTAAAATAAGGGACCCCCACAAAAGATCGATCAAGTTTTCGCGCATTGAACTGGGCACCCAGGAGTACTGGGTGCTCATTGGCAACTGTTCTGGCTCCGTTGCATAGCGGATCCCAGCAGTTCCACTCTTGTTAGGAATTTGATCATTCAATTATGTCTATGTATACACACTGCATGCACTTCCTACAGTGGTTGGGGTCTTTTTCTTTTGGTTTCAACATGGGCTTGACAGCACAGACTCCGCGCCAAGCTGCAGGAACAACATGCTGGAGAGCACCGTCAGCTATCAGGACAACTTCATCACCGCACCAGCCTCGGCTCAGTGCGTTGCCTTCAAACCCTCTAGGGGCGCAACCGAGGCCGAACATGGGGCGCGACATGGCGCATGTTGCTTGGTCCAAGTCTGGACTTTCCCAATGGGCTTGTCAAGTAGGGCCTCAAGTAGGACATGTAACCCGAGTGATAGGTTTCGCTTTGAATTTGACCATATGCAATGGCCCCAAAGGTGCAACTTTTTGTTTCCAGCTCCCATGGACAAGTGGCCACACTGAAAACTTGGGTAGATGCCATGTGTCATGGAGAAGGTGTCTGTGGCTTGTAGGACACATTGACTTGGAGGGAGGAGAGAGCGGCCAGACTAACCTGCTTTGTAGTGGGCACCACACCTTGGAACGAAAGCACCGTCTTCAAGGGAGTTCTCAAATCTCCTGGTAGGTACCCCCTATGAGCTTCTGATATGGTTCTCCCCAAGTCATATTCGTGCGAAGGGGTGTGTGTGGTGGGTTGGCATGAACCCAAGCTTTTGGGTTGGCATGGACCCAAGGACAAGCTCCCATCTGAGTTTGTCACAAATTGTGCCGGAGGCCCTATGTGAGGGATTGTCAAAGGTATGGCCACCCATGTTGTTTGCCGCCTTTTGAAGGGATACCAAGGTCCCTTTTGACACCCCACGTGAAAGCTATTCTGTTTGCTGAAAAGCGCCCGGAGGCCCAGCTGCCGGAGAATCTCTTCGACAATCCTTACGAGCCTCCGCCGCAGGCCGGGCGGCGGGGCCTGGCAGTCACGTGATAGCACCCATCAGATCATTTGGGATGTGTGCCCGATCTGGGACCCCCTCTGAAGGGATTTTTGAAGAACAAAAACCCAGCATGTTGGGGGATCCCGGGGATTCCCTGCATCTTGGAGGCATCCGTTCGGAAACCACGCCTTTCCAAGCAGGGTGCAGGATCCCCTTCTGTGTTTGTTGCTTGCTTGCTTATTTTTTTTTCTTTCTTTCTTTTTTTCTTTCTTTCTTTCTTTAATTCTTTCTTTTTTTCTTTCTTTCTTTCTGTTGGTTGTTTGGTTGATTGTGTTGTGTTGTGTTGTGTTGTGCTGTTGTTTGTTTTGTTTTGCTGTGTTTGTTTTGCTTTCGTTTGTTTGAGTGATGTTGTTTCTGTGCCGGTAGCCTGCACGCTCACAACATTCGGCGTTCTTGTTAAGGGGGCGGTTCATCAACCCTGCCAGTTGTTTTCCTACGTGGCTCTTCCCCTTTCTCAGGTCTGGCACAGTGCCTCAGCCTCGCCGACTGCTTCCACGGTGGCTTGGCCAGGGCAAAAATCGAAGCGGCCGAGGGACCTAAAGAATTGAGTGGGTTCCCACCTATGGGATTGTTTCAACAGATCTCGAAAAACAAGTTTGGTTTCCTATTTAAATCACCCCAAGAAGGGTAGCCTCAAAGAACCCACACATCCCTATCTTGCTTGCATCACGAGAAACAAGCAAGTTTTGCTTCGGAGCGGCTGCCTCTAGTATTGCACGCGCCAGCCCACTCCGTTGTGCTTTGCCTTTATGCGGGTATGAGTTTCAATTGTGGACACTTTGGTGGACGTCATGTACATGCGGATGTGCGCCTCGTTCTTGATTAAGCATCATAGCCGTATGTGGTCATTGGCTTTGAGTCTGGCAGCAAGCAGCTCTTGCTGTGGCACACTTTCAAAGTCATGTCCCTCATTGCCGACCATCATTCTTCAGCAAACTTCCTCCTGAGAATTCCTCCAGGCCATGTTTTGGTAATACTCTCTGCGCCTGACAAGAATGCCACCCTGGATGTTGGCGATGCAGCTAGGGCCGTCAATGATGCTGGAAAACAGTGTTTTTCGCGTTCAGGCTTCTGGATGCTGATGCGGAACCGGATCCGATCAGGGTCGAGGATATTCTATTTCGGAGGTAAATCTTAACTCCACAGCGTGTTTCAGATTGATGTGCCATTGCTGGCGAGGCCGGCAGCTCCAGTGGACCCGTTGAAAACTTGATGAGAAAGCCTGCAAGCGCAATGGACGTATTCGGGCACGTTTTCGGTGCCGGCCAAACAGAAAAGCTATTGACACCACCAAAACCATCCACCAAAACCATCCACCAAAACTATCCACCAAAACCATCCACCAAGACCATCCACCAAAACCATCCACCAAAACCATCCCAAATTATCAACAATTCTCCAAGCCTACCATCCCCAGAACATCCACTCGAGGTGTCTCATAGTGGCTTCAGCG
>CAUJNA010001480.1:52500-57500 GCA_963377175.1 Effrenium voratum
GAGTTCAGGGTTCGTTTTCTTCTTGGAGCCTCTCTGCCCCTTTGATTCTATGCGAGCACCTGGAACATGGCAGAGCGTCAGCTCGCAGCTCTAGAACTACAGCCACCACTTATCCACGTTACGTCGGATCGCGTGCAGCAAGGAGATCCAAGGCACGTTATAATATCGACTCCCAGCCAGCCAAAATCCAAGATTGCTGGGGGATTTTGCGGGAAATATTGGATCCATGGAGTCCTTGATACCGGGTATTAAGGCTTCTTAGTGCTGTCATGTATATGGATTCCTTAATACCCTGTAGGAAGGAATCTGGATCAAAGATCCAAGATCCGAGATTGCTTGGGGACTTTTGAGGGGAATCTTGGATCCATGAATCCGCCCCTGAAACCTTAACCCCGGTATTAAGGTTTCTTAGTGCTGCATGTAGATTCCTTATTACCGGTATTGAGTTTTTTATTTATTTTATTTTTCGTATTGTCTAGATCACGACATGATTGTTTTTGTGTAAAATTAGTATGTGATGTGGCCAAAGTGGGCTGCACAGACTGCCAGGATGCACAAACACCGCCCCAACCAAAACTTTTCGCAGGGAGTCAGACGGCGTTGGGTGCTTTTGGAGCCCTTTGGCTGTTACCACGGCATGCAAATGGATCCTAGCAGCGCCAGCCCTGGGGGCTATATTTCCCTCTTCGTGTTCATGGTCACCTTGTGCCAATTCGATTCGTTTGAAGATGTACGGGTCTCCCAAGCCTCGTGAAGCGCAATCTCTAAATGAGATCGGTTCTCCCGGAAACGTTTGGCCCATGCAAAATTCTACCCTGTCGCCCAAACTAGGGGGAAAATCAGCGGTATGGTGGAAACACCCTGATCCTTGGATGGGACCCTCACGAAGCCCTTGCTTCGGCTAAGGCATCAAGGCCCCTCAAAATGATCGGTGCTATGTTGCCTGTCCTCATTTTCCATTGCCTGCACTTGCCTCCATTTCTCTGCGCCAGGTGAGTGAGGAAAGTCGTCGAAGTCACAGCGCGGCCAGAATCAGTGTTGAAAGGAACGGTGAACAGCACTACAAAAGTGGACTTCCCTCCTTCCTGTGGGGCAGGCGAAAAGGCAGGCGCTGGTTTTTCAAGGAAATCAATCTATTTGCCTGCATTGGAGGCTTGTACGCACCGGACGTGTCCATGACAGATCAAAGATCTTTGGCCTTGATTTTGGTTGTCCCCGAAGACAGGATGGGTCCACATCACTCCCTTCACACAAGTTCTGATCATGCAACCCGAGCACAACTCGAGCGTTTCGCTAGTGGGAGACAAGTCGGTCTTGATTTAATGACTATGTGCTTTTTGAGGTGGGCTACTGTTTGCTGTTGATGACCAGACTGCTCCGTTCTTCAAGGCATCCAATGCTTTGCACTCTCGCACACTGCGGAAGAGCGCTACTTGCGGTTTTCGCTTGGCATCTTGGCCAACCAAATCATCGATGGTCTGCGCTGTGCCTTCATAGTAGGCTGCTTGTCTGGGAGATGAGCGGTCAGAAGCTCAAAACTCTCCGGGCAGTTGTCACAACCGAGGCGTTGAGGCGTTGGGCGTTGGCATTCTTTCAACATGGTGAAGCCTAGATGAAAGTTTCAGGAGCTATTGTTTGCTTGATATCTCCTTGAAGCAACGCGCCGCTGATTAATCATGTCAGGATAGCTGCCGAGAAAGGTCCGCGGTTTTCTCATTTAGAAGGCTGGCCTTTTCCAGCACCCAGTGTAGGCCCACCTCTCCGAGATGTGCAAGCGCCAATGCATCTCATTCAAGTTGCATTCTCGATTCAAAGGTGGCGCACTTCTGCCAGTCCTGCCAGACTTCAGCAAGTTACCAGAGATTCATGAGAAGAGCAAAGTGGTCGTCTGGAAGGGCAGTAATTCGGGGAACTACATAGCTAGTTGTACAGCTCCAGGCCTCCCCTCCTTGTCTCTGAAAACATCTCACCATGGTGCGGCGTTCTCACAGTGCCGGGGTCCCCAGCGGACATTTTGGAGTTCGCAGAAAGAACTCGTCACGGCTGCTAGATACTCAAAGAGACCGAAATGAACGCGGTGAGAATGTGGAGAGAGCCCTTGGACGTACCTCGCCAGCGTGGAGAACACCACACAGTCCCCAAGTGAAGCGGGATGTTCATGGAAGTTCTATTGTCGGGAAGCTGGTGAAAGCCTTGTGTTCAAAAGACCAGTCTTCTGGGTCAACGCTTAGCCTTGACCGAATGATGATGGCAGCAACGTTCACGTCATAGGTTTGGGGTTAAGCCCTGACCAAGTCTCAGGGGTGTTCTTTGTTTCGAAACTTGGCTGCTCACAGTGTCACAAGGTCGCCCTTGAGTGCCCTTTTCTAATTGCTACCCTTCCGACTATGGTCCAACGAGCAAGTGACAGCGGGCCAAAGAAATCCCTTTGCAAAGTGCACCAACAGGCTAGTAACAGAAGTTTCCATATTAGTGTTAGGTTGTGTGTGAAAGGGGCTCCCGCTAGGGTGCAAAGGGCACGTACGTCAGCCAGTGCGCGCGTTTGAGTTTGTCTCCAAACCAACCCTCTGAGGGCTACCGAGCCTCAAAAAGGGAGTCACCACGGGAGTCCCCCGATCGGATTGGGGTCCCCCAATTCGCTGCTTGCCGAGGCTCTTAGATGCGCACACATTGAGCAAGGCACCGTGGCCTCAAAGGGCAGCGCACCTTGGCTGCAAGCGCTAAGCGCAGCGCGGGTCCCGCGACACACGGGACGCTTTGACCCATGAGGAATTTGCACCCCCCCTTTGGCTGGCGTCAAAGGACTATTGAAGGAACGAAGGATATCGGGTTACAAGATAATTTCAAGTTTGGCTTTGGCCACATTCCAATTCCTCTGGCAAAACCCAAACTCGTATACCCTTCCTCCCACTAACATAGCATTTGTGGGAGGAAACCTGGAAGATCAATTTGCTCTTTGAGGGACCTCTGTCAGGTGCCATGTTAGTGGGAGGGACTGTACATCCCCAGAGGTACATAGCTGTTTCGCTCCGCACGCGCTGAGGCATGTGCTGCTTGCAGTCGGTGCCAGCCTCTCTGGCAAGGTCACCTCAGCAGTCCGGGGGATGTGCACCTGTGAAAAGCTCAGAAGAGACCCTTTGAGTGAATATGAGAATGCGCACCTTCAAGGGTTCTTTGCTTTGGACGATTTCAGTTTTTGTGGTTGTTGTCTTGCCCGGACCTCCAGCGAAGTGATTGGTCGCCGTTTGGCCGCACCGTCTGCGAGGGGAGTTTGTTGTGCAGATTCCAAGATCGGCTGTGGCACAAAGTGCCAGCCAGCTCGTTAGGTAGCACATGGGGATTAGGCAAAATCTGGCGCTTGCGAAGCTGAGGGGTTAATCACAGGTTCCTCGAGAGGACCCGAATGCAGGGAGAAGCCGGCTGTCACGCACCACTTGCATTTCGCGGATCAGTCAACTTGTATGGCATGGAACAGCCACCGGGACGAAGTCGTGAAAGGCACCAGACAACATCCTCACCTTTTTGCGGGCAACCCTGGCCTTGTAGAATCCCCTCTATGGTGATGAAGTTCGTTGCCATGTCCATGGCCAGCGACAGTTGGGCATGCCATATTCAATTTTTCCATGGCAGCGCATGCTGCCAAGGAAGGCTGAAAGGTTCACCCCTACACTCAAAGACTGGTTTGATTGAGCGTGAAATTGCACAATCCACACTTACACGAGCTGTGTGTAGTAGGTGAATTTGGTCTGCATGACTTTGCGAGGGATCCACATAATTGTGTGTGTGTGTGTTCTGAATGTGCTTGCAAGGGGTTGTATGGCATTCTTCGCATCCAAAAAGCGTCAGGGACCCCAAATATCGCCGGAACATGCGAGCATAAGAAGCCAGCGCCTCCAGAGGAGAAAAAAGAAAAAGACACCCGAAGTATTTGGACCCAATCCAAATGGCCGCTGTCATGGGGGGGTCCGTGAACAATCAAGAGAGAAGTTTCTAGTTTTGTTCCATACCCGAATCATGTAAATTGTGGTTGGAAGATATCGCGCTCCCTCAGCCTCGACTCTTCAAAACCCAGAGCATTTGGTTGGGCTTAGGTTTTGCGTAGCTTTGGGGTGCAAACCAAGTCGCCAGTGCCAGCCGCCATTTCGGCTCAGCCTCGCATTTGAGCCGCTCGATCCGACCGGGACATTGAACTCTGCCATGGCTCTGCGGCTGCTGCTGGCACTGCCCCTGGCAAACGCCCAGCTCCTCTTCGGCAACGTCTCCACTCTGCAAGAGCTGGCGCAGGCGCTTCGCCGCTTTGAAGCGGCGCCGGTGCGAAGTGTGATTGGTGGATGTTCCTTCTGGTGCGGGCGGGCGAAAGTATGAGCGGCATGTGCATTTGTCATATGGTTTCACTGGATGCTGGGTAGTGGAAGGTTTCTGCCCAGAGCAGCAAACACTTGCGTGATGTGTGTGTGTGTGGGTTTTCCCTTTGTGGGCTGGATGACTGACCAATTGAAATGGACGCTACAGCTGCACTCTTTGAGTTAGAACTTCCCCATTGCGCATGACGGGTCATCCTGGCTCAGGAAAAGGCTCGCTGGGAAAGCTTGGCTGGTTTATTTGAACGTGATCATAGTGACCTTTGGGGATAAACTATTTCATACTATTTCACTCCCTTTCCCGGGCATGTTTTTTTCCAGGGGTGAACATCATCATCATCATCATCATCATCATCATCATCATCATCATCATCATCGTCATCCTCATCATCATCATCATCATCATCATCACCATCACCATCACCATCGCCATCACCATCACCATCACCATCACCATCACCACCATCACCATCACCATCACCATCACCATCACCATCACCATCACCATCACCATCACCATCACCATCACCATCACCATCACCACCACCACCACCACCACCACCATCACCATCACCATCACCATGACCACCATCACCATCACCATCACCATGACCACCATCACCATCACCATCACCATCA